>OX940955.1:10000000-10600000 GCA_954870475.1 Euphrasia confusa
CACTACCTCATCATTTTCATTTGAACGTTGAATATAATTTTCAAGCTTCCCAATCGATCCTTTCTGGAAAGCCTGTCATTGGCCCAACTGATTCTACCTCATCCAAGAAAGTTCGTACAACTAATGGGCCCACTCGATGGTGAACTGTAAATGTTGGTTTTGGCGACAACGTTTTTGTACTTGTGTTTTTTTGTTGTTGAATTTCAGGATTGCAAGTGCGTATGGAAAAGGAGACACGAGTATATGTGCGTTTGGTATTGACAGTGGAACGGCGACAGGAGTCGCCGTATATGTGCGTTTGGTATTGACAGTGGAACGGCGACCAGAGTCGCCGTTTGTGGCTTTTGGGACGTGCATGAATCCGGCGACTGGAGTCGCCGGTTTTGGTCCTTAGTGTTATTTTTCGTAACTCTTGTTTTTGTGTCTTGGTTTTTAAGACGAAGTACTTACTACGTGATTTCTTTCACCAGGTACTCAGTTCGTGGAAATGAAGAATTGTTCCAAGTTTGCAACTTCAACAATATCGACGACCATGAAGACGATGAAATTCTGAGGCTTCAACACTTAGAGATTTTCACAAGAAATTGAAGATGAAGAATTGAGATCGATGGAGTCAAGATTGAAATTGAAGTTTGATTTTGAAATTGAAGATTCAAGATTCAAGGATTCAAGAATCAAAGATTCAAGATTCCAAGATTCAAGAATCCAAGTTCTACAAAGATGATGTCATCCATGGAAAAGTGACATAGGCCAAGCATGCGACGAATGAGAACGTGCCACGTCATCACTCTCACATGTGCGGCTCTACTATAAATACCCATGGATGTTCATTTCATCATTTGACGATTTTGAGAGAACGAAATCTGATTTTTAGAATCGTAGTCGAGCTTCGAGTTTGTGTAGTAGCTTTTGCGCCGTGTGCCAAGATTAGAGCTAGGAGATATAGCTTTAGGTACTCGTGTGCTAGTTTGCAAGTTAGTGGGAGTTGTTGCGACACTCGGGAAACTTCTTGTAAACGTTTTGCCTACCATACTCTACAAGTGTAATAGTTTAAGTTTTGTGATCAATGAAATGGAAACTATTACATAACTTTGTCTTCACTTTTTATTCTACAAATTGTGTGACTGTTTTACTTTGACGGAAGCTGCTGTCTGTGAGTTCAAGACCAATTTCACGAAAAATTGGTATCCTACGCTGAAGGCGTAATTTCAATTGGTATCAGAGCAGGACGTCATACGTATAAGACGTGATCCGTTACTTGACTTCATATTTCCGCTATAATGGAGTCGCCAATGTTTGTTCAGAAACCGATTATGCTTACTCATCAGAACTACTCTAACTGGAAAGCTAAAGTTTCTGCTAGAATTAAAGGCCATGATTCTCGTGCATGGATGGCTGTCTTGGAAGGTTGGGTGTGTCCGTATACTGAAGATGCCGATGGAGTAAGAATTCCCAAACCTGAACGCAACTGGACTAGAGAAGAGCATGATCTGTCAACTGCGAATAGCAAGGCTCTACTTCTTATTTGTGAATGGTTGGAACTAAGTATGTACCAACTGGTGAAAAATTGCACGTCAGCGAAAGACGCATGGGAAACTCTTCAGAGAACATGCGAAGGAAGTAAGGCTGTGAAGCGCTCTAAAATTCGAACTATCACTGCTCAGTTCCATCAACTCCGTATGAGAGAAGATGAAGACATAAATGAGTACTTAGACAAAATCATGAGATATGTGAACGAAGTTCATGAACTTGGAGAAACTTTTCCTGCCGTCATGATTTATGAGAAAACTCTTCATAGTCTAAGTTCTCGGTTCGAAAGTAAAGTGCTAACTCTTGAAGCACGAGAAGAAAAGAATCAGACATGGGACTATGTAGACTTAATGGCTGATTTGAGAAACTATGACTTGACTTTAAAAGTGCGTAGCAATCCTGAAATGTCTCTTGTTTATGAGCCGATGACTGCTCTAAAAATCTCTGAAAAAGGTAAGAGCTCAAGAAGTTCGAAACCGCAGAAACCGCAGAAAACTCCTTCGAGAAATGAAAAGTCTGAATGTAGTTTCTCAGCTGATGTAGATGAATCTGATGACGATGAAGCAGAGGAAATTGAACGTTTGATGAACTCGAATAATTCTGATAAACTTGCTGCACTGACTGAGATAGTCACGTACCTTGTGAAACAAGAGTTTAAGAGGAAGAACCGTGCCCGAAACTTTCGGAAATTTCAGAAAAGTTCTAACTCATACCCGAATACTCCTGACAATCGAAATCAGGGATCATCATCTGACAAAAAGTTCAAGGGAACTAAACTTTCGCCATACTCCTCTACTAGCAAAGATGTCTCTAAAATGCAATGCTATGAGTGTAAGGGATATGGACACGTTAAAAATGAATGCCCGAACTTACATCGTAAGAAGAAGCTACCAGTTAGCTATGTCGTGATCGACGATGAGGATGTCATTTCTGAGAACGACGAGTCTGAGGACAATAATTCTGATGACGATGAGGACAACGCTCTAGTTGTCACTTTTGGTGAAGACTTTGAACTGGCGAATTTCGAAGTTGAAAACTTTGAACTTGACACCTTTCTGAAGGACACTGCAACTGCAGACAACATTTTCCGTGTGGCATCGACAAATCGAAATTTTTGTGATGATAACATTTTCTCGGATGATGAGTCTGAGTCTGAGACCGTAAGGGAAGAGATGACATCTGATGTTCATCAAAGTGTGACCGAGTCTGCTGAAATGGTTGATCTGAAAGAGAGTTATGTTGGAGTTGTGTACTTAATGTCTAGATTTAAGTAACGGAAACTCACGATCCATTGCCACTAATCTATTTAATTAAATAAACAATTATTTGCATTTAATTATTTATAATTAAATATATGCAAATTATAGTCCTGGATTCTATACGTTGTAGTTAGTATGGTGTGTCGGGCCCACACAGAAGATCATACTATCGGTTACTCGTATTTAATCGAACAGTTGCTCACGACCTAGATGGACACGGACCAATCCATCGGTATAGTCGTTGTGTGAGAGAGAAAATAATTTGTCTTAATTATTTTATCACACTTGTACACTTGGTGTATTGAGCGGATCTGCTTGAGATTTATCGATTAGGATTGCCGGCGATAATCGATTTAAGTCTCTGAGTATTTTATTCTTAATCCCCGATACTATTGCGGGTGTGTATATTTAATATAAGTGACTTTGATTTACCAAAGGAATTAACCGATTTAATTATTGGGTTAATTACCGGTTAAGTTGGGTCGCTATATTTTATATATGACATGCCGTGAATACTTGACGGGAAAGTGTATCCCGTAAGGGTTGATAATATCCCCGAGATGAGTTCATAAGGAATTGTTATGTAAACCCTGCAGGTGGATTTGTTCCGCATAATAATTAAGGTTGAATGGTACTAGTCTCGGATATAAGAGATGAATAAATTAATTAGCAATAAATTAATTTTATTCATGGATATTTATATCTTAAATACACGGAATAAATAATACTACCGGAGAAATATTATTTGATATAATATGGTTTAATATTGGGAGTGCAATTAATTTTATATAGTGGAAAATAGAATTAATTAATATTAATGGATTAATAGATTTGGGCTTGGGCTCAATTTAATCATTAATATTGGAAGCCCAATATTCCACCTCCTTAAGATCCCCTACGTAGCCTATAAAAGCACTACATGGTCTTCTCTATTCTCATAACTTGAAGAACACAATTCTAGAGAGAGAAAGGAGAGAAGGAGATCCATAGTGTTCGGAGGATCGTCGCCCACCCGACGTTCGAACAAGTGCAAGGAATACGTGGGAAGATCTCAAGGTCATCATAAGATCTCGTTTCTCCGCACAACGAATCGAAAGGTGAATTAAATTTCCGCAATTTAATTCTAGTTTATTGATCAATTATCGAAAAACAAGATCCGAAGGATCAAACCCGGATTAGACGAGGGACCACGCGGTGGTGGCGAAGCCACCGGACCGCGTGGACCGCACGCCTAGGGTTCGGCGCGCGAAGGAGAACCCTCGGCCTCGGCCGAGGGGGCGATCGCTAGGAGCGATCGCCGGCGGTGACGGGCTGGTGCCGTCACCTCCCCACCGCGACGGTGGGGGCTCCTCGACGGCGGGCAGCAGGTCGCCGGACCTGCTGCTGGGGGCTGCCGGATGCAGCCCATCGAACGCGATGTTCGATCGCGTGAACCCGGCTCGCGGGGGTTCGGGTGGGGGCGGATTGCGTGCCTTCGGGCGCGTGGTCTCCAAAGCCCGGACTTCGGCGGATGAGTCGACGTTCGTGTGATCTCCGGCGAAGGGTTCGTTCGGGTTATCGGTTCCGCAATTTAAATAACCCGGGATATCGAATTCCAACAACTGGTATCAGAGCGTACGGTTACGTTTTTCGTTAATTGTTTCGATAATCGATTGTCGTTGTTTATAGCCATAGATTAATTTAAATTGTTAAATTATTGTGCTATATTGTTCTACGTACTTGATTTTATCTCTCGTATGAATTGTGTTTGTCGGAAAAATTAAATATTAAAATCGAGGATTTTCGGAATAATCGAACCTAGATCGATCGACCGCGGCATGCCTTTGCGGGGGCTGCTGTGCGGGCTGTATGGCGGCTGGGGGTCGACGGCATCAACCACCAGTGGTGGTAGTCGCCGGATGTCGACCGAGGCCAGGCGGTTCAGCCGCTACGCGCGGCGGCTTCGGCTTCATGCTCGGTGCGGGCTGCCGGGGAGGTGGCTGGAAGCACGGGCTGTGCGGGCGTGTCGGCGTATGCCACCAGTGGTGGTGGTTCGCCGGCAGCCGGCGGCAGCGTTCGAAAGTCACGATTGGCGGCATCGGCTTCGGTTCGCGGCTTCGGCTTCGGATCGCGGGCTGCTGGTGCGCCAAGGCTCGATGTCATGAGAACTACTGCTGGAGCGTAGTCGATGGCGTGACGTCGGTGACGGCGTCATACCGGGAGTCGGCTGCTCCGGCGAAAGGTCCACGCGAGCGCAGACGTGATCGATCGAACGACGTTTCGCTCGACTTGATCGCGGGCTGTTTTTGTGTGGTTGCACAGCGGGTCGATGGCATGTGTCGTCAGTGGAGACGCCGTGCCGGAGATCGACCAGACCGCTAGCTGCTGAAGATGACGATCGGGGGCTGCTATGACGAGTCGGCTGAATGAATTAATTCATTCACAATGTACATGCACGACATGAATCTAATTCATGGTGATGTACATGCGTATTGCATGGTCAATTGATGGGCACATGTTCTACACGTGCGAGTTGGTATGCATGTGTTTACATATGCATGGAACCAACTTAATGCATAAGTTCTTTTGGTCCAGCGGGTTCGATGTTGGGTCGACCGGAAATTGTATTTTCGGTTCGTCCCGGTAAATCCGATATTTCCGGAAATAATTTAATCTTTCTAATATTATTTAATTTAATTTTGGAATTAATTCAAATTCTATTTGGATTAGATTTCTTAATTATGGAATTAAATAATGGAATTAGATGGAGAGTTAAATTAGGAAAAGAAAATCCTAGTTTCTCTAGATATCCTATACCTACTTGGATTAGAAGTCTTAAGAAGAATCAAAATTCGATTTTGATTAGGATTCTTGAGATCTAATCTAAATAGGATTGAGAAATTATTAAAATATTGATTTTATTTAATTTAAGTATTTTATTTAAAATCTTTAGATTAATTCAAAATTTATTTTGGATTGGATAATCTTGGATTTTATTTAGAATAGAATTAAATATGGAAAATCAATGGATTTTAATAATATTGATTTTATTTAATTCAAGTATTTTATTTAAAATCATTAGATTAATTCAAAATTTATTTTGGATTGGATAATCTTGGATTTTATTTAGAATAGAATTAAATATGGAAAATCAATGGATTTTAATAATATTGATTTTATTTAATTGGAGTATTTTATTTAAAATCATTAGATTAATTCAAAATTTATTTTGGATTGGAATCTTGGATTTTATTTAAAATAAATTAAATATGAGAATCAAAGAATTTTTCCGTCACTCGACAAAGTATTCAAGACGTAGAATGAAGACTCAAGGAAAGCATGCTGGAATTCATCAAGGTACGAATAGTCGAGAAATAATTTTACTTGAGTAATTATTTGATTATTTGTGAACGTACTTGCATGAAATGTATGTTTGTTATTATGCTTATGTGTATTTAATTATGCATTAGATAGCGTATCCCTTTGTTATAAAAAGCTAAGTGGGAGAGGGAATGGAAACATTGCCATGGTCTCCATTGTTGTTCTCTTGGTGACTTTTATTGGCTTTTGAAGTTCGTATAGACAAGTCATTTGAGGAGAATTCTTGTAATTCCTTTTACAAGATACATTGATTAAGTTTATCAAACAATGCCTAATTTGTCTTTCCAAAACTGATTTCAAGTCGACTCATTCTCACCCCGGGGAGTGGAATGGAGCCAAAGCCACTTGGTCATGTCGAGGACACAAATTAGAGACTTTCGTGTCATTTGATGACTAGATCGATTGTCTGCTCGGCTCCCTCATTTAATGAGAGATAGGGTTGTTCGCATGGTGAATCACTGGTTAGAAACTTCGAGTTTCACTTATGATTCTCCGAGTCCTGATTTACGAAAATCAAATGCATCAAGTAATTGGGAGTCACTTATAAAAATCTTTTTGGTGTAGTAAACGTCCACACGAACGTGGCTTGCTATACTGAATAGGATTTTGGATTAAGTGATGTAGACAGTTATAGAGGGGAGTAAAGGAGCGTATGTTAACGTAAACGTCCACACTAACGTGGCTTGCGGTGAATATGCGTGTCCCAAACAATCTTCTTAGTACTGAGTAATGGTTTACACTTAGATACGCGTTATAGTATTCCTCCCAACGAGGTTACGCTGTAAGTGATGTATGACCGAAGCAAATCTAATTGCTAAATCATTTGGGTGGGTAAACGTCCACACGAACGTGGCTTGCCTTACCTGATGGGATTTTAGATGTGATTAGTGGTTTAATGATATTATTTGAGGGAGATAATATCGGAGATTAAATCGATTGTTTGTTGTTATATGTGCTCATAGATTAGGAAATGGCCTTGAACCCACTTTATGTGATACGTAAGGATTTTAACTCACTGGTCCCTAAATGTAATGATTGGAATAGAGATCTAGACATTACCCAAACTGTTAAAGAGTACTAGTTAGTACTCAGTAAGCTTTGTCCTCCCGAGCCTATTGACATAGGCGGCCACACAAGAAGCGATGAGGATACTCATAAAGGCCAGTCCTTCGAGGATTGACCTTTTAGACGAGTTGAGACGGAAATCGCAAGCTCTTGTAGCCAATGCCAAAGGTTTCGAACCTAAAGGCATGAATCGGGGGAAAGGACAAGAAAGCAAAGAAACCCAGTGGTTCCTTTTGGACCACGAGATGGGACGAGAAAGCCAATAGGCAAGTGTTCTCGATGCAAACAGTCTGGGTACTGGAAGTCTGATTATCCTCTCAAAGAAAGTACGAAATCTTCTTTAGTCGTGAAACATAGTCCGTGGTATTATCTACCGGAACCTGGTGTGTAGATATGGAACCACTGACGGTATGTGCATTTTAAATGCAAGGGTTCCAGGAAACCCGACGACTTAGAAAAGAAGAAATCGTAGTCTACATGGGCAATGCTGTGGAGGAGGCAGCAGTTGCAGTAGAGGACATTTTATAGGATTTCATTTTGAGTTATTGCTTTTATGTACCCTTCATATTAGAAAGAACTTTGTTCTGGATTTCTAATGAATGGATATTTTATTTCTTTTAATCATTTGATGGTTATAAGAAGAAATAATGATATTATCTATTTTGGTACATTAGCTAGCAATATATAAATGATGAATCCTGAGTCCACCACGATGCAACGAACCGTTTTATATATAACTCGTTTTACTAATAAGAGATTTCTTTAATTAATCATTTATACTTGTGGATTCTTATGCTAAGTCATATTTATTCAAATGAGAAGTTCAAAGGTCGAAAATTGATTGTAAGATCAATTAAGTTGAAGGAGTGGACCTTCCGACCTAAGAATCTAATTTGGAAGATAATACGACTAAGCAATCCTTTATGGATATAAGATATAAGATCCGGACAAGTATTAGAATTGATTGACTCTGATTTATGATCAGAGATTGGGATTGGATCCCAAGTGACTACACCATACAGTCCTCTGTAAGATTGGTGTGTCGGAAATAAGAAATGGAACTCTTATAGAAATAGTAAAAGCACGAGTTAAACGGAACTACCTATGTTCTATGGATATGTCTAGGAAACAACGGCGCATTCAAATGTGGTTGTAGAATATCCTGGAAGAACAAAAGATGTGTGTTCGATAGTACTATGAACCAGAAGGACGTTATAAGTTCTAACGCCCGGTTCTTAGAGGAAGACTATTAGATGAACCACAAAGCCCAAAATGACATGATACTTTTGTAAAGAGAGAAAACGATTAAGACTTAGAACCAGCCGAACCGAGTAGCGGTACACCACTAACTGCACCTACTGTTATCACTGTTAATACACTGGAATGCCGTTGTAGTGGGAGGTTGTTTAACAACCGGAGATATTCATGAGACTAGGTGAGTCTTCGGACTCTGGACCTAGCATACATGAAATCGATCCCTAGATCTACATGGAGGCAGTACTAGATCTAAATGTGCCTTCTTGGATAGCAATGAAATCCTAGGGATTATTGCTTAGAGGCAAGATCATTTAGAGTACAAGCTTAGTTGATCCATTTATGGATTGGAACAAAGCATTGAGTTCGTGGTACTTGCAAATTGATGAGATAGTCCATTTTATGGATTCATCAAAGCATAGACGAATCGTGTGTATTGGAAACGTGATGGAACAAGGTGGTGTTTCTCGGGTTTTATGAAGATAACATTTTATCATTGGTAACAATGTAAAGATGTTGTCAGAAATAAAATGATGGTTGTCTAGATAAATCAATATGAAAGATATAGGAAGAAGTTGGACATGTTCTTGAGATCTTGGATCTCTATGATAGAACATTGTACTTCTCCTGGATATCTTTCATAGATATAATTATGGTTCGTTTTAACATGCAAGAAGCGGTTTCCTACACTTTGATTGTGGAAAGCTTGATGCAATGTTGAAAACGAGAACCTGATATCTGCTATGCAGCTAGTATAGTGGGAGGATATCAAGGTAATCCTGGAAAGGAATGCTCGACTGCTGTAATGAACATTTTAAGTACTTTTGAAGTACTGGTAACTATGTTCTGGATTACGGAGCAGACAAGTTTTCCCTTTGGATTACATTCTCTTAGATTTCTAATCGAATAAGGACCGGTGTAAGTCGATATCAGGCTATGTGTTTCACTGTTAAAGGAGGAGGAGCTTTAACATGGAAGAGTGATAAGCTAGATGCTTTTCGGACTCTGCCATGGGTAACCAAGAATAGCGGCCTCAGAGGCAGCGGAAGTTCTGGTGAAGCTCCGGGATAATCTCTGGGACTTAGATGTGATTCTTAATTTGCCAAAGGCTATGTAAATAGCGGTGCAATGGCAAATGGTAAGAAATCACAAGTCCATAAGTGTAAGATAACACATAGTGCAAGTACCACCTGATACGAGTCATTGTCGAGGGAGACGACGCTGTAGTCACCAAGATAACTTCAGAGCGGCAACCTAGATTGCTCATTCACATAGTACTTCTTGGAAGTACAACTTAAGCACGTGATGAGTATGGGAGTCGGGAGTTTGGAGGAAATGACTAGACCTTAGTACAAGTGGGAGATTGTTGGAGTTGTGTACTTAATGTCTAGATTTAAGTAACGGAAACTCACGATTCATTGCCACTAATCTATTTAATTAAATAAACAATTATTTGCATTTAATTATTTATAATTAAATATATGCAAATTATAGTCCTGGATTCTATACGTTGTAGTTAGTATGGTGTGTCGGGCCCACACAGAAGATCATACTATCGGTTACTCGTATTTAATCGAACAGTTGCTCACGACCTAGATGGACACGGACCAATCCATCGGTATAGTCGTTGTGTGAGAGAGAAAATAATTTGTCTTAATTATTTTATCACACTTGTACACTTGGTGTATTGAGCGGATCTGCTTGAGATTTATCGATTAGGATTGCCGGCGATAATCGATTTAAGTCTCTGAGTATTTTATTCTTAATCCCCGATACTATTGAGGGTGTGTATATTTAATATAAGTGACTTTGATTTACCAAAGGAATTAACCGATTTAATTATTGGGTTAATTACCGGTTAAGTTGGGTCGCTATATTTTATATATGACATGCCGTGAATACTTGACGGGAAAGTGTATCCCGTAAGGGTTGATAATATCCCCGAGATGAGTTCATAAGGAATTATTATGTAAACCCTGCAGGTGGATTTGTTCCGCATAATAATTAAGGTTGAATGGTACTAGTCTCGGATATAAGAGATGAATAAATTAATTAGCAATAAATTAATTTTATTCATGGATATTTATATCTTAAATACACGGAATAAATAATACTACCGGAGAAATATTATTTGATATAATATGGTTTAATATTGGGAGTGCAATTAATTTTATATAGTGGAAAATAGAATTAATTAATATTAATGGATTAATAGATTTGGGCTTGGGCTCAATTTAATCATTAATATTGGAAGCCCAATATTCCACCTCCTTAAGATCCCCTACGTAGCCTATAAAAGCACTACATGGTCTTCTCTATTCTCATAACTTGAAGAACACAATTCTAGAGAGAGAAAGGAGAGAAGGAGATCCATAGTGTTCGGAGGATCGTCGCCCACCCGACGTTCGAACAAGTGCAAGGAATACGTGGGAAGATCTCAAGGTCATCATAAGATCTCGTTTCTCCGCACAACGAATCGAAAGGTGAATTAAATTTCCGCAATTTAATTCTAGTTTATTGATCAATTATCGAAAAACAAGATCCGAAGGATCGAACCCGGATTAGACGAGGGACCACGCGGTGGTGGCGAAGCCACCGGACCGCGTGGACCGCACGCCTAGGGTTCGGCGCGCGAAGGAGAACCCTCGGCCTCGGCCGAGGGGGCGATCGCTAGGAGCGATCGCCGGCGGTGACGGGCTGGTGCCGTCACCTCCCCACCGCGACGGTGGGGGCTCCTCGACGGCGGGCAGCAGGTCGCCGGACCTGCTGCTGGGGGCTGCCGGATGCAGCCCATCGAACGCGATGTTCGATCGCGTGAACCCGGCTCGCGGGGGTTCGGGTGGGGGCGGATTGCGCGCCTTCGGGCGCGTGGTCTCCAAAGCCCGGACTTCGGCGGATGAGTCGACGTTCGTGTGATCTCCGGCGAAGGGTTCGTTCGGGTTATCGGTTCCGCAATTTAAATAACCCGGGATATCGAATTCCAACAAGTTACTCTAAACTCGAAAAATTGTGTGACACAGCTATCACTGAGAATAGCACACTTGAAGTGTCACTGAAATTCATAAAAGAATCTCTTGATGAACTCTCTGAAGAGAAACGAAAAATGAATGATGAGGCTGAAGTCTTGAGAAACTCAGTTGAGAAGACTGAGGATGAGAAGAAAAAGTTGAACAACTCTTTGACAATTCTTAAAGTTAAATTTGATGACCTGTTCGAGGAAAAGCACAAGTATTTCAAGGAAGTTGTCGAACTAAGAGAAGTGTGTGAGAAGTTGAGTTCTGAAAACTCAAAACTAAAGACTTCACTGAAAAAGGAGTCAACTGAAGTTAAGAAGCTGCAGACCTTGTTTAAAAACTTGGACGCTGAAAATGACGAACTGAAGTCATCCCTAATGAAAGTTCAAACTGACCTTGCCATGACTGACAAGGAACGATATGTGTTCAAAGAAAAACTTCAGATGACTGATGAGCTTCTAAGGAAAATGAACACGAACTCTTCCGTGTTTGACAATGTTGCTTCATATATGAATCCTAATCGTTACGGACTTGGATTTCAGAAAGTTTTTGAGTCTATTTACTCGACTCCTGAAAAGAAGAAAGATGTGAATTTTGTTAAGGCGTCGGCTGATCTGTCTGAGGATAAAAGCAAGGATGAAGTTGAATCATCTAAACGAAAGGAGATTGCTGAAGGGAAGAAGATTGCTAAGTCTCCAGAACCAGAAACTCAAAAGTCAATCTCGACTTCAAAATCTGAGACATATCAATTTCCGAAGAATATTGTCAAACTTCCTCGTGGTATCCTACCTTATGAAAAGACGTTGCTGAAGAACTTAGAGAAATCTCAGAACGTGAAGAAAAATGAACAGTCCTCTCGAACTAAAACTGTGTTGGTCAAAACGTCCATGAAGGTTGAAACTCGTCCAAGGAGAAAGTATGTTTGTCACTACTGTGATCAACCTGGACACATTCGACCATTTTGCTACAGGATGAAAGAGGACATGAACAGAGAACTTATGACCTTGAAGAAAAAGTCTGAAATGACTAAGGAAATGAAGAAACCCATTTCTTCAAATCCGAAAGCTAAGACAAATCCGAAAGCTGTGACTGAGAGGAACGGTCAAAAGTCTAATGGGAAGAAGAAGTGGGTGCCTAGGTCCCAAAAGTGCAAAGTTGAACTTAATGTTGGAGTTGTGTACTTAATGTCTAGATTTAAGTACCGGTAAACTCCCGGTCATGGCATTTAATCTATTTAATTAATAAACAATTATTTGCAATTAATTATTATTAATTAATTATGCAAAATATAGTCCTGGATTTTATACGTTGTAGTTAGTATGGTGTGTCGGGCCCACACAGAAGATCATACTATCGGTTACTCGTATTTAATCAAACAGTTGCTCACGACCTAGATGGACACGGACCAATCCATCGGTATAGTCGTTGTGTGAGAGAGAAAATAATTTGTCTTGATTATTTTATCACACTTGTACACTTGGTGTATTGGGCGGATCAGCTTGAGATTTATTGATTAGGATTGCCTTAGATAATCAATTTAAATCTCGGAGTATTTTATTCTTAATCCCTGATATTATTGCGGGTGTGTATATTTAATATTAGAGACTTTGATTTTCCAAAGGAATTAACCGATTTAATTATTGGGTTAATTACCGGTAAAATTGGGTCACTATATTTTATATATGACATGCCGTGAATACTTGACGGGAAAGTGTATCCCGGAAGGGTTGATAATATCCCCGAGATGAGTTCATAAGGAATTATTGTGTAAACCTCATGAGTGGATTCGTTCCGCACAATAATAAAGGTTGAACGGTACTAGTCTCGGACATAAGATATGAATATTATTTATTGAGCAATAAATAAATTTATTCATGGATATTTAAATCTTAAATACACGGAATAAATAATACTAAGATGGAGAAATATTATTTGATATAATATGGAATAATATTGGGAGTGCAATTTTATTTATATAGTGGAAAATAAATAAAATTTAATATTGATAAGAATTAATGGATTTGGGTTGGACCCAATTTAATTTTCAATATTAAGAAGCCCAATATTTATTCTCCTTATGATCCCCTACGTAGCCTATATAAGCACTACATGGTCTTCACTTTTCACAACCTAAGTTACGCCAACTAAAAGTCTTGGAGAGTGAGGAAGATCCATAGAGTTCGATAGCTCGTCGCCCACCCGACGTTCGAACGGAAGTGCAAGGAATACGCGGGAAGATCACGAGGTCATCAAGATTCGTTTCTCCGTACAACGAATCGAGGTAATAATCGAGAACCCCCTTCTATGATTATTTGCGTTGAATATTGTGATATATACATGAACACGCGATCCGGGAAAACGACGAACCTCGGGGACGGGGATTCGAGATCCCCGGCGAGGATCGAACATGGCGGTCGAACCCTAGGGTTCGGACCGCCGGACGCGCGACAAGGGACGAGCCCCGGATGGACGCCGGGGCATGGGATCGACTTCGGTCGATCCCCGGGGATGCCGTGGGCTGGTGCCACGGCGGATCCCCAGCCCCCTCGTCGGAGGCGCACGGCGGCGGCGCACGGGAAAAGCCCTCGGCTGGAGCCGAGGGCGTGCGATCGATCCTCGGATCGATCGCGGGTAAGCTGCGGGGTCACCCGCAGCGACCCCGTACGTGCTGCGGGTTCGCCCGCAGCGGATGCGTGCGGGGGCTACGCCCCGCTGGGCAGCGAGTCATGGACTCGCTGCGGGGCTGCTACGAGCAGCCCCGGGGATCGCGCGAGCGATCCCAGCGATCGTCCGAGAACGATCGCGAGCCCCTCGCGGGGGCTCGGCTGGGCGCACGCAGCCTTCGGGCTTCGCTGGGCGTTCGGTCGGGCCCCGGCTCGTGAGGTGGTTCGCGTTCGTGGATCCGACTCGCGGGAGAAAATCGGCTGGGGGCGGGCTGCGTGTCTTCGGGCGCGTAGTCTCCAAAGGTCGGACTCCTGCGGATGAGTCGGGGATCCAATCTTTGGTGATCGAGGGTTTTGATCGGGTTATCGGTTCCGCAATTTTGATAGCCCGGGACATCGAATCCCAACAACTGGTATCAGAGCGATTGGTTTCGTGTTCATGTATGTATTCGATTGTTGTTCTACCTTGCAGGATTTCCGGCTATCATGGTTAATTTAATTATTGTTAATTTTATTATCATGATTATTAAACTCTCGGACATGTCGAGATTCGTTTTTGTGTGGTTGAATGTTTGTAATAGTAAAAATTCGGGGGTTGACCGAATTTAGGATTTATTATTACGCACTTTTTTTTTTCCGGAAAATGTATAGGGTCGATTTCATGTATAGAATCGATACCGGAATTGTAATTTAAATTTTGTAATTTTTATTACGTTGGTTCGATGATGAGACGATCGCCGGAAGACGAAGATGTGACGAAGAGGGAAGGGCTTGGGATCGATCACATGATGGTGATCGACCCATGGCCTAGCCGGCGTGGCTAGGCGGCGGCGGCGCTCCTCCCCGAGTGGCCGGCCGATCCTTCATGGTGGGGATGGCGTGGGATCTCCCAATCCCATGCTATTCCTACCAAGATCTACTTTCCTAATTAATTCGGGTTTCCTATTTGAGTACTTTCCTTTTAGGAAAATCTCATGGATTAGGAAAAGAATTAATTTAAATTAATTTTATTTCTATTGATTTATTTCCTTCATGGAATTATTCATAGATTAGAAATTTAATTAATTTAGTACTAAATTTATTTTTCCTATTTGATTATTCCTACATGGGAATATTCATGGATTAGGAATAAAAATAAATTTGGAAAGTAGTGAGTCCTAATTTATTTTATTTCCTTGTTCTGTTATAGATATCTTCTAGAATATTCCAAGTTTTACTTGGATAGATTATTCTAGAGATTTAATAAGAACTAGATAGGAAAATAAATAAATAAAAATATTAATAATATTTAATTTTATTTTTGATATATTCAATTGACTTAATTTTCGAATTAAGTAACTTTTGGATTAATTGAAAATAAATAGATTTAAATATTGGAAATTAATATTCTTGTCACATGGAGCATTCAAGAAACGAAGACTGAAGACTAGAGGATGCATATGAAGATAAAGCCATGATAGTCGGGAAAATAATTCTCTAGCATTATTTTGACTATGTGATCTATGTGCTTTATTGCTTTCATGCATGTTATATGTGTTTATTTTATGCACTAGATAGCGTATCCCTTTATCGTAAAAAGCTAAGTGGGAGAGGGGATGGAAACATTCCCATGGTCTCCATCACTGTTCTCTTGGTGACTTTTATGGACTTTTGAAGTTCATATAGACAAGTCATTGGAGGAGAATTCTTGTAATTCCTTTTACAAGAAACATTGATTAAGTTTATCAAACAATGCCTAATTTGTCTTTCCAAAACTGACTTCAAGTCGACTCATTCTCACCCCGGGGAGTGGAATGGAGCCAGAGCCACTTGGTCATGTAGAGGACACAAATTAGAGACCTTCGTACCATTCTTTGATAGATGGATCGATTGTCTGCTCGGCTCCCTCATTTATGAGAGATAGGGTCGTTCGCATGGTGAATCACTGGTTAGAAACTTCGAGTTTCACTTATGATTCTCCGAGTCTTGATTTACGAAATCAAATGGATCAAGTAATTGGATTTCAATTATATAAATCTATTTGGTGTAGTAAACGTCCACACGAACGTGGCTTGCTATACTGAAAGGGATTTTAGAATAATTGATGTAGACAGTTATAGGAGATTGTGAGGGATTGCGAGTTATCGTAAACGTCCACACGAACGTGGCTTGCGGTGACATAACAATTCTAAACGATTTGCCTTAGTACTGAGTGGTGGTTTACACTTAGGTACGCTTTATAGTATTCTTCCCAACGAAGTAACGCTATAATGATGTACGACCGAAGCAAATCTAATTGCTAAATCATTTGGGTGGGTAAACGTCCACATGAACGTGGCTTGCTTTACCTGATGGGATTTTAGACGCAATTAGTAATTTAATGATATTATTTGAGGGAGATAATATCGGACATTAAATTGATTGTTTGTTTACATGTGCTTATAGGTTTAGAGAATAGCTATGAATCCACTTTCTGTGATACTCAAGGAACATAAACTCACTGGGCCCAATTATATTGATTGGAAGAGAAATTTGGACATTGTCCTGACTGCTGAAGAGTACAAGTTTGTACTCTCTGATAAATGCCCTGCTGAGCCCACGGCTGCCTCGACTGATGAGGAAAAGGCAACATATCGGAAGTGGAAAAAGGCTGATGAAATGGCTAGGTGCTATATTTTGGCTTCCATGTCAAATGTACTCCAAACCCAACATGAGCCGATGGACACTGCCCGGGATATGATGACTAACCTCAAGGAGATGTTTGGGGAGCAGGATCGTGCGGCAAGGCAAGAAGCCATGAGAATCCTTATGTCGACTACTCAGTCTGAAGGAATGCCCGTTGGGGAGCACGTTCTTAAGATGATGAGTTTGTTGAATGAACTTGAGGTCCTAGGAGCTTCCATTGATGATGAGACGCAAGTCGACATCATACTCCAGTCTCTGACCCCTAAGTTTGAGCAGTTTCGTATGAGTTATAATATGGGTAAACTATCTTATACTCTTGCGCAACTCCTGACTGAACTGAAGGCGGCAGAGGGGATCTACAAGAAGGGCAAGTCTCAAGCGCTTGTAACTACCAGGCCCAAAAGCTTGAAAGCTATTGGAGGTAGGGGCAAGAAAAGGAAGCAAGCCATGAAACCCAGTGGTGCCAAGAGGAATGGACCACGAGTGGGGGCTAGTAAGCCAAAGGGCTTATGCTTCCGATGCAAGAAGTCTGGACACTGGAAGTCTGAATGTCCTCTCAGAGGTACGAATTTTTCTTTAGTCGTAAAAACATAGTCAGCGGTATTATCTACCAGAATTCTGGTGTGTAGATATGGAACCACTGACGGTATGTGCATTTCTTTAAATGCAGGGGTTCCAGAAAACCCGGCGACTTAGACAAGAAGAGTTCGAGTCTACATGGGCGAAGCTGTTGGGGTAGCAGCGGTTGCAGTGGAAGACATTTATTTGTTTTAAGTTTTCATTTCAGTTATTGCTTATGTACCCCTTTATTTTGAAAAAGAACTTCGTTCTGGTTTTCTTTATTAATGGATATTTTATTTCTTTAATCATTGGATGGTTTGGATAAGAAATAATGGTGATATCTATTATGGTACATTAGATAGCAATATGTGAATCCTTAGTCTACCACGATGCAACAAACCGTAGTGTAAAACTTGTTTTACTTATTAGATGTATTTCTCTTATTAATCATTATACTTGTGAATTCTTGTACTTGGTAGTATCTATTCAAAAGGGATTCAAAAGGTCGAAATTGATTCGATCAATTATAGTTGGAGGAATGGACCTCCCGACCTAAGAATCGATCTTGATAGATGATACAACTAAGTTGACCTTTCTGGATAAAGGATGGAATTCGGACAAGTATAGAAAATGATTAATGATTAATGCGGTATGTGTAATTAGAGAAGGTACGAGTCGTTCTTCCAAGAATACTCGAAGATGGATTAGACTACTTGTTGTGCCATAAAAGCGGAGTGTTTTCAACACAAAGCCACTATGGGGAACCTCCAAAGTATATCCATTGAAAGCCTGCGACTTGTTCGCGGAGGCTATCACCTATCTAAATAACACATAGCATAAATCAGAGATTGAGATTAAATCTCAAACGACTACACCATACACTGATGTGTAGACATGGTGTGTCAGAAATGAGAAATGGGATTCTAATAGTAAAAGGACAAGTTTATTCGGAACTACCTATGTTCTATGGATATTTCTGGATACAACGGCACATTCTATGTGGTTGTAGAATAATCCTAGAAGAACAAGTAATTGTATGTTCAATAGTACTACGAACCAGATGGGTATCCTCACCCGGTTCTTAGAGGAATACTATTAGATGAACTACAATGCCCTAACTGACATAGTACTTTAAAATTGAGGAAAGGAAAGACTGAGAACCAGCCTAACCGAGTAGCAGTACACCACTGACTGCACCTAATGTTATTACTGTTATACACCAGAACGCCATTGCAGTGGGAGGTTGTTAAGCAACCAGAGATGTTCATAAGACTGGAGGAGTTTTGAACTCTGGATCTAGTATACATGAAATCGATCCCTAGTTCTGCATAGGAACTTGCGAATTGATGAGATAGTCCATTCTATGGATTCATCAAAAGGCTAGGAAAGGTGTGTTAGAGACGTAATGGAAACAATGGTGGTGTTTCTCGGAATTTTATGTAGATAACACTTCATCATTGGCAACAATGTAAAAGTGTTGTCAAACATAAAATAGAGGTTGTCTAAATAAATCGAAGTATAGGATTAAGATGAAGTTGGATCATGTTCTTAGAAATCTTCGATCTCTGGATAAGAACATTTGTACTTCTCTTTGGATATCTTATACGATTATGGTTTGTTTTAAACATGCACAATTCTGAGAAAGGTTATTGCCTTTCGAGATCAGAATACATCTATCTAAGGTATGTGTCTTGAACACATAAAGGAGATAGATATAGACAAAGCGGTTTCCTACACTTCGAGTGTAGAAAGCTTTGTAGATGCAATGTTGAAAAACAAGAACCTGATATCAACTATGCGGTTAGCGTAGTGGGAGGATATCAAAGTAATTTGGATAAGAAATATTCGAATGCTGTAAAGTACTTGGAAGTACTGGATTACTGGCAATACGAAATCTTCTTAGATTACAGTTTCTCAGATCCAAAATAAGAGAAAGACCAGTGTAAGTCGATATCAGGCTATGTGTTCATTTTTTGGAAGAGGTGGAACCTAAGGATGAAAGAGTGATAAGCGTTAAGCTTCTCGGACTCTATCATAAACCGAATAGCAGCCTCAGAGGCAGCGGAAGTTTTGGTTAGGTTCCGGAATAACCTCTGAACTTGGATATGATTCTTGGTTCACCAAAGGCTATGTACATAGCGGTGCGTGGAGAACTGGAAGAAGTCATTAGTTCGAAAAGTGATGATAACACATAGAGCCAGTACCACCTGATACGAGTCATCGTCAGAGGGACGACGCTGTAGTCACCAAGATAACTTCAGATCGGCAACCTAGATTGCTCATTCACATAATACTTGTGGGAAGTATAACTTAAGCACGTGATGAGTATGGGAGTCGGGAGTTTGGAGGAAATGACTAGACCTTAGTACAAGTGGGAGATTGTTGGAGTTGTGTACTTAATGTCTAGATTTAAGTACCGGTAAACTCCCGGTCATGGCATTTAATCTATTTAATTAATAAACAATTATTTGCAATTAATTATTATTAATTAATTATGCAAAATATAGTCCTGGATTTTATACGTTGTAGTTAGTATGGTGTGTCGGGCCCACACAGAAGATCATACTATCGGTTACTCGTATTTAATCAAACAGTTGCTCACGACCTAGATGGACACGGACCAATCCATCGGTATAGTCGTTGTGTGAGAGAGAAAATAATTTGTCTTAATTATTTTATCACACTTGTACACTTGGTGTATTGGGCGGATCAGCTTGAGATTTATTGATTAGGATTGCCTTAGATAATCAATTTAAATCTCGGAGTATTTTATTCTTAATCCCTGATATTATTGCGGGTGTGTATATTTAATATTAGAGACTTTGATTTTCCAAAGGAATTAACCGATTTAATTATTGGGTTAATTACCGGTAAAATTGGGTCGCTATATTTTATATATGACATGCCGTGAATACTTGACGGGAAAGTGTATCCCGGAAGGGTTGATAATATCCCCGAGATGAGTTCATAAGGAATTATTGTGTAAACCTCATGAGTGGATTCGTTCCGCACAATAATAAAGGTTGAACGGTACTAGTCTCGGACATAAGATATGAATATTATTTATTGAGCAATAAATAAATTTATTCATGGATATTTAAATCTTAAATACACGGAATAAATAATACTAAGATGGAGAAATATTATTTGATATAATATGGAATAATATTGGGAGTGCAATTTTATTTATATAGTGGAAAATAAATAAAATTTAATATTGATAAGAATTAATGGATTTGGGTTGGACCCAATTTAATTTTCAATATTAAGAAGCCCAATATTTATTCTCCTTATGATCCCCTACGTAGCCTATATAAGCACTACATGGTCTTCACTTTTCACAACCTAAGTTACGCCAACTAAAAGTCTTGGAGAGTGAGGAAGATCCATAGAGTTCGATAGCTCGTCGCCCACCCGACGTTCGAACGGAAGTGCAAGGAATACGCGGGAAGATCACGAGGTCATCAAGATTCGTTTCTCCGTACAACGAATCGAGGTAATAATCGAGAACCCCCTTCTATGATTATTTGCGTTGAATATTGTGATATATACATGAACACGCGATCCGGGAAAACGACGAACCTCGGGGACGGGGATTCGAGATCCCCGGCGAGGATCGAACATGGCGGTCGAACCCTAGGGTTCGGACCGCCGGACGCGCGACAAGGGACGAGCCCCGGCTGGACGCCGGGGCATGGGATCGACTTCGGTCGATCCCCGGGGATGCCGTGGGCTGGTGCCACGGCGGATCCCCAGCCCCCTCGTCGGAGGCGCACGGCGGCGGCGCACGGGAAAAGCCCTCGGCTGGAGCCGAGGGCGTGCGATCGATCCTCGGATCGATCGCGGGTAAGCTGCGGGGTCACCCGCAGCGACCCCGTACGTGCTGCGGGTTCGCCCGCAGCGGATGCGTGCGGGGGCTACGCCCCGCTGGGCAGCGAGTCATGGACTCGCTGCGGGGCTGCTACGAGCAGCCCCGGGGATCGCGCGAGCGATCCCAGCGATCGTCCGAGAACGATCGCGAGCCCCTCGCGGGGGCTCGGCTGGGCGCACGCAGCCTTCGGGCTTCGCTGGGCGTTCGGTCGGGCCCCGGCTCGTGAGGTGGTTCGCGTTCGTGGATCCGACTCGCGGGAGAAAATCGGCTGGGGGCGGGCTGCGTGTCTTCGGGCGCGTAGTCTCCAAAGGTCGGACTCCTGCGGATGAGTCGGGGATCCAATCTTTGGTGATCGAGGGTTTTGATCGGGTTATCGGTTCCGCAATTTTGATAGCCCGGGACATCGAATCCCAACACTTAATTCTAAAACCAGCTGTTGGCAACCAAGAGAACTGATTTTCTGCCATGTTGCACTTAACGCATCTGAGACTGGAACCAAAGGAATTTGGTATTTTGATAGTGGCTGTTCCCGCCATATGACTGGCACGAAAAAGTTTCTGAAAAATTACGAGCCTATGACTGGAGCTCCCGTAGTGTTTGGAGGGGGAGCAAAAGGCGTCGTAAAGGGAAAAGGGACTCTACAAATCAAAGAACTACCTCCTATCAGAAATGTAGTCCATGTAAAAGGACTTGTTGCTAACCTGATTTCCATCAGTCAACTGTGTGATGAAGGACTGAACGTGAGTTTTGATAAGGAATCGTGCAGAGTTTTTGATGGTGAAGGAAAGTGTATAATGGAAGGTCCACGAGCCAAAAATAATTGCTATACAACTGAGTATAGTTGTTTTTCTGTGACCGTTCCTGATGAAGTGGATTTGTGGCATCAACGACTGGGCCACACCAGCACTCGAAATTTGAGCAAATTGGTTAAGGGGGAGATTGTTCGAGGAATCTCTCAACTCCCCAAAATTGAGAAAAGAGTGTGTGGTGATTGTCAGAAGGGTAAGCTGACAAGAACTCCTCATCCGGCACTGCCAATGCTCATGAGTACTTCATCTCCATTCGAACTGTTACATATGGACTTGATGGGTCCAATGGAGGTTAAAAGTATAGCAAAGAAAGAATATGTGTTGGTTGTAGTTGATGATTTTTCTCGCTACACTTGGACAAGATTTTTGGCTACCAAAGATGAAACTTTTGATGCCTTCAAGGGCATTGTGAAATGGATCAAAACGAATCATGAGGCTAAAGTAAAAAGGATCAGAAGTGATCATGGAACTGAATTTCAAAATGCTAGCTTCAACGAATTCTGTATGATGAAAGGAATTCATCATGAATACTCGGCCCCAAAAACTCCTCAACAAAATGGGATTGTCGAACGAAAGAATCGAACGCTGCAAGAAATGGCACGTGTAATGCTTATCTCGAAAAATCTTGCACGAACTTTTTGGGCAGAAGCTGTCTCCACTGCTGGATATATTTTGAATCGGATAAGTATTCGATCTGGGACGACCGCAAATGCCTATGAACTGGTAAATGGCAAGAAACCTTCAGTTGCACACTTTCGTGTCTTTGGCTGTACTTGCTACATTTTGAAGGATCGTGATCCTCTGAAGAAATTTGAAGCCAAAGCTGACCGTGGTATTTTTGTTGGTTATAGCCAAAATAGCCATGCTTATCGTGCCTACAATCTTCGAACTAAGAAAGTCATCGAAACTGTTAACATAAATTTTGATGAACAAGACTTTCTTGGAAAAGATACTGAGGAAAACTGGGTTAAAGAAGGAATTTTGGATTATCAAAATTTTCCATCAACACCCACAACTGCTGCTTCTGAGAGTGTGTCTCCAGAAAATTTTACTCCAAGTACTTCACCTGAAGTTGGAGATTCTAGCAATCAGGACAATGATACTTCATCTGAAGATGAAGAAACTGAGCTACACATTGAAAATCCAGCTACTGCTACTAGAGAGGCACCTCGACTCGTTCAAAAGAAACATCCTCCGACCCAAATGATTGGGAACTTAAATGAGCGAACTACGCGCTCAAAGAAACCGACAAATTCTCCGACTGAACTCTACAATATCTGCACTTCTGCAATCTATAATGAAATCAGCATCTCTTGCTTTCTTTTTGAAAATGAGCCGAAAAATTACAAGGAAGCCATGCAAGATGATTTTTGGATCATGGCCATGCAAGAAGAGTTGAATGAGTTCACACGAAATAATGTTTGGTCCTTAGTTCCCCGAACTTCAAACATCAATGTTGTTGGAACTAAATGGATTTTCAAAAATAAAACAGATGAGCATAACCAAGTCGTCAGAAACAAAGCTCGTCTTGTTGCCCAAGGATATGCCCAAGTGGAAGGCATAGATTTTGATGAAACTTTTGCTCCGGTCGCACGAATTGAGTCCATCAGACTCTTGATTGCTATTGCATGCCATCTAGGCATTAAACTTCGACAAATGGACGTCAAAGCTGCCTTCTTGAACGGTGTGCTGGAAGAAGAAGTCTACGTGGCTCAACCTAAGGGTTTTGAGGATCCGAAAAAGCCAAATCATGTATACAAGCTTCACAAAGCTCTCTATGGCTTGAAACAAGCGCCCCGCGCCTGGTATGGATGTCTCACGGATTTCCTTCTAAAGTTCGGCTTTGAGCGTGGATCGGTGGACAAAACTCTGTTCATCAAGCGAGATGGAAAACACATGATTGTTGCCCAAATTTACGTTGACGACATTGTCTTCGGAGCTACCTGTTCTAAACTTGTGACTGCCTTCACAGAAGCTATGTCCTCAACATTTCAGATGAGCCTTGAGGGGGAGTTGCATCAATTTCTTGGCCTTCAGATTTCTCAACGACCAAATGGGATATTTGTATCTCAAAGTAAGTATGCTAAAAATATGGTTGAGAGGTTTGAGATGCATCATGCCAAGCCAGCTAACACTCCCATGGCAACTACGGAACGCTTGTCTACGTCAACGAAAAGTCGGAGTGTAAACCAAACTCTTTATCGTTCCATGATTGGGAGTTTACTTTATTTAACTGCCACTCGTCCTGACATTATGTTTAGTGTTTGTATGTGTGCCAGGTACCAAGCTGATCCAAAGGAGGACCATCTAAGAGCTGTGAAACGGATTCTCCGCTACATCTCTGGAACTTCTCAGCTAGGCCTGTGGTATGCGCGCGACACTTCATCCAACCTTGTCGGCTTTTCTGATGCCGACTGGGCGACGGACACAGACGAACGAAAGAGTACCTCTGGCTGCTGTTGCTTCCTTGGCAATAACATTGTGTCTTGGCATAGTCGCAAGCAAAACTGTATCGCACTGTCCACTGCCGAGTCGGAGTATGTTGCAGCTGGAAGTTGCTGCACTCAACTACTTTGGTTGAAACAGATGTTGAATGACTATCTCCTTGAGAGTGCTCCATTAGTGCTGTATTGTGATAACCAGAGTGCTATCAAAATCAGCGAAAATCCTGTCCAGCACTCAAGAACTAAACACATCGACATTCGACATCATTTCATTAGAGATTTGGTTGATCGTGATATAGTCAGTCTACAGCATATTTCAACAGAAAAACAGCTTGCTGACATCTTTACCAAACCTCTTGACTTTGAGAGATTCAAAAAACTAAGGAATTCTCTCTGCATGTGTTCTCTCTAAGAGTTCACGGAAAAATTTTGAAGTCTGAAAGAGTAGTTTCTTTACTTCTGAATACGCACTCGGAATCGTTGTGGATTAGTCTAGTCAGACAAACATGGATTCGAGGCCGCTTTTAGTCTTCGGACACAAGAGTATTTATTCCGCTGAATGCAAACATGTGAACATGGCTTAAACTCCTCGCTTCATTTGCATAGATCCATAAAGCCAAGTAACGGAGGACGCCGGTTACCCCGGCTCCCCTCTTCGAAAGGTTGTACATGGACGCTGAACTTTAAGACACTCTCCTATCACACTTTGGAGGACGCAAGTGAACCTTGCTCCCCTCTGACTGCTGTAATGAGTGTCTGTTGCATTTCATTTAAAGCTATAAACTCGTCTGGAGGACGCCGGTTACCCCGGCTCCCCTCTGATTGAAGTAATGCTAGTTCCTGATTGGAGTGCCTTAAGTGTTCACCTTGCATTCATGAATTAAAATCTCTTGTGCGGTGCTAACTCTGCCAATATGTTTCGACGAAACACGACTGCTTCCGTGTGACTGAGACGAAGGACAAGTAAACATGTCTATCACATACTTCGGTCCATCTCACCGGTTTTTAATATGAGAGATTTTTCATTACCTCAAAGTTACTATCACCTTGTGTGAAAATTTTTGGTTTTTGGAAAATGATGAAATGTGGATTCTTTTCTGGGAAAATATTTTCTCTTCATTGACTAATATCACCCCTCGAATCTCCACTAAAATGTGTTTGAATGTTTGTGTGTGTTGAACTCTTGATTGACTAACTCGGGATGTGTTGTCTTTGTTTTGGCATTTCTGTAGTTCATATCCAGCGCTATGTGGTTTACTATCTCGGAAGTCTAATTTTGAGTGTAGCAACGGCCAACTCGCAAAATTCAAGTGGCACGGAATATAAACTAAGTCCAGCATACTCAAATCCGGAGACTCAACCATGCACAAAACCGACGACTGCTGTCGCCGGATTTTTCGGAAATCCTGACTTTGGACAAAACCGGAGATTTTTGTCTCCATTTTCTTGACATCACTCACTTGTGCATATTCCGGAGACTCAAGTCGCCAGAAAAACGGCGACTTACATTTGGCACGAAACCGGAGACTCACATTTGTGCCTTAGCCGAAATTTTTCAACGTCCAAGAAAATTTGAAAACTCAAGTTTCTCAACCAATGGCACTCAACTTCGTTTCTCAACCGTTGGTTCTCAACTTCGGTTTTCATGTCATGGTTTGATTATCTCTAAACTTTTCATTTTATTATTATTTTATTTTTTTTATTATTTTTGGAAATTATTATTTTAATAATATTTTCAAAATTAATAAATTTTTGTTCGTCTTTTTGATCTGATTTCCTTCTTGCGAAGAGCTGTATACAGGTATTGGACTGGGCTTTTTCATTCCGACGGGCGGCCCAAATTTTTCCTATAAATAGGCCTTGATGAAAACCTAATTCATTTACACTTACATCAGAATTCTCTAACTCTCAAGTTTTCAATCTCTCGACTCTCAACTGCAAGTTCGGCGTCCGTAGTTCTTAGTTCTTAGGTTCTTGTTTTTCCGTTGCATCCGGCAACTCTTGCTTTGCGCAACCGGCGCCCTGTCCTTGTTTTCTGAAGTTGAACTTCTTCTCGTGGTTACCGTTTTTCACTACTGCTAACTGTCGGTTACTCACTTTCTGAACTTTGACATGGCTGCTAAGAACATGGACGATATGATGGCTGACATGACTGTCTATCTGAACGAACAGTTTGAAAAAGCCGCGTCTCCTAACTCCAAGAAAGCGGCATATGAAGAACTGAAAGCTCACTTGGACAAAGTTGAGCGACGATCTAGCAAAACCGTGTCCGCTGAACCTGACTTGACTAAGACTGCTACTCCTGCTCACTCATCTGCTCGCCATCCGGGCAAGGATTCTAAGTCAGGCAAATCTGGCAAAGACAGAATTACAGCAGTTCGAATCTACAAGGGCACTGTTTCCAGGGAGGAATATTACAAGTTACTCGCAGCTGGCGAGATCACTAAGGATGGAAAGAAAGTTGTGAACATTCCATCAACTGTGACTGTGACTGCTGGGACTGACCCCAAGACAACTATTCCAAAAACTCCGACTGGGACTTCTGCTGGAAAGAAACCTTCGGTCAGTGGTAGTGGAGTCAAATCTCCAACTTCTAAAAATTCTGGTGGTGGGTCGATTGAACAATCGAAAACTCATAGTTCACAAAAACCACCTCGGGCACCTCATTCCTCGGGATCAGCTGGATCCCAAGTCTCAACTGACGGCTTCAAATACATCTCGGAATACAAAGAGTGTCCGAAAGCTCACTCCAAAGAATTCTTTACGGCGACTGCTGAACGTCGTCACAAGCTGATCGAGAAGCTGCCAATCCACACTGACAGAACTATCCTCAAGGAGGACTATGTCAAACATGGCATCACGCAATTTCTAACTCAGATGCACATGCTCAAATCTGTGAACCTTACCTATCGCTACTCCGTTCCAATCCTCTACAAATTTTATGCGAGTCTGTCTCCCGACTTTGCTAATCCGAAGAGTCGGCTGTATGGGTGTTTCATTTTTCGTGAGAAATTATACAAGTTCTGTCCTTTTTCCATCAACGCTTTTCTGGAAAGATTGGAAGTTGATTCCAGATGGACAACACAGACAGCTGCGGAACGAGCTGAGGACCTGATGGTTGGCACCTTTGTCACCCAGAAAAAAGTCAAGTCCGAACTGCCACCGCCGTCAAAAATGTCGGCTTTCTATGGCATCCTGCATCGACTTGGGATGTCTAACTGGATTGCCAATCGGGATCCAACTGTTCTGGAACCTGAATTGATGCACCTCATATTCCGTCTCAGCTGCGGCGAACAAGTTAATCTTGGAAAAATTATTTTTGCTGACTTGTGCAAAATCGCCAAGCTCTCAGATGAGGCGATCATTAGGCAAGATGAACTGCCTACAGAGAAGAAATTTCATCTCACGCATCCGTGTTTGATCTACGGCATGCTCCATGACCAAGGATTTATTCCTGACTCTCCCCTTGAGAAAAAGATGAAGAAAAACGGAGCAGTCAAGATCACTGGCGAGTATCTGAAGCCAAAGAAAAGGGTCATTGACTTACCTTGGACTGAATTGTTTGACAGGAACTCTCTTCCTGATATTTTGACTCCACCTCCGTCGCCTCAGTCGTCAAGGAAGCGTAAGCCTGCAGCTCAAAAATCTAAGTCACCAGCTGCTAAGCGCCAGAAATCACAGTCAACTGCGAAACCACAGCCGACTACTGCTGTCGCAGAACCTGAAGTTGAGGGCGCTCAGTCTCCGAGAGTAGTTCCTCGTGGTTTCGGTCCGACTTCAAATATTCCATCTTATCAGAATCCTCACCATCCGATCCATAGTCACCGTGCGGTGGTCCCTTCGGCTGTGGTTCAGGAATTTTATGTCGATTCCTTAGCTCTTGAGAAGCGTCAGGTTGAACACGTTGATGCTTACAACAGAATGATCGAAGCACAGGAAAAGCAAAAACAATCTTTCAAGAAACTGCAACAGGAGATCCAACAAGGGGGAGGACTTGGAGATGTTGGAGCCCCAGATGCGAGTTTGAAAGATACATTTATTCTGAAGATGGTGCGGGACGCGATTCAGGAAGCTCATTCGAAGCTGTCCAAAAGAAACTTGATTGAAGTTGTGAGCGACGACGGAGAGAAAACCGATGAAGACATTTTTGAAGGTGTTATAAATGCTCGTGATAAAGGGAAAGGGAAGATTGGTGAAACTACAAATCCAGGGGCGTCGTTCGCGATGCCGTCTGATGGTCTGCGTGATGAAGAGGATGTCAATGTTGTGGACGTTGACGAAGCTGCTGGTGTTGGTTTGGGTGAACAAGAGATATTTGGGGATCCAGACACTGATTCCGATGAAAGCGACTCCAGCTCTGACGACAGCTTCAGTTACGAAGATGATGAAGAAGAGACGCTTGGGAGTCCGGAACGTGATCCAACTCCATCTGGCTCGCCTCAAGACTGAAGTCCAAGATCTCAAGTTCAAGTTCAAGTTTTTTTTTAATTTCTTTTGTTTAACTTATGAACTCGTTTTTTATTGTTTTACTTTTGCATGCATTCAACTTTGAACTTATTCGTCCATGCATGGTTTTTCATATTTGGTTAACTCTGGATTATTGTTTTGGTTCGAATTTTTATCTAAGTGATTTTATGATTGGTTTGATATTTGGCTAAGTCTTTTATGGTTTTTCATTGATTCTATGATTGATGTTTTTCCATCTTTTTACTTAGTCATTTCTATGGTTTGTTTGGTTGAGGGGGAGTTACGTGTTTCTCCTGTTTACTTAACTTCGCTTTTATGAGTTGTGCCAAAAAGGGGGAGATTGTAAATGTTGGTTTTGGCGACAACGTTTTTGTACTTGTGTTTTTTTGTTGTTGAATTTCAGGATTGCAAGTGCGTATGGAAAAGGAGACACGAGTCTCCACTTTTGGAACTACGCGGAAACGGCGACTCCAGTCGCCGCTTTTGGAGATGCGTAGGAACGGCGACCAGAGTCGCTGCTTTTGATGGAGCAAAGGAACGGCGACAGCTGTCGCCGCTTTGGAAGCAAGACAGGGAAACGGCGACTCCAGTCGCCGAAATGGATGTGCTTGGGAACGGCGACCAGAGTCGCCGCATTGGTGTGGAACGCGGATATGGAGATTGTAGTCTCCGCTTTTGGACATGACTTGGACCCGGCGACTGGAGTCGCCGGTTTGGGAGAAGCGTGGAATCAGCGACGTTTGTCGCTGAGTTTGGCATTGCACTGGAACGGCGACAGGAGTCGCCGTATATGTGCGTTTGGCATTGACAGTGGAACGGCGACCAGAGTCGCCGTTTGTGGCTTTTGGGACGTGCATGAATCCGGCGACTGGAGTCGCCGGTTTTGGTCCTTAGTGTTATTTTTCGTAACTCTTGTTTTTGTGTCTTGGTTTTTAAGACGAAGTACTTACTACGTGATTTCTTTCACCAGGTACTCAGTTCGTGGAAATGAAGAATTGTTCCAAGTTTGCAACTTCAACAATATCGACGACCATGAAGACGATGAAATTCTGAGGCTTCAACACTTAGAGATTTTCACAAGAAATTGAAGATGAAGAATTGAGATCGATGGAGTCAAGATTGAAATTGAAGTTTGATTTTGAAATTGAAGATTCAAGATTCAAGGATTCAAGAATCAAAGATTCAAGATTCCAAGATTCAAGAATCCAAGTTCTACAAAGATGATGTCATCCATGGAAAAGTGACATAGGCCAAGCATGCGACGAATGAGAACGTGCCACGTCATAACTCTCACATGTGCGGCTCTACTATAAATACCCATGGATGTTCATTTCATCATTTGACGATTTTGAGAGAACGAAATCTGATTTTTAGAATCGTAGTCGAGCTTCGAGTTTGTGTAGTAGCTTTTGCGCCGTGTGCCAAGATTAGAGCTAGGAGATATAGCTTTAGGTACTCGTGTGCTAGTTTGCAAGTTAGTGGGAGTTGTTGCGACACTCGGGAAACTTCTTGTAAACGTTTTGCCTACCATACTCTACAAATGGAAACTATTACATAACTTTGTCTTCACTTTTTATTCTACAAATTGTGTGACTGTTTTACTTTGACGGAAGCTGCTGTCTGTGAGTTCAAGACCAATTTCACGAAAAATTGGTATCCTACGCTGAAGGCGTAATTTCATGAACCATGAAGTACTTCTCTGTTGTTCTCCTATGTGTCATTATCATCACTACCTCTATTTGCATTGGTTCCGGATGATTTTTGTGAAACTTAGCTCCACCTTCTCGTTTTACTTACCTCTTTCTTCTCACATAATTACAGTACTCATAAGTTCAAGACAAGTGAAAATTGCGCGAGTAAAAATATAATAAAAAAACAAAGTGAAAAGATGCCCTAATAAAAATCTCCTTATTTTTATGTGTTTATTGTAGATGATTTAACAAACTACAGGTACAACTCAATGGATGAAATATTGTATATGCTAAATGATATAACTAATGAAAGTTCGTTGCTTCAAATGGTCTTACCCATTTTCTCTAGCATAAAAGGTCGTTGATTAAAATTGCTCAAAATATTGGCCTTACCCACTTTCTCTAGCATGAAAGGTTATAGATTCAAATTGCTCAAAATATCTGAAATTAATCTACATCCCTTTATTAATTATATTATGTACCTAATGCGAAACATATTTTTTATATGTTTATAGATGGAGATAATATATTTGGGTTATAAATAGAGCGATTTAATAGTTACTTTTTATTTGATTAACCTTTAAAATAATAATAATAATAATAATAATAATAATAATAATAATAATAATAATAATAATAATAATAATAATACTAAATACTATAAAATATCGCAAATAAAATAAACAATGAAATAAAAATTGAAAAAAATAGCCCAAATAATATAAACAATAAAATATAAGTATTTTTAAAGGTATTATTAGGGTATGGGGCAGATTGGTTTTTAATATTATTTTCAACACCCATAATTTTTCACTTCATTTGTAGGAGTTGTATATTTTTTAATTGTTTATTTATGTGTATTGTTTAAATACTAAATAGGGGCATTTTTTAAAATGTATAAAGTCATAAATATCTCTACAATAATATTACGTAACATATATTAATTTATTTTAATATTCACTAATATTAAACGCGCTACTAATATATATAAATATATTTGCGCTAAATATATTTGCGCAAACATGAGATTACATTATATGTTAATATCAAAATATATTGCGCAAACAAAATATATTTGCATTACCTATATTTGCGCAAACATGAGATTACATTATATGTTAATATCAAAATATATTGCGCAAACAAAATATATTTGCATTACCTAATTTGCGCAAACATTAGTACATATATATTTATAATTATATATAAATATAATTACAGATGCTGTGTTTTATGAGATGCGTATGTGGAATATTCTTTGTGTAATGTTTTTACATATTTTTTGCATATAGATTTCTAGTTTAGTTTGTAAATATCTATAATAGATTTATGGTTTACGTATGTTATTTTATGAATTCTTTGATATCTACTATAGATTTCAATTTTTTCTTTCATATCTATGATAGATATATCAATATTATTATATGAGATAGCTTTCAATTTTTTCTTTCATATCTATGATAGATATATCAATATTATTATATGAATTATCTATGAATTTTTTTTGAATTCAAGTGATTTTATATCTATGATAGAATTCTAGTGTTGATTTTATATCAATGAGAAAAATTATCGACAAATTTCTGAATTCAAGTGATTTTATATCTATAATAGAATTCTAGTATTGATTTTATATCAATGAGCCATAGATGAAAGATTTTCGAATGTCTTTGACAAAACTTTAATAGATGTCGAATGAGGAACTATTGAAATGTAAGAATAGTTTAGATTTTTGTGTAATTTTATATATCAATTAATTTCTTATTTTTTTAATGAAAAAGGATAAAATGGGCAGAGTGCCCTATATAATACTAAGAGAAAAGATTGGGTACTATAAATAATTGATTTATCCATGGAGATAATTTCAACACAAACTACGCGACTCAATGGGATGAGATTATTCTGTGTACCGGGCATACCACCTTGGAATAGTGATTTGGTGGTCCCGACCTATAAAATTGCGACATGTGGCAATAAAAAACTGAGGATTTTGAATATTTTTAACTATTCGTTTTCTTCCTTAAAATAAAAAATAAAGTAAAAACTAAATAAAAAATTAACATAAATGAAAATCTAAACTCAATATTCTAAGTGTGAGTTTCTGTGAGCGGCAGCCGGCAGTGATGTTTTGCCAAAAGAACTAAAGCTTGATTATTTGAGTTCTCAAAATCGTCTTCTTTCAATATAAATTAAGATTTACTAAATTACAAAAAAAAAAATATATCCACAATCAAATTGAAGAAAGAACTGAAGCTTGATTATTTGAGTTCTCAAAATTGTCTTCTTTCGATATAAATTAAGATTTACTATAGTCAATTACAAAAAAAAAAAAAAAAAAACATCCACAATCAAATTGAAAAAAATATCATGCCGCCTTCCTCCGATTGTCGGGGAGAGAGGTGGCCGTGATAATTTTGATAATCGTCACCCGCACCTCCTCGGCTCCACCGTCCGCCTCCAAGTCGCCTTCTCCGCCCCGAAACCCAAGAACAGAAGAAGAGCACCCGCGGTGGCGTCGTAAGCCCTGGCAGTCACCTCCGGCGTGTCGTAGGATCCCAGCCGATCTCCTTGCCGACTCAACAAAGGTTTTAATTTGGGGATCAATCGATTGATATTTGGCCGAATCAACAAAGGTTTTACTTAAAAATGGTGGCCTCCGCATCGTGATAATCCTCACGCGCACCACCTCGTCGGCCGGTTTAGAATCGGCCGACGACTCTACCTCGCCGGCGCTGGCTTTGATTTTTTAACCTCAAATTGGGATTTCAGACGATTTTAATTATTTTTTATTTTATATTATTTATATTTTATTATTAGGAATGAAGCGAGAGTTAAGAATATTAACTATTTTTAATTTTATTTTTTAATTACCACTTGTTATATAATAATTGGTTAATTAGTTAAGGGATTACCACATCATCAATGTACCGGGTACAAAGAATAATTTCTCGTGTTGTATAATAAATGATGAAATTCATGTCATCTTTGTTAAAAGTCATTATTTTAATAAGTCATTATTTTAATATTGTTTTCTTTCTATTTTATTTTTTATTTAACGTAAAAAAAAAATTGCGCAACAAAAAATACAATAAAAAACAAAGTAAAAAGATGCACAAATAAAAATCACTACCTAATCATTTTCATTTGAACGTTGAACATAATTTTCAAGCTTGCCATCAGCCCAACTGATTCCACCATTTCAAAAGCTACTGCGCAAGGCACCTCTACCTCATCCAAGAAAGTCCGTACAACTAATGGGCCCACTTGTGAACCATGAAGTACTTCTCTGTTGTTCTCCTATGTGTTATTATCATCACCACCTCTATTTGCATTGACTCCTGATGATTTTTGTGAAGCTCGAGGTCCGACCACCTTCTCGTTTTCTGTACTTCTTTCTTCTCACATCATCAGAGTACTTAATGGATGGAATGTTGTGTATGCTACATATAAAATTAATGAAAGTTCGTTGCTTTAAATAGACTTACCCATTTTCTCTAGCATCGTTGTTTCAAATTTGCTCTAAATATCTCAAATTAATCTGCATCCCTTTATTATTCATATTATTTCGACTTTTAGTACCTAATGCGCAACATCTTATGTGTTTATGGATGAAGATGATTTTAATACAAGCTACATGTAGGACTCAATAGAGCAAAATATCTAAGTTATAAATAGAGTGATTCAATACTTACTTGTGATTGACCTTTAAAAAAATAATAATAAATATTTAGGTTATAAATAAAACAATTCAATAGTTACATTAACCTTTAAAAAAAAATACTGCGCAAATAAGATAAACATTAAAATAAAAATTGAAAAAAATAGCGCAAATAATATAAACAATAAAATTTTAGTATTTTTATATATCAAACTACGTGACTCAATGGATGAAATGTTGTATAAGAAATGATTAAACTCATGTCATCTTGGTTCAAAGTCATTATTTTAAAATTTTTCACTTTCTATTTTATTTTTTATTTGCTAAAGAAAAAATTGCGCAACTAAAAATAAAATAAAAAACAAAGTGAAAAGATGAGCAAATAAAAATCACTATCTCATCATTTTCACATTTTCATTTGAACGTTGAATATAATTTTCAAGCTTCCCAATCGATCCTTTCTGGAAAGTCTGTCATTGGCCCAACTGATTCTACCTCATCCAAGAAAGTTCGTACAACTAATGGGCCCACTCGATGGTAAACCATGAAGTACTTCTCTGTTGTTCTCCTATGTGTCATTATCATCATCACCTCTATTTGCATTGGTTCCGGATGATTTTTGTGAAACTTAGCTCCACCTTCTCGTTTTACTTACCTCTTTCTTCTCACATAATTAGAGTACTCATAAGTTCAAGACGAGTGGAAATTGCGCGAGTAAAAATATAATAAAAAAACAAAGTAAAAAGATGCCCCAATAAAAATCTCCTTGTTTTTATGTGTTTATTGTAGATGATTTAACAAACTTTAGGTACAACTCAATGGATGAAATATTGTATATGCTAAATGATATAACTAATGAAAGTTTCGTTGCTTCAAATGGTCTTACCCATTTTCTCTAGCATAAAAGGTCGTTGATTAAAATTGCTCAAAATATTGGCCTTACCCACTTTCTCTAGCATAAAAGGTTGTAGATTCAAATTGCTCAAAATATCAGAAATTAATCTACATCCCTTTATAAATTATATTATGTACCTAATGCGAAACATATTTTTTATATGTTTATAGATGGAGATAATATATTTGGGTTATAAATAGAGCGATTTAATATTTACTTTTTAACAATGAAATAAAAATTGAAAAAAATAGCGGAAATAAAATAAAAAATAAAATATAAGTATTTTTAAATGTTTATCCATGGAGATAATTTCAACACAAACTACGCGACTCAATGATGAAATGTTGAATAATAAATGATGAAATTCATGTCATCTTTGTTAAAAGTCATTATTTTAATATTGTTTTCTTTCTATTTTATTATTTATTTAACTTGCGCAACAAAAAATACAATAAAAAACAAAGTAAAAAGATACACAAATAAAAATCACTACCTCATCATTTTCATTTGAACGTTGAACATAATTTTTAAGCTTGCCATAAGCCCAACTGATTCCACCATTTCAAAAGCTAATGCGCAAGGCACCTCTACCTCATCCAAGAAAGTCCGTACAACTAATGGGCCCACTCGTGAACCATGAAGTACTTCTCTGTTGTTCTCCTATGTGTTATTATCATCACCACCTCTATTTGCATTGGCTCCTGATGATTTTTGTGAAGCTCGAGGTCCGACCACCTTCTCGTTTTCTGTACTTCTTTCTTCTCACATCATCAGAGTACTTAATGGATGGAATGTTGTGTATGCTACATATAAAATTAATGAAAGTTCGTTGCTTTAAATAGACTTACCCATTTTCTCTAGCATCGTTGTTTCAAATTTGCTCTAAATATCTCAAATTAATCTGCATCCCTTTATTATTCATATTATTTCGACTTTTAGTACCTAATGCGCAACATCTTATGTGTTTATGGATGAAGATGATTTTAATACAAGCTACATGTAGGACTCAATAGAGCAAAATATCTAAGTTATAAATAGAGTGATTCAATACTTACTTGTGATTGACCTTTAAAAAAATAATAATAAATATTTAGGTTATAAATAAAACAGTTCAATAGTTACATTAACCTTTAAAAAAAAATACTACGCAAATAAGATAAACATTAAAATAAAAATTGAAAAAAATAGCGCAAATAATATAAACAATAAAATTTTAGTATTTTTATATATCAAACTACGTGACTCAATGGATGAAATGTTGTATAAGAAATGATTAAACTCATGTCATCTTGGTTCAAAGTCATTATTTTAAAATTTTTCACTTTCTATTTTATTTTTTATTTGCTAAAGAAAAAATTGCGCAACTAAAAATAAAATAAAAAACAAAGTGAAAAGATGAGCAAATAAAAATCACTACCTCATCATTTTCATTTGAACGTTGAATATAATTTTCAAGCTTCCCAATCGATCCTTTCTGGAAAGTCTGTCATTGGCCCAACTGATTCTACCTCATCCAAGAAAGTTCGTACAACTAATGGGCCCACTCGATGGTAAACCATGAAGTACTTCTCTGTTGTTCTCCTATGTGTCATTATCATCACCACCTCTATTTGCATTGGTTCCGGATGATTTTTGTGAAACTTAGCTCCACCTTCTCGTTTTACTTACCTCTTTCTTCTCACATAATTAGAGTACTCATAAGTTCAAGACAAGTGGAAATTGCGCGAGTAAAAATATAATAAAAAAACAAAGTAAAAAGATGCCCCAATAAAAATCTCCTTGTTTTTATGTGTTTATTGTAGATGATTTAACAAACTACAGGTACAACTCAATGGATGAAATATTGTATATGCTAAATGATATAACTAATGAAAGTTTCGTTGCTTCAAATGGTCTTACCCATTTTCTCTAGCATAAAAGGTCGTTGATTAAAATTGCTCAAAATATTGGCCTTACCCACTTTCTCTAGCATAAAAGGTTGTAGATTCAAATTGCTCAAAATATCTGAAATTAATCTACATCCCTTTATAAATTATATTATGTACCTAATGCGAAACATATTTTTTATATGTTTATAGATGGAGATAATATATTTGGGTTATAAATAGAGCGATTTAATATTTACTTTTTAACAATGAAATAAAAATTGAAAAAAATAGCGGAAATAAAATAAAAAATAAAATATAAGTATTTTTAAATGTTTATCCATGGAGATAATTTCAACACAAACTACGCGACTCAATGATGAAATGTTGAATAATAAATGATGAAATTCATGTCATCTTTGTTAAAAGTCATTATTTTAATATTGTTTTCTTTCTATTTTATTATTTATTTAACTTGCGCAACAAAAAATACAATAAAAAACAAAGTAAAAAGATACACAAATAAAAATCACTACCTCATCATTTTCATTTGAACGTTGAACATAATTTTTAAGCTTGCCATAAGCCAACTGATTCCACCATTTCAAAAGCTAATGCGCAAGGCACCTCTACCTCATCCAAGAAAGTCCGTACAACTAATGGGCCCACTCGTGAACCATGAAGTACTTCTCTGTTGTTCTCCTATGTGTTATTATCATCACCACCTCTATTTGCATTGGCTCCTGATGATTTTTGTGAAGCTAGAGGTCCGACCACCTTCTCGTTTTCTGTACTTCTTTCTTCTCACATCATCAGAGTACTTAATGGATGGAATGTTGTGTATGCTACATATAAAATTAATGAAAGTTCGTTGCTTTAAATAGACTTACCCATTTTCTCTAGCATCGTTGTTTCAAATTTGCTCTAAATATCTGAAATTAAGCTGCATCCCTTTATTATTCATATTATTTCGACTTTTAGTACCTAATGCGCAACATCTTATGTGTTTATGGATGAAGATGATTTTAATACAAGCTACATGTAGAACTCAATAGAGCAAAATATCTAAGTTATAAATAGAGTGATTCAATACTTACTTGTGATTGACCTTTAAAAAAATAATAATAAATATTTAGGTTATAAATAAAACAATTCAATAGTTACATTAACCTTTAAAAAAAATACTGCGCAAATAAGATAAACATTAAAATAAAAATTGAAAAAATAGCGCAAATAATATAAACAATAAAATTTTAGTATTTTTATATATCAAACTACGTGACTCAATGGATGAAATGTTGTATAAGAAATGATTAAACTCATGTCATCTTGGTTCAAAGTTATTATTTTAAAATTTTTCACTTTCTATTTTATTTTTTATTTGCTAAAGAAAAAATTGCGCAACTAAAAATAAAATAAAAAACAAAGTGAAAAGATGAGCAAATAAAAATCACTACCTCATCATTTTCATTTGAACGTTGAATATAATTTTCAAGGTTCGCCAATCGATCCTTTCTGGAAAGCCTGCCATTGGCCCAACTGATTCTACCTCATCCAAGAAAGTTCGTAGAACTAATGGGCCCACTCCATGGTGAACCATGAAGTACTTCTCTGTTGTTCTCCTATGTGTCATTATCATCACCACCTCTATTTGCATTGGTTCCGGATGATTTTTGTGAAAACTTAGCTCCACCTTCTCGTTTTACTTACCTCTTTCTTCTCACATAATTAGAGTACTCATAAGTTCAATACGAGTGAAAATTGCGCGAGTAAAAATATAATAAAAAGACAAAGTGAAAAGATGCCCCAATAAAAATCTCCTTATTTTTATGTGTTTATTGTAGATGATTTAACAAACTACAGGAACAACTCAATGGATGAAATATTGTATATGCTAAATGATATAACTAATGAAAGTTTGTTGCTTCAAATGGTCTTACCCATTTTCTCTAGCATAAAAGGTCGTTGATTAAAATTGCTCAAAATATTGGACTTACCCACTTTCTCTAGCATAAAAGGTTGTAGATTCAAATTGCTCAGAATATCTGAAATTAATCTACATCCCTTTATTAATTATATTATGTACCTAATGCGAAACATATTTTTTATATGTTTATAGATGGAGATAATATATTTGGGTTATAAATAGAGCGATTTAATAGTTACTTTTTATTTGATTAACCTTTAAAATAATAATAATAATAATAATAATAATAATAATAATAATAATAATAATAATAATAATAAATACTAAATACTATAAAATATCGCAAATAAAATAAACAATGAAATAAAAATTGAAAAAAATAGCGCAAATAAAATAAACAATAAAATATAAGTATTTTTAAATGTTTATCCATGGAGATAATTTCAACACAAACTACGCGACTCAATGATGAAATGTTGTATAATAAATGATGAAATTCATGTCATCTTTGTTAAAAGTCATTATTTTAATATTGTTTTCTTTCTATTTTATTTTTTATTTAACGTAAAAAAAAATTGCGCAACAAAAAATAAAATAAAAAACAAAGTAAAAAGATGCACAAATAAAAATCACTACCTCATCATTTTCATTTGAACGTTGAACATAATTTTCAAGCTTGCCATGAGCCCAACTGATTCCACCATTTCAAAAGCTACTGCGCACCTCTACCTCATCCAAGAAAGTCCGTACAACTAATGGGCCCACTCGTGAACCATGAAGTACTTCTCTGTTGTTCTCCTATGTGTTATTATCATCACCACCTCTATTTGCATTGGCTCCTGATGATTTTTGTGAAGCTCGAGGTCCGACCACCTTCTCGTTTTCTGTACTTCTTTCTTCTCACATCATCAGAGTACTTAATTGATGGAATGTTGTGTATGCTACATATAAAATTAATGAAAGTTCGTTGCTTTAAATAGACTTACCCATTTTCTCTAGCATCGTTGTTTCAAATTTGCTCTAAATATCTGAAATTAATCTGCATCCCTTTATTATTTTTATTATTTCGACTTTTAGTACCTAATGCGCAACATCTTATGTGTTTATGGATGAAGATAATTTTAATACAAGCTACATGTAGGACTCAATAGAGCAAAATATCTAAGTTATAAATAGAGTGATTCAATACTTACTTGTGATTGACCTTTAAAAAAATAATAATAAATATTTAGGTTATAAATAAAACAATTCAATAGTTACATTAACCTTTAAAAAAAATACTGCGCAAATAAGATAAACATTAAAATAAAAATTGAAAAAAATAGCGCAAATAATATAAACAATAAAATTTTAGTATTTTTATATATCAAACTACGTGACTCAATGGATGAAATGTTGTATAAGAAATGATTAAACTTATGTCATCTTGGTTCAAAGTCATTATTTTAAAATTTTTCACTTTCTATTTTATTTTTTATTTGCTAAAGAAAAAATTGCGCAACTAAAAATAAAATAAAAAACAAAGTGAAAAGATGAGCAAATAAAAATCACTACCTTATCATTTTCATTTGAACGTTGAATATAATTTTCAAGCTTCGCCAATCGATCCTTTCTGGAAAGCCTGCCATTGGCCCAACTATTCTACCTCATCCAAGAAAGTTCGTAGAACTAATGGGCCCACTCGATGGTGAACCATGAATTACTTCTCTGTTGTTCTTCTATGTGTCATTATCATCACCACCTCTATTTGCATTGGTTCCGGATGATTTTTGTGAAACTTAGTTCCACCTTCTCGTTTTACTTACCTCTTTCTTCTCACATAATTAGAGTACTCATAAGTTCAAGACAAGTGAAAATTGCGCGAGTAAAAATATAATAAAAAAACAAAGTGAAAAGATGCCCCAATAAAAATCTCCTTATTTTTATGTGTTTATTGTAGATGATTTAACAAACTACAGGTACAACTCAATGGATGAAATATTGTATATGCTAAATGATATAACTAATGAAAGTTCGTTGCTTCAAATGGTCTTACCCATTTTCTCTAGCATAAAAGGTCGTTGATTCAAATTGCTCAAAATATTGGCCATACCCACTTTCTTTAGCATAAAAGGTTGTAGATTCAAATTGCTCAAAATATCTGAAATTAATCTACATCTTTTTATTAATTATATTATGTACCTAATGCGAAACATATTTTTTATATGTTTATAGATGGAGATAATATATTTGGGTTATAAATAGAGCGATTTAATAGTTACTTTTTATTTGATTAACCTTTAAAATAATAATAATAATAATAACAATAATAATAATAATAATAAATACTAAATACTATAAAATATCGCAAATAAAATAAACAATGAAATAAAAATTGAAAAAAATAGCGCAACTAAAATAAATAATAAAATATAAGTATTTTTAAATGTTTATCCATGGAGATAATTTCAACACAAACTATACGACTAAATGGGATGAAATGTTGTATAATAAATGATGAAATTCATGTCATCTTTGTTAAAAGTCATTATTTTAATATTGTTTTCTTTCTATTTTATTTTTTATTTAACGTAAAAAAAAATTGCGCAACAAAAAATATAATAAAAAACAAAGTAAAAATATGCACAAATAAAAATCACTACCTAATCATTTTCATTTGAACATTGAACATAATTTTCAAGCTTGCCATGAGCTCAACTGATTCCACCATTTCAAAAGCTACTGCGCAAGGCACCTCTACCTCATCCAAAAAAGTCCGTACAACTAATGGACCCATTCGATGGTGAACCATGAAATACTTCTCTGTTGTTCTCCTATGTGTTATTATCATCACCACCTCTATTTGCATTGGCTCCTGATGAATTTTGTGAAGCTCGAGCTCCACCTTCTCGTTTTCTGTACTTCTTTCTTCTCACATCAGCAGAGTACTTAATGGATGGAATGTTGTGTATGCTACATATAAAATTAATGAAAGTTCGTTGCTTTAAATAGACTTACCCATTTTCTCTAGCATCATTTTTTTAAATTTTCTCTAAATATCTGAAATTAATCTGCATCCCTTTATTATTCATATTATTTCGACTTTTAGTACCTAATGCAACATCTTAATAATAATAATAATAATAATAATAATAATAATAATAATAATAATAATAAATACTAAATACTATAAAATATCGCAAATAAAATAAACAATGAAATAAAAATTGAAAAAAATAGCGCAAATAAAATAAATAATAAAATATAAGTATTTTTAAATGTTTATCCATGGAGATAATTTCAACACAAACTACGCGACTCAATGATGAAATGTTGTATAACAAATGATGAAATTCATGTCATCTTTGTTAAAAGTCATTATTTTAATATTGTTTTCTTTCTATTTTATTTTTTATTTAACGTAAAAAAAAATTGCGCAACAAAAAATACAATAAAAAACAAAGTAAAAAGATACACAAATAAAAATCACTACCTCATCATTTTCATTTGAACTTTGAACATAATTTTTAAGCTTGCCATAAGCCCAACTGATTCCACCATTTCAAAAGCTACTGCGCAAGGCACCTCTACCTCATCCAAGAAAGTCCGTACAACTAATGGGCCCACTCGTGAACCATGAAGTACTTCTCCGTTGTTCTCCTATGTGTTATTATCATCACCACCTCTATTTGCATTGGCTCCTGATGATTTTTGTGAAGCTCGAGGTCCGACCACCTTCTCGTTTTCTGTACTTCTTTCTTCTCACATCATCAGAGTACTTAATGGATGGAATGTTGTGTATGCTACATATAAAATTAATGAAAGTTCGTTGCTTTAAATAGACTTACCCATTTTCTCTAGCATCGTTGTTTCAAATTTGCTCTAAATATCTGAAATTAATCTGTATCCCTTTATTATTCATATTATTTCGACTTTTAGTACCTAATGCGCAACATCTTATGTGTTTATGGATGAAGATGATTTTAATACAAGCTACATGTAGAACTCAATAGAGCAAAATATCTAAGTTATAAATAGAGTGATTCAATACTTACTTGTGATTGACCTTTAAAAAAATAATAATAAATATTTAGGTTATAAATAAAACAATTCAATAGTTACATTAACCTTTAAAAAAAAATACTGCGCAAATAAGATAAACATTAAAATAAAAATTGAAAAAAATAGAGCAAATAATATAAACAATAAAATTTTAGTATTTTTATATATCAAACTACGTGACTCAATGGATGAAATGTTGTATAAGAAATGATTAAACTCATGTCATCTTGGTTCAAAGTCATTATTTTAAAATTTTTCAATTTCTATTTTATTTTTTATTTGCTAAAGAAAAAATTGCGCAACTAAAAATAAAATAAAAAACAAAGTGAAAAGATGAGCATATAAAAATCACTACCTCATCATTTTCATTTTAACGTTAAATATAATTTTCAAGCTTCGCCAATCGATCCTTTCTGGAAAGCCTGCCATTGGCCCAACTGATTCTACCTCATCTAAGAAAGTTCGTAGAACTAATGGGCCCACTCGATGGTGAACCATGAAGTACTTCTCTGTTGTTCTCCTATGTGTCATTATCATCACCACCTCTATTTGCATTGGTTCCGGATGATTTTTGTGAAAACTTAGCTCCACCTTCTCGTTTTACTTACCTCTTTCTTCTCACATAATTAGAGTACTCATAAGTTCAAGACAAGTGAAAATTGCGCGAGTAAAAATATAATAAAAAAACAAAGTGAAAAGATGCCCCAATAAAAATCTCCTTATTTTTATGTGTTTATTGTAGATGATTTAACAAACTACAGGTACAACTCAATGGATGAAATATTGTATATGCTAAATGATATAACTAATGAAAGTTCGTTGCTTCAAATGGTTTTACCCATTTTCTCTAGCATAAAAGGTCGTTGATTAAAATTGCTCAAAATATTGGCCTTACCCACTTTCTCTAGCATAAAAGGTTGTAGGTTCAAATTGCTCAAAATATCTGAAATTAATCTACATCCCTTTATTAATTATATTATGTACCTAATGCGAACATATTTTTTATATGTTTATAGATGGAGATAATATATTTGGGTTATAAATAGAGCGATTTAATAGTTACTTTTTATTTGATTAACCTTTAAAATAATAATAATAATAATAATAATAATAATAATAATAATAATAATAATAATAATAATAATAATAATAATAATAATAATAAATACTAAATACTATAAAATATCGCAAATAAAATAAACAATAAAATATAAGTATTTTTAAATGTTTATCCATGGAGATAATTTCAACACAAACTACGCGACTCAATGATGAAATGTTGTATAATAAATGATGAAATTCATGTCATCTTTGTTAAAAGTCATTATTTTAATATTGTTTTCTTTATATTTTATTTTTTATTTAACGTAAAAAAAAATTGCGCAACAAAAAATACAATAAAAAACAAAGTAAAAAGATGCACAAATAAAAATCACTACCTCATCATTTTCATTTGAACGTTGAACATAATTTTCAAGCTTGCCATGAGCCCAACTGATTCCACCATTTCAAAAGCTACTGCGCACCTCTACCTCATCCAAGAAAGTCCGTACAACTAATGGGCCCACTCGTGAACCATGAAGTACTTCTCTGTTGTTCTCCTATGTGTTATTATCATCACCACCTCTATTTGCATTGGCTCCTGATGATTTTTGTGAAGCTCCAGCTCCGACCACCTTCTCGTTTTCTGTACTTCTTTCTTCTCACATCATCAGAGTACTTAATGGATGGAATGTTGTGTATGCTACATATAAAATTAATGAAAGTTCGTTGCTTTAAATAGACTTACCCATTTTCTCTAGCATCGTTGTTTCAAATTTGCTCTAAATATCTGAAATTAATCTGCATCCCTTTATTATTTATATTATTTCGACTTTTAGTACCTAATGCGCAACATCTTATGTTTTTATGGATGAAGATAATTTTAATACAAGCTACATGTAGGACTCAATAGAGCAAAATATCTAAGTTATAAATAGAGTGATTCAATACTTACTTGTGATTGATCTTTAAAAAAATAATAATAAATATTTAGGTTATAAATAAAACAATTCAATAGTTACATTAACCTTTAAAAAAAATACTGCGCAAATAAGATAAACATTAAAATAAAAATTGAAAAAAATAGCGCAAATAATATAAACAATAAAATTTTAGTATTTTTATATATCAAACTACGTGACTCAATGGATGAAATGTTGTATAAGAAATGATTAAACTCATGTCATCTTTGTTCAAAGTCATTATTTTAAAATTTTTCACTTTCTATTTTATTTTTTATTTGCTAAAGAAAAAATTGCGCAACTAAAAATAAAATAAAAAACAAAGTGAAAAGATGAGCAAATAAAAATCACTACCTCATCATTTTCATTTGAACGTTGAATATAATTTTCAAGCTTCGCCAATCGATCCTTTCTGGAAAGCCTGCCATTGGCCCAACTGATTCTACCTCATCCAAGAAAGTTCGTAGAACTAATGGGCCCACTCGATGGTGAATCATGAAGTACTTCTCTGTTGTTCTCCTATGTGTCATTATTATAACCACCTCTATTTGCATTGGTTCCGGATGATTTTTGTGAAACTTAGTTCCACCTTCTCGTTTTACTTACCTCTTTCTTCTCACATAATTAGAGTACTCATAAGTTCAAGACGAGTGAAAATTGCGCGAGTAAAAATATAATAAAAAAACAAAGTGAAAAGATGCCCCAATAAAAATCTCCTTATTTTTATGTGTTTATTGTAGATGATTTAACAAACTACATGTACAACTCAATGGATGAAATATTGTATATGCTATATGATATAACTAATGAAAGTTCGTTGCTTCAAATGGTCTTACCTATTTTCTCTAGCATAAAAGGTCGTTGATTAAAATTGCTCAAAATATTGGCCTTACCCACTTTCTCTAGCATAAAAGGTTGTAGATTCAAATTGCTCAAAATATCTGAAATTAATCTACATCCCTTTATTAATTATATTATGTACCTAATGCGCAACATATTTTTTATATGTTTATAGATGGAGATGATATATTTGAGTTATAAATAGAGCGATTTAATAGTTACTTTCTATTTGATTAATCTTTAAAATAATAATAATAATAATAATAATAATAATAATAATAATAATAATAATAATAATAATAATAATAATAATAATAATAATAATAATAATAATAATAATAATAATAATAATAATAATAATAATAAATACTAAATACTATAAAATATCGTAAATAAAATAAACAATGAAATAAAAATTGAAAAAAATAGCGCAAATAAAATAAACAATAAAATATAAGTATTTTTAAATGTTTATCAATGGAGATAATTTCAACACAAACTACGCGACTCAATGGGATGAAATGTTGTATAATAAATGAGGAAATTAATGTCATCTTTGTTAAAAGTCATTATTTTAATATTGTTTTCTTTCTATTTAATTTTTTATTTAACGTAAGAAAAAATTGCGCAACAAAAAATACAATAAAAAACAAAGTAAAAAGATGCACAAATAAAAATCACTACCTCATCATTTTCATTTGAATGTTGAACATAATTTTCAAGCTTGCCATGAGCCCAACTCATTCCACCATTTCAAATGCTAGTGCGCAAGGCACCTCTACCTCATCCAAGAAAGTCCGTACAACTAATGGGCGCACTTGATGGTGAACCAGGAAATACTTCTCTGTTATTCTCCTATGTGTTATTATCATCACCACCTCTATTTGCATTGACTCCTGATGATTTTTGTAAAGCTCGAGCTCCACCTTCTCGTTTTCTGTACTTCTTTCTTCTCACATCATCAGAGTACTTAATGGATGGAATTTTGTGTATGCTACATGATAAAATTAATAAAAGTTCGTTGCTTTAAATAGACTTACCCATTTTCTCTAGCATCTTTGTTTCAAATTTGCTCTAAATATCTGAAATTAATCTGCATCCCTTTATTATTCATATTATTTCGACTTTTAGTACCTAATGCGCAGCATCTTTTTTATGTGTTTATGGATGAAGATGATTTTAGGGGGATTTATATACTGAGGCAATTCTAAAATTTATATTATAAATTTCACCCAATGTTTTAGCTAATTATAAAATAGGGCCAACTACCCATTCTAACCTTTTTCAATTCTACGAATTCTATTGAAATCTAATTATTAATTTTTTTATCATCTCATTATAATTCTAATATTCTCAAAAAAATATAGCCACCGTTTTGCAAAACCTCCCAAAGCAGATCTGTCTTCCAAGAAATTCAATATTCATCGACTTGAGGACAACGGCGAATTTCACCCTACAAAATCGAAGATAAGTTACACAAAATTGTTCCCAAAGGTGAGTCGATTTTTGTTTCAATATCTGAATTAGAACATAATTTTTGATTTTTGTTATGAGATATTGAACATAATGTTTCAGAAAAGTTTGAATATAAGGAGATTGGTGCGGTGGAGCAAGGAATTGGTGATGGAGTTGCATATCTCGTAATCCCTACATTAGCTATTCGTTTGGGCCTGCCAATAAAAATTCGTCCTTCAAATTAGACGGTCGAAATTAGCTTTAAAATTGTAATTAAAGCTTTATTACTTATTGTATAGATATTGTTTAGACTTTAGATAGGCTATTGGAAATTTTATTTGTTCACCGCTTGTTGAATAGTAGGTTTAGGTGCTGATGTATGGAGTTGAGGCTTTCAGTTACATGTGTATTAAGTATTCAAAGATCCGCCTCATTGGTTTATTAACACGTGTAACTAACATAGTTATTATATTGAAATGGTTTATTAGCATGTGTAACTATCATAGTTATTCATAAAATACGGAGTAGTTACTTGTTTCGAAAAATATTAAATTGAGATTTTCAATGCTGTTTGGAGTTCTTATGTACAATATTTTTGCCAACTTATAGTAGGAGAGATAGAAACAATTCTCTAAACTGAATATATGGTTTGCAAGCATGACAAACTCTCCGCATTAACTAATTTAGTTTTGTAGGAGTGTAATTTAATATGCAGGTGGTAAAACTATGAAATATCTATCTTAGTGTACTAATTTCTAGCTTATTAAAGAATATATAATATGTTGGATAACATATGAAATGTCATGTTTGTTATAAATTGAATATATTGATGAATACTTCATATACTTTTAAATGAGAGTTATGTAAACTGAATCTATTGTAGTTTGTGAATTAAAATGCATATTTATACCTATCTTAGTTTGGGAATTAAAATGCAATATTTCAAACTATGATTTAGCTATCTTAGTTATAAAATCTGTTTTCAATATATAAAATAACTAACTGAAAATATTATAAGTGCACAAGTTCAAATTGAACAAATTGAAACAATAAAATCTAAATAAATTATGTTTTTACATGTTCTTATTATGACCAACAAGTTTTTTACACCTCCCATGCTTCAATAACCCTTTAACTTTATTCTTGCTCTTGTTCGATTAATTTTTGGTCTCCCATAGCTCTCGTAAAAGAATAAATAATACTTTATTTTTTATTTTTTTCACCTGCGCATTAAAAAAATATACAGTATTGAACTTGATAACATATTTTCATATAAATAATAAATAACTATGATAGATATCAATTCAATTACCAAGTATCGAAAGAAATACAGAACAATGTGAACAAATGCAATAACTATCCTTCGAGAATACAAAAACTATGTTAGATAAGTTTGAGTTTACAATTTACAAACTATCCTTGGTGGCAGGGGCACAGTCAACCTTGAGGCATCGATGATCGGGCTCGTAGACGGCTAGGATAAAGCTGCAGACTCGAGGAATTTAATCGAAATTGGAGACTTGGGATTCCAAACCATCAGTGTACCTATGACGCTTTGGTACATGCTTGTTCGAAAGAAAACGCTAAGAATGATCAGCATAATTGCTTTCAAAATGTCACCGTCCCTCTCAAGAAAAATTCAACACAAACAAACAATAACAAAGGCAGAGCATACCAATGCATCACGTGCAATGAAAACCCAAAAATCATCGTGTTCCACACAACGTTTTTGTCAGGCATTTCATCGAACACTTGGGCTTTAGAACATGTGCTCAACTTCACATAGAAAAATCAATCAACGCGGTACACACATACACATCATTGTCGAGATCGTCCATCTTCACATGCACGTTAATCCTCGCGTCGTGCAAGCATTGAGCACGAAAGGGTACTGTGTACGTGGTGCGTTTGATCCCAGTATCTAGCATCGATCTAGACGTACAGATGGACGACTGCTTCGAAGGGCCCGTCCCACGCGGAAGCTCAAATAAGTTGGTTGCAAAACTCAAATTCAGGCCAAAAGAAACCAATGCTCCTTCTCTGAGGTAAACAACTCTCCCATCGAATAATTCCATCTCTGAACGTGGGCTGTGGATTTTCGTTGTTTTTGTCAATTACTAAACTACAGAATCCCATTTATATCGACACAACACAACGGTTTGTGTTTAATTATAATAATTAAATAAATGTATAAATAATAATGCTAAAATTGTTTTAACCTAAAAGGGTATTATGGACTTTCTATATTTCAAATAATGCCTTTGAATATAATAAAAAACATGGCAATCTCCTAATATTTAACAAATTTTAAAATACAGAGCCTTTGTTTATTATATTAAAAATCTTAGGTTGTTTTTTATAATTAGTAAACGTAAAAGGCCCTATAGCCTAAATATACCATGATTTTAATACAAGCTACATGTAGGACTCAATAGAGCAAAATATCTAAGTTATAAATAGAGTGATTCAATACTTACTTGTGATTGACCTTTAAAAAAATAATAATAAATATTTAGGTTATAAATAAAACAATTCAATAGTTAAATTAACCAAAAAAAAAAAATACTGCACAAATAAGATAAACAATAAAATAAAAATTGAAAAAAATAGCGCAAATAAAATAAACAATAAAATTTTAGTATTTTTATATATCAAACTACGTGACTCAATGGATGAAATGTTGTATAAGAAATGATTAAACTCATGTCATCTTGGTTCAAAGTCATTATTTTAAAACTTTTCACTTTCTATTTTATTTTTTATTTGCTAAAGAAAAAATTGCGCAACTAAAAATAAAATAAAAAACAAAGTGAAAAGATGAGCAAATAAAAATCAATACCTCATCATTTTCATTTGAACGTTGAATATAATTTTCAAGCTTCGCCAATCGATCCTTTCTGGAAAGCCTGCCATTGGCCCAACTGATTCTACCTCATCCAAGAAAGTTAGTACAACTAATGGGCCCACTCGATGGTGAACCATGAAGTACTTCTCTGTTGTTCTCCTATGTGTCATTATCATCACCACCTCTATTTGCATTGGTTCCGGATGATTTTTGTGAAACTTAGCTCCACCTTCTCGTTTTACTTACCTCTTTCTCCTCACATAATTAGAGTACTCATAAGTTCAAGACGAGTGAAAATTGCGCGAGTAAAAATATAATAAAAAAACAAAGTGAAAAGATGCCCCAATAAAAATCTCCTTATTTTTATGTGTTTATTGTAGATGATTTAACAAACTACAGGTACAACTCAATGGATGAAATATTGTATATGCTAAATGATATAACTAATGAAAGTTCGTTGCTTCAAATGGTTTTACCCATTTTGAAATTACGTCTTCGACGTATGATACCAACTTTTCGCGAAGTTGGCCTTAAACTCAAAGTCAGCAGCTTCAGTCGATGAACTCACAGTCAACAGCTTCAGTCGACGAACTCACAGTCAGCAGCTTCAGTCGACGAACTCACAGTCAGCAGCTTCAGTCGACGAACTCACAGTCACTCTCTCAACTATCGCTTGCTTGTGTGTATAGTTCAAACTCAATGTAAGTAAAGTAAAGTAAAGTGCTGAAGACAAAGTTATGTAATAGTTTTCATTTCATTGATCGACGAAACTAAACTATTACACGGGTAGAGAAAGGTAGACGGAATGATCAAAGGTTGTATCCCAAGTGACGCAGCACTCCAACGAACCAGAGACCTAGTACTACTACACCTAGAGCTAAATCACATAACCCTACTAGTGGTGCACAGCACAAAACAACTACCAAAACTCTAAGGCTCAGCGCCAACAAACAACGACAGCGATACTCGAATATCAGATTTCGTTCTCTCAAAATCGTCAAGTGATGAAATCGAAATCCATGGGTTTATATAGGCAGCCCGCACATGTGAGATGATGACATGGCATATTCTCATTCGTCACATGCTTGGCTGATGTCACTTCTCCATGGATGACATCACTATTGTTGAACTTGGATTCTTGAATCTTGGAATCTTGAATCTTTGATTCTTGAATCTTCGAATCTTGAATCTTCAATTTCAAAATCAGAACTTCAATTCAATCTTGACTCCATCGATCTCAATTCTTCATCTTCAATTTCTCGTGAAAATCTCTAAGTGTTGAAGCCATAGAATTTCATCGTCTTCATGGTCGTCGATATCATTGAAGTAGTAAACACAAAGTCTCCGAATCCAATACATGAAGACAGTCGCCAGTTGCTGGGTTGGACAGTCACCAGTCGCTGGGTTGGACAGTCGACAGTCGCTGGGTTGGACAGTCGACAGTCGCTGGGTTGGACAGTCGACAGTCGCTGGGTTGGACAGTCGACAGTCGCTGGGTTGGACAGTTGGAGTCTCCGGTTTTTGAGTCTCCATTTTTGGAGTCTCCACTTTTGTGTAGTCTCCACTTTTGTGTAGTCTCCACTTTTGTGTAGTCTCCACTTTTGTGAAGTCTCCACTTTTGCGTAGTCTCCACTTTTGCGTAGTCTCCACTTTTGTGAAGTCTCCACTTTTGCGTAGTCTCCGGAAAAGTTGACAGGAGTCTCCGTTTTTGGCGTTCTCTGGAAAAGTTGACAGGAGTCTCCGTTTTTGGCGTTCTCTGGAAAAGTTGACAGGAGTCTCCGTTTTTGGCATTCTCTGGAAAAGTTGACAGGAGTCTCCGTTTTTGGCGAAAAATGAGTCTCCGGTTTTGGAGACGTGAGTCTCCTCTTTTTCAGCGACTCCAGTCGCTGGTTCCAAAAGCGGCGACTCCAGTCTCTGGATCCATCTTGTAGCTCTTGAAGTGTAGATTCCAAGGAATTTTGAATCAAGTCAATCGGAGCTCGCACGAAGAAGATATGACCAAAATCGACGGACTGCTCATGGTGAAGCCTTGTAGTCGCCGGATCCAAATGTGGCGACTCCAGTCGCCGGATCCAAATGCGGAGACTCCAGTCTCCGGATCCATGTTGTAGCTCTTGAAGTTTAGATTCCAAAGAATTTTGAATCAAGTCAATCGGATCTCGCACCAAGGAGATATGCCCAAAATCGACGGACTGCGCATGGTGAAGTCTTGTAGTCGCCGAAACCAAATTGTGGCGACTCCAGTCGCCGGATCCAAATTCGGCGCCTCTAGTTGCCAAATCCATTTTGTAGCTATTGAAGTGTGTATTCCATAGAATTTTGAATCACCGCAATCGGAGCTCTCACGAAGAAGATATGACAATAGTCGACGGACAGCGCACACCTACCCAACCACTCCTTATAGTAGTCCTTACTAATATATGGGTAGTGACAGCAGTAGACATCAGCCACCCTGATTTTTACACACACCCTGCTAGAGTTCTAGTTCCAGTTGGCACTCATGTTGACGTGATGCATTGGACATCACTGATTCCATATCACCATGTTATATGCTATTCATCAATTCATTCAACACCTGAAACAAAACACAAACACCTAAAACATATGTTGTCGCCAAAACCAACATTTACAATCTCCCCCTTTTTGGCACAACTCATATGATCAAGAGTTAGCATAAGGAGGTATACAAAATCTCAAAAACCAAGCAACCAAAACATATGTTGTTGCCAAAACCAACATCTACACATTTTCTCTAGCATAAAAGGTCGTTGATTAAAATTGCTCAAAATATTGGCCTTACCCACTTTCTCTAGCATAAAAGGTTGTAGATTCAAATTGCTCAAAATATCTGAAATTAATCTACATCCCTTTATTAATTATATTATGTACCTAATGCGAAACATATTTTTTATAATATGTTTATAGATGGAGATAATATATTTGGGTTATAAATAGAGCGATTTAATAGTTACTTTTTATTTGATTAACCTTTAAAATAATAATAATAATAATAATAATAATAATAATAATAATAAATACTAAATACTATAAAATATCGCAAATAAAATAAACAATGAAATAAAAATTGAAAAAAATAGCGCAAATAAAATAAACAATAAAATATAAGTATTTTTAAATGTTTATCCATGGAGATAATTTCAACACAAACTACGCGACTCAATGATGAAATGTTGTATAATAAATGATGAAATTCATGTCATCTTTGTTAAAAGTCATTATTTTAATATTGTTTTCTTTCTATTTTATTTTTTATTTAACGTAAAAAAAATTGCGCAACAAAAAATACAATAAAAAACAAAGTAAAAAGATGCACAAATAAAAATAACTACCTCATCATTTTCATTTGAACGTTGAACATAATTTTCAAACTTGCCATGAGCCCAACTGATTCCACCATTTCAAAAGCTACTGCGCACCTCTACCTCATCCAAGAAAGTCCGTACAACTAATGGGCCGTGAACCATGAAGTACTTCTCTGTTGTTCTCCTATGTGTTATTATCATCACCACCTCTATTTGCATTGGCTCCTGATGATTTTTGTGAAGCTCGAGGTCCGACCACCTTCTCGTTTTCTGTACTTCTTTCTTCTCACATCATCAGAGTACTTAATGGATGGAATGTTGTGTATGCTACATATAAAATTAATGAAAGTTCGTTGCTTTAAATAGACTTACCCATTTTCTCTAGCATCGTTGTTTCAAATTTGCTCTAAATATCTGAAATTAATCTGCATCCCTTTATTATTTATATTATTTCGACTTTTAGTACCTAATGCGCAACATCTTATGTGTTTATGGATGAAAATAATTTTAATACAAGCTACATGTAGGACTCAATAGAGCAAAATATTTAAGTTATAAATAGAGTGATTCAATACTTACTTGTGATTGACCTTTAAAAAAATAATAATAAATATTTAGGTTATAAATAAAACAATTCAATAGTTACATTAACCTTAAAAAAAAAATACTGGGCAAATAAGATAAACATTAAAATAAAAATTGAAAAAAATAGCGCAAATAATATAAACAATAAAATTTTAGTATTTTTATATATCAAACTACGTGACTCAATGGACGAAATGTTGTATAAGAAATGATTAAACTCATGTCATCTTGGTTCAAAGTCATTATTTTAAAATTTTTCACTTTCTATTTTATTTTTTATTTGCTAAAGAAAAAATTGCGCAACTAAAAATAAAATAAAAAACAAAGTGAAAAGATGAGCAAATAAAAATCACTACCTCATCATTTTCATTTGAACGTTGAATATAATTTTCAAGCTTCGCCAATCGATCCTTTCTGGAAAGCCTGCCATTGGCCCAACTGATTCTACCTCATCCAAGAAAGTTCGTAGAACTAATGGGCCCACTCGATGGTGAACCATGAAGTACTTCTCTGTTGTTCTCCTATGTGTCATTATCATCACCACCTCTATTTGCATTGGTTCCGGATGATTTTTGTGAAACTTAGTTCCACCTTCTCGTTTTACTTACCTCTTTCTTCTCACATAATTAGAGTACTCATAAGTTCAAGACGAGTGAAAATTGCACGAGTAAAAATATAATAAAAAGACAAAGTGAAAAGATGCCCAATAAAAATCTCCTTATTTTTATGTGTTTATTGTAGATGATTTAACAAACTACAAGCACAACTCAATGGATGAAATATTGTATATGCTAAATGATATAACTAATGAAAGTTCGTTACTTCAAATGGTCTTACCCATTTTCTCTAGCATAAAAGGTCGTTGATTCAAATTGCTCAAAATATTGGCCTTACCCACTTTCTCTAGCATAAAAGGTTGTAGATTCAAATTGCTCAAAATATCTGAAATTAATCTACATCCCTTTATTAATTATATTATGTACCTAATGCAACATATTTTTTATATGTTTATAGATGGAGATGATATATTTGAGTTATAAATAGAGCGATTTAATAGTTACTTTCTATTTGATTAATCTTTAAAATAATAATAATAATAATAATAATAATAATAATAATAATAATAATAATAAATACTAAATACTATAAAATATCGTAAATAAAATAAACAATGAAATAAAAATTGAAAAAAATAGCGCAAATAAAATAAACAATAAAATATAAGTATTTTTAAATGTTTATCAATGGAGATAATTTCAACCCAAACTACGCGACTCAATTGGATGAAATGTTGTATAATAAATGAGGAAATTAATGTCATCTTTGTTAAAAGTCATTATTTTAATATTGTTTTCTTTCTATTTAATTTTTTATTTAACGTAAGAAAAAATTGCGCAACAAAAAATACAATAAAAAACAAAGTAAAAAGATACACAAATAAAAATCACTACCTCATCATTTTCATTTGAATGTTGAACATAATTTTCAAGCTTGCCATGAGCCCAACTCATTCCACCATTTCAAAAGCTAGTGCGCAAGGCACCTCTACCTCATCCAAGAAAGTCCGTACAACTAATGGGCCCACTTGATGGTGAACCAGGAAGTACTTCTCTGTTGTTCTCCTATGTGTTATTATCATCACCACCTCTATTTGCATTGACTCCTGATGATTTTTGTGAAGCTCGAGCTCCACCTTCTCGTTTTCTGTACTTCTTTCTTCTCACATCATCAGAGTACTTAATGGATGGAATGTTGTGTATGCTACATGATAAAATTAATGAAAGTTCCGTTGCTTTAAATAGACTTACCCATTTTCTCTAGCATCTTTGTTTCAAATTTGCTCTAAATATCTAAAATTAATCTGCATCCCTTTATTATTCATATTATTTCGACTTTTAGTACCTAATGCGCAACATCTTTTTTATGTGTTTATGGATGAAGATGATTTTAATACAAGCTACATGTAGGACTCAATAGAGCAAAATATCTAAGTTATAAATAGAGTGATTCAATACTTACTTGTGATTCACCTTTAAAAAAATAATAATAAATATTTAGGTTATAAATAAAACAATTCAATAGTTAAATTAACCAAAAAAAAAAACTGCGCAAATAAGATAAACAATAAAATAAAAATTGAAACAAATAGCGCAAATAAAATAAACAATAAAATTTTAGTATTTTTATATATCAAACTACGTGACTCAATGGATGAAATGTTGTATAAGAAATGATTAAACTATGTCATCTTGGTTCAAAGTCATTATTTTAAAATTTTTCACTTTCTATTTTATTTTTTATTTGCTAAAGAAAAATTGCGCAACTAAAAATAAAATAAAAAACAAAGTGAAAAGATGAGCAAATAAAAATCACTACCTCATCATTTTCATTTGAACGTTGAATATAATTTTCAAACTTAGCCAATCGATCCTTTCTGGAAAGCCTGCCATTGGCCCAACTGATTCTACCTCATCCAAGAAAGTTAGTACAACTAATGGGCCCACTCGATGGTGAACCATGAAGTACTTCTCTGTTGTTCTCATATGTATCATTATCATCACCACCTCTATTTGCATTGGTTCCGGATGATTTTTGTGAAACTTAGCTCCACCTTCTCGTTTTACTTACCTCTTTCTCCTCACATAATTAGAGTACTCATAAGTTCAAGACGAGTGAAAATTGCGCGAGTAAAAATATAATAAAAAAACAAAGTGAAAAGATGCCCCAATTCAATAAAAATCTCCTTATTTTTATGTGTTTATTGTAGATGATTTAACAAACTACAGGTACAACTCAATGGATGAAATATTGTATATGCTAAATGATACTACCTCCATCCAAAGACAGTTGTCATACTTTCCTTTTTGGGGTGTCCAACAATAGTTGACACACCCCAAAAAAGGAAATAATTATTCTAACTTTTTCATTTTAATATACAATTTTATTCTACTTTACTCCACCTACTTTTTAAACTTTACTCACAACTACTTTACTTTTCACTTTTAAAATATATTTTTACCTTTTACTTTTCAATTAAAAAATACAAAAATAACAATTTTCTTAAACTCCGTGTCCAGCAAAGTATGACATCTATTAATGGCCGGAGGGAGTATAACTAATGAAAGTTCGTTGCTTCAAATGGTCTTACCCATTTTCTCTAGCATAAAAGGTCGTTGATTCTGTTGAGGATTCGAACAAGAAAAACAAACACCACACAATCGCAGCTGCGGGAGCCACAAAAGCTTGGCGCCGGAAAGCTTCGAGCTCAAATGGTGAAATCGGGATACGACGAAAAACACACGATCTAAGGATCCTAGAAGTATCTCTGAACTTCAAGGAACACAACACAAAAGAAATCACACGAAATGACACACGATTTTACAAGCTTCGATCGATTGAAAACCGATCTACGTGCTCGGGGAGGGAGGAGGTTCTAGCGTGTTATTCAAGCTCTCAAGGCTATGAATATGAGTTCAGTATCATCTCTACATCACACATACACGGTGAATTACATTTATACTCACGCACACAAAAAACCCCAAATCTGAAACTCGTAAGAACCCTACGATCAAATCAGATTGGGCAAATCCACACCACACATTTCTAACAGAAATTGTGATCGTCATGCTGTGCGTGAGCTGGCGAGGAACTTGGAGCACTTGGAATCTCGCATTTTCATCCACTAACACGTGAGAGAGGGTCGATCCACTGCGCCGCGACATTTCTGTGAACCCAGGCGAAACGACACCGTTTTGCCCTGTTGGCGGCATATTTAAATGAGATGCTGGAATGGCCACTGTGCCCAAACTCAAAGCGCGGTGAGACGGTCACTTTGCCCAGACTTCCAGAATGTATAGAAACACTTCTAGAATTCAAATCTTGTGTACATTCCAACAAATCTCCACCTTACACAATATTTGCAATTCCAGCAAACATCATGTATCAACCAATCAACACCTGATCACCTCCATAATCAATAATCAAGAAACTGACCTGTTCTTGAACTTAAAGATTCAGAATGCCAACTTTGGACCATCCTCCTGGAAACTCAACCAAGATTCAAACTCTCACATTAGTCAATGCAAATTCCTCTCCTTTTCATCTATCTAGCAAGCTATAGACCATGGATTATCTCCAACCACAGCCTCCACAAACAGCAGAAAACCATAGCAAGCCAAACTGGTTTTTTCCAGAAAAATACCCAAGTGCTCAAACTGGGATTTTCTGAACCAAAACCTCCAATACCAGAACCTACACACTCCAAACATGTAATGTGACTTCCTAGCACATCACCATGCCTTAAACTCCCACAGCAACTCAGAAACACCAAGTCACAAAAAACCAGAAAAATAAATCCAAGAACTCCATGCCTCAAAATCCAATTCTCTGAAGTAACCATGCAAACCTCAGTGCATACAAGTCACTATAAACAACATGAACCTCTGGCCATGCCCAAACCACTCAGAAAACCACTGAGTAAAAAAAAAACCATCAAGGCATCACCATGAAATGCTCAAAACTGACCTGTTTGAGTATTTTCTTGGATAACTTGATAACCACAGCAGAACTATCATGCCTGCTGCCACTTCCACACTTCCATCTTCACTGAGATTGTGGAATGTCAACCAACTGGACCAGTTGTTGACACAGTTGAAACTTATCACTTGGAATACTCTTGGTCAAACTGTCTGCAGGGTTAATTTCAGTTGCAATTTTCTCCACCTTGACAAAACCCTTGTCAACCAGATCTCTCACAAAGTGTAACCTTACATCAATGTGCTTGGATCTGTCATGATAGACCTGGTGCTTGGCCAAATGCACAACACTTTGACTATCACAATGCACTGACACCCTTTCTTGCAGAACCCCAAGTTCCTCAAGCAATCCTCTCAACCATATAGACTCCTTTATTGCCTCAGTCAATGCAATATACTCTGACTCAGTGGTACTCAAAGCAACCACAGACTGCTGGGATGCCTTCCAGACCACAGCACTACCATACAAGGTAAACACAAACCCTGTTAGTGACTTCCTGGTATCCACATTGCTGGCATAATCAGAATCTACATATCCAGTAAGAGCATCTCCAGAGCTCCTTACTCTTCTAAACATCAAACCAAACTCAGAAGTGCCTCTCAAATACCTCAATACCCATTTCACACCTTCCCAGTGTGACTTCCATGGATTGGCCATGTATCTTGAGATACAACTTAGGGCATAGGAAAGGTCAGGTCTGCTACACACCATAGCATACATCAAACTGCCCACTGCTGAAGCATAAGGAACCTTACTCATGGCAACCTCCTCAAACTGATTCTTTGGAGACTGATCCACTGAGAATTTTAAGTGAGCCCCAAGTGGTGTAGTCACTGCCTTAGCCTCATGCATATAAAACCTTTTGAGAACCTTCTCAACATAAGAAGTCTGAGACAAGAACAAAGTCCCATTTGACCTGTTCCTGGAAATATCCATTCCCAGAATCTTCTTTGCCTCTCCAAGGTCTTTCATCTCAAACTCAACACTTAGCAACCTCTTCAATGACTCTACCTCCACCTTGGAACAACTGGCAATCAACATATCATCCACATAGAGCAGTAGATAGGTAACAACCCTTCCTGTCTTTAGTTTGAGATACACACAGCAGTTAAACTGGCTTCTCACAAAACCTATCAACAACATTGACGACGACAAATGTTTGTCGTTGGGAACAAACGTGCTGCCAAAATAATATTTGTATTTAGCCAGTACCCCTTTAACTACAAAACGTAGATAATGGTAAGTACGTGGGGTCGGTCCCACAAGGAGGCAATTACAGTAGGTGATCTCGGCTTTGCCCAAGGGGTTGTCACAAAAAGTTTTGAGTTTGGTTGCTGTGGGCACAGCGGTTTTGCAATCGTTCAAACACTCAAACCTAACTACGGCAAACAGAAATAACATGCAAATAAATAAAACCAAAAGTAAACAAGCAAACACTCAGATCTAACAGAATACTAAAAGTGAAAACTTAAATCAATAAATACACAAGGCATCCGGGCAGACAACTTCACTCAGGATCATTAGGGCAAACTACCGTTCATCGGCACTAAGGATTTTTACCAGCGGTTTGTCAGCAGTTATAGGGTGTAAAAAGACAAAAGTGGTCCTATTGCGTCACGCCCAGCAAATGCCCCACCCCTCATCTATCCTTACTGTATAAAGAAAAGGCTTGGTTTACACTTTGCCTAATCCCCCTGGATCTGAACAATTCGATAACCTATGCGACCAAACATGGATCTAGTTTGCCCAAACCCGCATTACCCTCTAGACAGACCCGCTCGGCCAATAGCATGCTCGAAACATACGACCGCATCTCCTGCAAGTTCTAGTGCTATGCCCGCAACAATACTACAAGGTACATCTATGCGGTTTGCCAATCACCAGTATCCCAGTTTGTAAAGGTTCACTAGTGGTCGTCCTAGTTTACCCAAACTCCCCAGAAATAAACCTCAAACAACTTTGCCTCGGGAACAAACACCCAACCGGTTAGTTCAGCCCCTCCAACCTCGCGGCCTAACTAAACCCTAAATCACCTTCGATCCGTCCCTGCCCAGATGCACAAACAATTTAGCTACTCATACAGAAATTAAAAGACGAAATAACTAAAGGAACGCAAACTATATTAATCATAACTTCAAATCGAAGAATCGTTTTTGAAGAAAATCAAAAAATACGGAATTAAAGATAATTAAAAACTAAAAACATGAAATTGTTTCTCGACCCGAAGGTCGGTTCTACTCAAAACAAACAAAGAGACTCGGACGAACAGCTCCGATCTCTCTCCGGCGTCTTCGGCGGCGACGGCGACTGCGGGACCGGCGGCTCTTCCGACTTCTCGGTGCGTAACGTCGTGTGTCTTTGCTGCCCGTCGCGTCCCGTTTTTATAAACTTCAATTTGAATTTTGAATTTGAATTGCAGCGGCTGTTTCTCCTCCCTAAAGAATAGGCGCCAGCAGTCAACGCGTTTGGGGATAAGTCAGATCCCCCAAATCCAGGGATTCTGGTACGCTGGCGCCTTGCCCCCAGGTAATCTTCTGTCTGCAGCCGCTTTTGCCCAAATTGAAATCCGCAGGTAATTCTTCTCCTCCACAGGTGGTCGGACCAGGCACGGTACTTTGTAGAAATTCTGGGTCTTCTGCTTCATGAACTTACCCATTTGCCCGATGTGGTCAAACTGTTGCTTGTCACTACCGCTCCAGAATCTGATTTGCCCAAAGAAGGGGATTTCCTTGCCTCTTTTGCCCAGTGCGCCACCTGTTACCTGCATCACCACACACTCTGCCCAAACACCTAATTGTGCCCTCCCAGACACGTTAACGACTCAAACTGACTCAATAAAGGGTGTAAAAGTGCTCTAAGATGAGCAAATAAAATGGCTCATCAGAACCGCACACACTTGGATACGCTTGTCCCCAAGCGTGGGCTCCGATTTGCCTGACTCAAGACCAAAGTGAAAATAGAAATGAAAGAAATAGGAAGAAATAAAGCAAAGGACTTTAGCATGACCAGTAAAGGGCATAGTACATACAGATAACACAAAATTCAAGTAAAGATAAAAATAAGTCAAGAGTCTGTTCTAGGTCTTTGGGTTCACTCCCTCACAGTGTTTCTCTCTTTTCAGTGTATGGGTTCAATGACACTCATTTTCTGCTGTGACTCCACTTTGCCTAAATTTGCCTTATTGCTAATCTGAGTTTGTTTTAACTAAGCAGGGGGGTTATCAAAGGGGCTTTTATTGGGTTGTAGTGTTGGGCTCATAAGGGTAGATTTTTCTGGGAGTAGGCTCTATTTGGGCAGAGGGCTTTTTGAGTTAGCCTTTTCTCTGCCACTTTGCCCCTTTTCTTACGGGCCTTAGCACAACAACTTTTTTTATTCATCTTTTTCTTTTTTTTTTCTTTTCTGATTTTTTTTTCTTTTTTTTTTTTCTTATTTTTTTTTTCTCTTTTTTTTTTTTTTTGAACACTATGCCCTAACTCCCTTTCTCTCTCTGGCTGCCTATGTAATGTGGGCATAATACCAGATGGGTTCACAAAGAATATTCAATAAGGCTCAAAGGGGCTAGCAAGGGATAATGTTATTTATTCTGGGGAAATAAAACAAAGAAATGCCCTAATCATTTAACAACCCTACTCAGTCAAACTACTCAATTCAGCAAACAGGCAAGGAAAAGCATTGTAAAGATCACAGCAGACTCTCAAAGAAAGAAATCATATATCAATGTAGGCTCAATTCTCACAGTTTGCCTAGAACAGTTCCATCATCCCTATTTCATGCATCTTAACTATAAATTTTGAGTTACTGTATGTATGTTTGCCCAAAGTGACACATAATCATGCTGACTCGATTAGAAACAGGGGTTTGCCCTTTCCCTTTCCCCCCTCACACACTTTGCCTGGGCAAAGTGTGCAAAAGTAATAAGATCAGTAGGGGCTAACCACGACCAGACTATGACTCAAAAAGTTGGCGCACCTGCCCCCTCACACACTTTGCCTGGGCAAAGTGTGTCAGCAGGGAGATCAACCTAGTCTCCCCCGAACCAGAGTGACTCGGGGGTGACCTTAACAAAAAACAGAGAAAATAAAATAAAAATAAAACCTAACTACTACTAAAAACAAGGGAGGGTACAATTTAGGAGGTGGAAGCAGGTGTGTACCTGAATCCACTGTAGTCAAAGTATGCGATCATCATCGCCTTCACTTCCTCGAACACCTTCTCGATCTTATCCAAACGCGCCTCGATCGCGCCTTGCCTCTCTGCAACTTCCTCTTTGGCCTTAGCCTCAGCAAACGATTCCTTCACCTCTACCTTCACTGGTTTCTCTTCCAAAAACTTCACACCGCCGTCACTCGATGGCACAATATCCTGCATGCGCTTGAAGCACTGGATGTCAAACTTGCCTTCCACCATCATCTCCAGCTCTTTGCCCTTCTTGATCAGGTTCATCTTCGAAGCATACATCATTGGGAAGTGGGCCAGTGAGAGACGCTGGAGGGGGTGAGTGTGCAGCCACTTCATTTGGGCACAGAGGCAGGCACTGAAATGCAACCTGATTTTCTGATGCATGCACCACAGTATGCCCAGTTCCAGATGGGAAACAGCACTACTGGTGTCCGTCTTGCCAAAGAAGTTGACAGCCAGGATCCTGTGGCAAACCCTGAGTGCATGGCTCTTCAACTGGATCGACTTGGTGCTTTGCCCCACGAACTCGCCTCCTTTGCCCAACTGCTTCCAGATCTTCTGCAGCTCCTTCTTTGTGTACTCTGGAAAAGCCCTCAGTGACTCCTGGTAGGCCTTTGACTTCAGATCTGCAATACCTGCCATATCCAAACACAAATCCAATTCATTACCACCAATAGAAACAGTTCGATCAAGCAACTCAAACTGAATCCCTATGACTCCCTCATCCTTAGTTTCTTTGATGCCCAGAGATCCAAAGAACTCTCTCACAATGCCTTCGTTGATTTGCCCAGACCACTCCAGAAACGGCTCCCACCCTATGGCCTTGAAATAGCCCCGAACCTCCTTCTCCACACCCATCAGTTTGAGTGATTCGAAGCACACGGTTTTGGGGGCCGCGATTTCGCGCGCCGTGGTGTCAACCGCCTTTCTCTTCTTGGTGGATGCGCGGGTCCTACTTTTGGGGGCCGGGCTTTTGATAACCTCCTCCTCCTCTTCATCTTCCACCGGAGTTTTACCGGCGGCAGTCGAGTCTTCCTTTTCCTTGTCGTCAGAGGTGGATCCGGCAGTGGGGGTGGGAGTAACCTTCTTCTTGCCTTTGCCCGCCGCCTTTTTCTGCTTCTTTTTCGGGGGGCTGTCAGCGGCGGCTTTGCCCTCTTCCTCCTGAGCGGCGGTGGCTAGGGTTTCCAGATCCTTCTCGCTAGTGGTTTTGGATTCGTCGATTTCTTTGGCCAATTCGTCGATTGGGGTGTTGTCAGTTTCCGTCGTGGCGGGGCTTGGCGGGATGGTGACCAGCGGGACGGCGTGGATGGCTTCTTCGGCGGCGGGGGATTTGGGCTTTGCCGGACTCGATCTTTTTGGAGACACCATCTTTTTCAGTTTGGATGCGGCGGTACCTATAGTAAGATCAATTAGGGTTCCGTGAGGGATTTTTCTGAGTTTGTTTTTTGCTCTCGTTGATACCATTTGGAGAGAGAATAAAAGATATATAATGTGTTTTTGAATTTTGAAAATAAGGGATTAATGGCAGTTATCGGGAATCGCGGGCGGATAGGGATAGAGGCGTGATGATGGTGGAGTTGCAGAGTCCCTGATGGGACGGTTTTCAGCCCTTGAAAATCGCAACTGCCCACTTGCGTCCCTATTTGCCCAAAGTCTCGGTCTGCCCAAAGTCCTCCTGCAAAATCAAAAACAAACAATACCTTTTCTCGCGGCGTAGTCAAAGTCCCTCTTTGCAAGTAGTTTTATTCCTAATCTAAAAATTGAAATAACAAAATTATACAAACATACCAGGTTGCCTCCTGGCCAGCGCCCTATTTATAGTCCCGGGCAGGACCCAACTGCTTTATTCGTTCACTCAATTAGGGCAAGCTGCCCTTCCAGATTCTCTTGCCCAAAGTAGGTCTTCACTCTATGGCCATTCACCTTGAAAATGTAGTCATCATCTTTTTTGCTTTTCAACTCCACAGATCCATTTGGGCTGACATGGTGAACAAAATAGGGTCCGTCCCACTTAGAAGACAGTTTGCCCGACCGGAACTGGTTTCTGGTTTGGTACAGTAACACCAACTGTCCAGCCTCAATCTTTTTCCTCTTGATTAGTTTGTCATGAGCCCTCTTGGTCCGCTCTTTGTAGTGGGCGGCATGGTCATACGCCTCAATGCGAAGCTGCTCTAATTCAACCAAGTCAAGCTTACGCTCTTTTCCAGCCAGATCCCAATCAAAGTTGACTTTATTCACAGCCCAGTGTGCCTTGTGCTCTATCTCCACTGGCAAATGGCAAGCTTTCCCAAATATCATTCGGTAAGGGGAGATACCAAATGGAGTCTTAAATGCAGTGCGGTATGCCCACAGCGCATCATCCAGTTTGCCTGCCCAATCCTTCCCCTCTGGCCTAACTGTCTTCCTCAGAATAGCTTTGATAATCCTGTTGGAGAGCTCTGCTTGGCCGTTTGCCTGGGGGTGATAGGCACAAGTGATTCGATGAGTGACTCCATACTTCCGCAACATCCTCTCAATTACAGCGTTGCAAAAGTGGGTCCCCTGGTCGCTTATCAGTGCTCTGGGCACACCGAAACGAGTGAAAATATTCCCTTTGAGGAATTCAGCCACAATGCGCGAATCGTTGGTGGGGGTCGCCTTTGCCTCGACCCATTTTGAGACATAATCAACTGCTAGGAGTATATATTCCTTACCTTGTGAATTTGGAAATGGCCCCATGAAGTCTATGCCCCAAACATCGAAGATCTCTACTGGCAGTATGGGCACAGAGGGCATTTCATTGCGCTTGGTCAGATTGCCTTCCTTCTGGCACTCATCACATCTCTTGCATAGCTCATAGCAGTCTCGAACCAAAGTGTTCCAGTAGAATCCGCAATCCAGAATTTTTCTTGCTGTACGCCTTGGCCCAAAGTGGCCTCCACAGGGTTGTTTGTGGCAGTGATCCACTATGCCCTGCTGCTCGGACTCAGGAATGCATCTTCTAAGGACTTGGTCTTCACATCTTTTCCACAAATAGGGTTCATCCCAGACATAGCTCCTTGCCTCACGCTTCATTTTGTTTTTCTCATAGTAGCTCATGCCGTCCCTGAAAATTCCAGTAACCATGAAGTTCACAAGGTCAGCGAACCATGGCTCTTCGCCCAAAGTGGTTATAGAATACAAATGCTCATCAGGGAACGTCTCGGTTATGGGCATATCCTCTTCCTTCTGGAGAATTCTACTTAGATGATCTGCAACGAGGTTCTGATTGCCAGACTTGTCTCGAATTTCGATGTCAAACTCCTGAAGTAACAGGATCCATCGAATAAGCCTTGGTTTAGTCTCCTTCTTTGCCATGAGGTACTTTAGTGCAGCGTGGTCTGTATACACTATGGTCTTACTGCCCAGCAGATAAGACCTAAACTTCTCAAAGGCAAAGACAATGGCCAAGAGCTCCTTCTCAGTCGTGGCATAGTTACTTTGGGCAGCATTAAGGGTCTTCGAGGCATAGTAGATCACATGCCTTTCTTTCCCTTTCATTTGCCCTAACACAGCTCCCACTGCATATCCACTTGCATCACACATCAGCTCGAATGGCATGCCCCATTCTGGTGGTTGAATAATAGGTGCTGTGACCAACCTCTCCTTCAAGTGATTGAATGCAGCCTTGCAGTCCTCATCAAAGTCCCACTCTACATCATTCTGAAGCAGTCTGGTCAAAGGGCGAGCAATTTGGGCAAAGTCCTTCACAAAACGTCTGTAGAAGCCAGCATGCCCTAAGAACCCCCTGACTTGCTTCACATTTCTCGGGTATGGCAGCTTGGAGATTACTTCGATCTTGGCTTTATCCACCTCTATGCCCTTAGCTGAAATCACATGTCCAAGGACAATTCCCTCTTCGACCATGAAATGGCATTTTTCGTAGTTCAGAACAAGGCTCTTCTCCACAAACCTTTTGAGCACCATCTCTAAGTGTTCCAGGCAGGAGTCAAAGGAGTTGCCATACACGGTGAAATCGTCCATGAACACTTCAATTCCATTTTCGAGCAGGTCAGCAAAAATGCTCATCATGCACCTTTGAAAAGTTCCTGGTGCATTGCAGAGGCCAAAGGGCATTCTCCTGTAGGCAAAGGTGCCAAAAGGACAGGTGAAGGTGGTTTTGTCCTGATCCTCTTGGGCAACCCATATCTGCATATACCCTGAGTAGCCATCCAGAAAGCAAAAGTGCTTCTTCCCAGCCAATCTTTCCAACATTTCATCAATGAAAGGCAAAGGGAAGTGATCCTTGCGGGTTACCTTGTTCAGTTTGCGGTAGTCAATGCAAACTCTCCACCCAGTTTGTAGTCGTGTGGCAATCTGCTCATTTCTTTCGTTCTCTATGACTTGAACTCCAGACTTCTTTGGCACCACATGCACTGGGCTAACCCACTTGCTATCTGACACTGGGTAGATTATGCCCACACTGAGAAGCTTCTTGATCTCTTTGAGCACAACTTCCTTCATTGCTGGATTGAGCTTCCTTTGAGGATCACGTACGGGTATAGAGTCATCTTCCAGAAGAATGTGGTGTTGGCAGATGCTTGGACTTATCCCTCTGATGTCAGCCAAAGTCCACCCTATGGCCTGTTTGTACTGCCCCAGCACATACCTCAACTTTGCCTCCTCTGCCTCTTGCAAGTAGGCACTTATGATGACGGGCAAAGTGTCATTATCTCCCAGATATAGGTACTTCAGGTGCTTGGGCAGCTTTTTCAATTCCAGCATTGGTGGCTTTTCGAGGGAAGGCACCATGATCATTTCTTCAATCTCTATCGGTTTGCCCGGATTGCCTTTGAAACTCTCCAGAGAATCTAACTGCTCTATTGCCTCTTGCAATTCTTCCGGTTCGTCCTCCATGTCAAACTCTGTAAGCCCTTGTTGAATGGCTATCTCAGTATGGTCATACTTGCCACATTGGAGCGCCTTTGCCTCCACTGCCTTCTCAATTTGGTCAATGTAGTGGATCTCTTCGGTGTCAGCTGGGTGCTTCATGGACTTGTATAGGTCAAAGGTGACCGTCTCTCCCTCGAATTTGCACGTCAGCCTACCAGTTTCGCAGTCGATGTGGGTCCTTGCTGTTTTCAAGAACGGTCTGCCCAATATCATCACTGGGGCTTTACTTGATCTGCCCATATCGAGCACATAGAAATCAGCGGGGAATATCAACTCTTCCACTTTGACCAGGACATCCTCCAGTATGCCCTCAGGATAAACGTTCGATCTATCAGCCAGTTGGATCACAACTCGAGTGGGCTTCAGTTGCCCTATTTCCAGGTCTTCGTACATCGTTTTGGGCATAACGTTGATTGATGCTCCAAGATCGAGCATTGCCTTCTCTATCTTCATATGCCCTATGATGCACGGAATGTAGAACATGCCTGGGTCTCCACACTTTGTAGGTCCAGTCTTTTTAATCACGGCAGAGACATTCTCCCCCACCTCAAACTTCGCATCGTCCTGATATTTGACCTTCTTTGTGCAAAGCTCCTTCAAGAACTTAGCACATCTAGGCATAGCGTTCAGTATGGTCAGAAGGGGCATATTGATTTCCACCTTCTTAAACATCTTGAACATCTCTTGAGTTTCTTCCCTCTCACGGTTTTTATTCAATCTGCCCGGGAAGGGTGGCCTGATTTTTGGTGGTGGGGATTTGTCCCTCTTTGCCTTGATTATCACTTCTTCTTGCTCAACATCTGTCCCAGGGTCTTCCTCAATGACTGGGGGATCATCTAACACGGGCTCTTTGCCCTTTACTGCAGACTTCTCCACTATAGTAAGTGGTTTGCCACTTCTGAGCTGGACGGCATTAACATGGGCATTGTTTACTTCGACTTTCGGGGGCAAAGTACCTCCTTTCTGTTCTAGCTTTGCCACCACTTGAGTGAGATGTGAGACTTGGGCTCCGAGATTTTGGAACTGTCCTCTGGTCTCTTGTTTGAATTTCTCATTCTCTTGGTGGGCTTTGGCATTCTCTTGCTGGAACTTAATGTTCTCTTTGACCAAAGTTTCCATCATTTCAGACAAGGTAGGCCCTTTGGTCTGAGCGGGCTGGTGATACATCCCGGGGCTTTGCTGTTGGTACTGCCCCTGTTGGTTGTAGCGCTGGAAATTCTGGTTACCATTATACCCCTCATTGTGGTTGTTGTTATACCCATACCTATTATCATAGTATGGTTTCCCCCTTCCTTGCCCGTTACCGTTGCTTTGCCCCATTGCTTTGACCTCCTCGTCATACAGTGAGGGGCACTCATCAGTGGCATGCTCTGTGCCCTGACAGATCTGGCAAGCTTTCACACCTCTCTTTGGCCCGGTGGCCATAGAGTTCATAAATTTCTCCATTGCGCTGCACAGTTTGTCGATTTTTAAATCCGCAGCGGTGGTTGTCCCCAAATTGGTCCTGGGCAACTCACTTCCATCATCCCTGAACTCCTCTGCCATCTCCTTGAAGAGTTTAAATGCCTCCTCAGCACTCTTATTCAGGATGGACCCTCCACTGGCAGCGTGCAGGAGGGTTCTCTCGTGCATCCTTAGCCCAGACACAAAGTACTGGATCAAATCGTGGTCAGGGATCTGGTGCTGAGGACACTTTGCCAACATCTGTTTAAACCGTGCCCAATAGGCGGGGAATTCTTCGCCTGCCCCCATCTTAATGCTACTGATATTCCTTCGCATGTGTTGGATTCGGGCGGCAGGGAAGTACTTTTCCAAGAACTTCTGTTGGAGCTGTGCCCAAGTAGTGATTTGTCCTTCGGGCAGAGTGTAGAGCCACTCCCGTGCTCCATCCCCAAGTGAGAAGGGAAAAGCCAGCAGTCGGATGTTTCACTCAAAGGGGGCCCTCCCCTTATGGTTCCGCAGGCTAACTCGAAGTCTTGAAGATGCCTCTGTGGGTCTTCCATGGGCATATCACTGAACTTGGGCAGTATTTGGATGAAATTGTGTTTCATCTCCCAGTTCTCGTTGATTGTGGGCAAAGTGATGCCTGATGGTCGGAGGTTCAGATTGGCAGGGAACATCATTTCCCTAAGGGTTGGGTTTGCCATGACGGCTGGTTCCGGTGAAGGTCTTGGTGGGGTAATTGGGTCACCTCTCCTTGCCCTTCGCGGATTTTCTGCCCTTGGTGTATGGGCAGCTTCTTGGGCGGCACGTGCTAACGCTTTGGCTAGCCTTGTTTCTTTCCGGATTCGCTTTGCGGTCTTTTCGATCTCTGGATCGTACCAGGTTACAATCTCTTTGCCAGCAACAGAATCCTGCATAAACAAAACAAGTCAAACTGTTAGCACAGACGACTTACTGTTGGAAATTTGCCTCCCCGGCAACGGCGCCAATTTTGACGACGACGAATGTTTGTCGTTGGGAACAAACGCGCTGCCAAAATAATATTTGTATTTAGCCAGTACCTCTTTAACTACAAAACGTAGATAATGGTAAGTACGTGGGGTCGGTCCCACAAGGAGGCAATTACAGTAGGTGATCTCGGCTTTGCCCAAGGGGTTGTCACAAAAAGTTTTGAGTTTGGTTGCTGTGGGCACAGCGGTTTTGCAATCGTTCAAACACTCAAACCTAACTACGGCAAACAGAAATAACATGCAAATAAATAAAACCAAAAGTAAACAAGCAAACACTCAGATCTAACAGAATACTAAAAGTGAAAACTTAAATCAATAAATACACAAGGCATCCGGGCAGACAACTTCACTCAGGATCATTAGGGCAAACTACCGTTCATCGGCACTAAGGATTTTTACCAGCGGTTTGTCAGCAGTTATAGGGTGTAAAAAGACAAAAGTGGTCCTATTGCGTCACGCCCAGCAAATGCCCCACCCCTCATCTATCCTTACTGTATAAAGAAAAGGCTTGGTTTACACTTTGCCTAATCCCCCTGGATCTGAACAATTCGATAACCTATGCGACCAAACATGGATCTAGTTTGCCCAAACCCGCATTACCCTCTAGACAGACCCGCTCGGCCAATAGCATGCTCGAAACATACGACCGCATCTCCTGCAAGTTCTAGTGCTATGCCCGCAACAATACTACAAGGTACATCTATGCGGTTTGCCAATCACCAGTATCCCAGTTTGTAAAGGTTCACTAGTGGTCGTCCTAGTTTACCCAAACTCCCCAGAAATAAACCTCAAACAAGTTTGCCTCGGGAACAAACACCCAACCGGTTAGTTCAGCCCCTCCAACCTCGCGGCCTAACTAAACCCTAAATCACCTTCGATCCGTCCCTGCCCAGATGCACAAACAATTTAGCTACTCATACAGAAATTAAAAGACGAAATAACTAAAGGAACGCAAACTATATTAATCATAACTTCAAATCGAAGAATCGTTTTTGAAGAAAATCAAAATACGGAATTAAAGATAATTAAAAACTAAAAACATGAAATTGTTTCTCGACCCGAAGGTCGGTTCTACTCAAAACAAACAAAGAGACTCGGACGAACAGCTCCGATCTCTCTCCGGCGTCTTCGGCGGCGACGGCGACTGCGGGACCGGCGGCTCTTCCGACTTCTCGGTGCGTAACGTCGTGTGTCTTTGCTGCCCGTCGCGTCCCGTTTTTATAAACTTCAATTTGAATTTTGAATTTGAATTGCAGCGGCTGTTTCTCCTCCCTAAAGAATAGGCGCCAGCAGTCAACGCGTTTGGGGATAAGTCAGATCCCCCAAATCCAGGGATTCTGGTACGCTGGCGCCTTGCCCCCAGGTAATCTTCTGTCTGCAGCCGCTTTTGCCCAAATTGAAATCCGCAGGTAATTCTTCTCCTCCACAGGTGGTCGGACCAGGCACGGTACTTTGTAGAAATTCTGGGTCTTCTGCTTCATGAACTTACCCATTTGCCCGATGTGGTCAAACTGTTGCTTGTCACTACCGCTCCAGAATCTGATTTGCCCAAAGAAGGGGATTTCCTTGCCTCTTTTGCCCAGTGCGCCACCTGTTACCTGCATCACCACACACTCTGCCCAAACACCTAATTGTGCCCTCCCAAACACGTTAACGACTCAAACTGACTCAATAAAGGGTGTAAAAGTGCTCTAAGATGAGCAAATAAAATGGCTCATCAAACATATAGCTGTCAAACCGCTTATACCACTGCCTTGGACTTTGTTTGAGACCATACAGGGATTTCTTCAACAAACACACCTTGTTGACATCAGAGCACCCCTCTAGACCATCAGGCAGCCTCATATAGATCTTCTCCTCCAAATCCCCGTGGAGAAAAGCAGTCTTCACATCCATCTGTTGGAGCTCAAGGTCAAACTGAGCAACAATGGCTAACAGGACTCTGATTGTACAATGCTTCACTACTGGAGAAAAGATCTCATTGAAATCAACTCCCTCCCTCTGAGTAAAGCCCTTAGCAACCAACCTTGCTTTGTACCTTATACCAGATCCTTCCTGCTTCTTCTTAAAGATCCATTTACAGCCAACTACCCTTTGATTCTTAGGTCTCTGCACAACATCCCAAGTATGATTCCTATCCAAAGATTGGAGCTCCTCCTGCATAGCTAGAAGCCACTTTTCCCTATCTGAAGACCTCAATGCTTCAGAATATGAATTTGGCTCATCACTAACCATGTTCTCAGCTACCAATAGGGCATAAGACACTGTATCTGCCTGTGCATACCTCTTAGGAGGTTGTATCACCCTTCTCTCCCTGTCTCTTGCAAGTTGATAACCATCACTGACTTCAGGCCCTTCAACACTGACCTCAAAGTCATCCTCATCTTCAACTTGGGAATCTCTCTGAGCTCTAATTACATCTCTACCATGTAACTCCACCTCAAACTGATCCATCTCAGTTGATTCTTTCTCAGAGAGCATGGGCATAGTGTCTTCATCAAAAGTCACATCCCTACTGACCACACACTTCTGATTCCCAGGTTCAATGCACCACAGTTTGTAACCCTTTACTCCCTTTGGGTAACCAAGAAACACAAACCTAAGTGCTCTGGCTTCAAGCTTGTCACCCCTCACATGAGCAAAGGCCAAACTGCCAAAGACCCTCAGATTATCATAGTTTGGAACTTCCCCTGCCCAAACTTCCTGAGGAGTCTTCATACTCAAAGCTGCAGCTGGACTCCTGTTGATCAAATAGGCTGCAGTAGACACTGCTTCTCCCCAAAATGATTTACTTAGCCCAGAGCTTAGAAGCATACACCTTACTCTCAACAGTAAGGTCCTATTCATCCTCTCAGCAACTCCATTTTGCTGAGGAGTAGAAGCCACAGTCCTATGCCTTGAAATGCCATTCTCAACTCAGAAGGAGTTAAACTCCTCAGAGAGAAACTCAAGACCATTATCAGTCCTCAAGTTTTTAACCTTCTTCTCTGACTGCCTCTCCACTTCAACTACCCAATCTCTGAACTTCTCAAAGGCATCACTCTCGTTCTTCAGAATGAACACCCATACTTTCCTTGAGAAATCATCAATGATGGATAAGAAGTACCTGCCTCCACTCTTGGTATTTGTTCTAGCAGGGCCCCATAGGTCAGAGTGAACATAATCCAACACTCCCTTGGTTGTATGCCTTCCCACTCCAAAACTGGCCCTAGTTGCTTTGCCCAGAACACAATACTCACATACTTTGAGCCTGTCAAGTTGACCATTCTTGAAGGCACCCTGCTTAGACAACTCATGAAGACCCTTCTCACTGAGATGTCCAAGTCTCCTATGCCATAACTCCACCTTCACCGAGGCAGCAGCTAAGGAGTTCTCACCAACAACAGTAGAACCCTTCAAGAAGTACAAGTCATTCCTCTTGACTCCCTCAAGTACCACAGTAGTGCCTTTCTTAACCTGAAGGCAACCACCAACTGAACTGAAGCTCATGCCCAAACTGTCAAGCATTCCAAGAGAAATCAGATTCCTCCTGAGGGATGGAATATACCTCACCTTAGTCAGTTTCTTGATTGATCCATTTGAGAGTCTCAACCTCACTGAACCAATACCCTCCACCTGACACGTAAGATTATTTGCAAGAACAACCGAACCACCATCTATGAACTCAAAGTCCTCAAACCAATGCTTCACAGGACACATATGAAATGTACACCCAGAATCAAGCACCCACTCCTCATTTCTAGAGTTAGAAGTAACTGCAAGTACCTCAGCATCCTCCAAATCAGAAGTTGACTCAACCACATCCACGGATTGAGCTGGCTCTTTCCCTTTGCCCTGCTGATTCTTCAACTGGTAACAATTCTTCTTCAAGTGACATGTCTTATTGCAATGGTAGCACTTCCTAGTTTCTGAGGTTGATGCACCTGCATCACCACCTCCATGTGGCTTCTTCTTGTTGTCCTTCCTTCCCCATGACTTCTTCTTTGTGACAGTTAGACCCTCTGGACTTTGATGCTGTTCCTTGGCCTTCGGATCCTTCTTGTTCAACTCCTTTGACCTAAGTGCAACCTGCACTTCTTCCAGAGTCAAATCATGAACCCTACCATACAACAATGCATCCTTAAACTGATCATATGATGAAGGCAAAGAGCTCAACAACAAGAGTGCTTGATCCTCCTCCTTCATATGACCATCTACATTCTCCAGATCATCTAACAACCTCACAAAATCATCCAACTGGTCAACCACAGATCTATCAGAAGACATCCTAAAGGTATACAACCTTTGCTTCAAATATAACCTGTTTGCCAAGGATTTAGTCATATACAAGCTTTCCAGTTTCTTCCACAAACCATAGGCAGTCGACTCCTTGCATACTTCCCTCAACACTTTGTCCCCCAGGCTCAAGATGATCACACTATGAGCACGCATGGAAATATCCACTGGATCAGGTGTTGATTCTGCTGAGCTCGACTCCTTCGTCTCCTTCCCTTTGCCCTCTGGCGCTGACGACTGCAACGGGGCATCTAACGCTGAGATCAAACCCTGTTGTACCAGAACCGCCTTCACTTTGATTCGCCAGAGGTTAAAGTCATTCTTCCCCGTGAATTTCTCCAGATCGACCTTCGTAGATCCATCCTTCATCATCTTCACCGCAGCTGGATTTGATTCCCACAGACGGCGCCACTTGTTGAGGATTCGAACAAGAAAAACAAACACCACACAATCGCAGCTGCGGGAGCCACAAAAGCTTGGCGCCGGAAAGCTTCGAGCTCAAATGGTGAAATAGGGATACGACGACAAACACACGATCTAAGGATCCTAGAAGTATCTCTGAACTTCAAGGAACACAACACAAAAGAAATCACTAGAAATGACACACGATTTTACGAGCTTCGATCGATTGAAAACCGATCTACGTGCTCGGGGAGGGAGGTGGTTCTAGCGTGTTATTCAAGCTCTCAAGGCTATGAATATGAGTTCAGCACGGTGAATTACATTTATACTCACGCACCCCAAATCTGAAACTCGTAAGAACCCTACGATCAAATCAGATTGGGCAAATCCACACCACACATTTCTAACAGAAATTGTGATCGTCATGCTGTGCGTGAGCTGGCGAGGAACTTGGAGCACTTGGAATCTCGCATTTTCATCCACTAACACGTGAGAGAGGGTCGATTTACTGCGCCGCGACATTTCTGTGAACCCAGGCGAAACGACACCGTTTTGCCCTGTTGGCGGCAGATTTAAATGAGATGTTGGAATGGCCACTGTGCCCAAACTCAAAGCGCGGTGAGACGGTCACTTTGCCCAGACTTCCAGAATGTATAGAAACACTTCTAGAATTCAAATCTTGTGTACATTCCAACAGATTCAAATTGCTCAAAATATTGGCCTTACCCACTTTCTCTAGCATAAAAGGTAGATTCAAATTGCTCAAAATATCTGAAATTAATCTACATCCCTTTATTAATTATATTATGTAACTAATGCGCAACATATTTTTTATATGTTTATAGATTGAGATTATATATTTGGGTTATAAATAGAGCGATTTAATAGTTACTTTCTGTTTGATTAACCTTTAAAATAATAATAATAATAATAATAATAATAATAATAATAATAATAATAATAATAATAATAATAATAATAATAATAATAATAATAATAATAATAATAATAATAATAATAATAATAATAATAATAATAATAATAATAATAATAATAATAATAATAATAATAATAATAATAATAATAAATACTAAAAAATATCGCAAATAAAATAAACAATAAAATAAAAATTGAAAAAAATAGCGCAAATAAAATAAACAATAAAATATAAGTATTTTTAAATGTTTATCCATGGAGATAATTTCAACACAAACTACGCGACTCAATGGGATGAAATGTTGTATAATAAATGATGAAATTCATGTCATCTTTGTTAAAAGTCATTATTTTAATATTGTTTTTGTTGTGCTCTTTATGATGCTCTGATACCACTTGTTGCGATATTGAAACACTAAATCACTCACGGCTCTCGAAATATATATGAGATGCGAATAAAAAGATAAACGAAAAGAACGAACACACAATTTACGTGGAAACCCAATACACGGGAAATACCACTTGTTGCGATATTGAAACACTAAATCACTCATGACTCTCGAAATATATATGAGATGCGAATAAAAAGATAAACGAAAAGAACGAACACACAATTTACGTGGAAACCCAATACACGGGAAATACCACTTGTTGCGATATTGAAACACTAAATCACTCACGGCTCTCGAAATATATATGAGATGCGAATAAAAAGATAAACGAAAAGAACGAACACACAATTTACGTGGAAACCCAATACACGGTAAAAAACCACGGGAAGAAAGAACCAATCGACTACATCGTTGAGGCTTACAATAATTCACCCTATTGCACTCTATGCACTCTATGATTTTCGTCTACCGGAGAACCCCAATTTATAGGTGTAGCAAACCTATCAAATTGGAAACAATTAGAATTAAGAATAAATCCTTTTCCTAATTTATGACTCCTAAATTATTAAGAAATATAATTATATTCAATATAATTTATATTCCCTAATTAAAACAAAAAAGCCACGCAAAAATCCCAGCAGAAGCTCACGCAAAAATCCCAGCGCAAACTTGCGCTGAATATCTGCGCAAATATACTTGGTGTCGGCCGACACCAAATCTCTGTCGGCCGACATCACCTGGCACGAACGTGCCACTGCCTCTGAAGATTTTCCGCAATCGCCACGAGCTGATTGGCCTGCTGTCGGCCGACAAGCTACACTGTCGGCCGACACTCCCTTTTGTTTTCTGATTCAAGTCATATTTAAAAAATCTCCACCTTGACGAGAATTCCCGCGACTCCAAGCCGCCAACCTCCAACGATCATAGACCAATTTTTCTTCTTCCACCCAGCCCCGCAGGACTCACTCAAAACATGAGCAACCTAAGTTTGAACCACACCAAACTTAGTACAAGAATGCGAAGTTGCACCGATCATCCCTTGGGTACCACCAAGCTCTATGACCTTCACGCAATCTCCATTCTAAAATCTCGCCTTCCCACTACTATCAGCACTACCTGCATTCGCCAATACTCCAGTGCTATCCATAGTACGCCTAGGCTCGATTCTCCAAATTTGAATACTATTCGGGATAGTATTCCCGGTGTCCCCGACACCAACACACATGCACATGACTTTTAAACAAAAGTGATCCCGACTCACTTTCCAGCGAATGACTTCCTAGCTTGGGCAGAGGCAGTTGCCCACTTGGTAATTGTGTTGCCGCATAGCTCATACAATCCGCCAAATCTTTCTCTCGCCTCGCAAAATAATTCGCCCCGAATTACTTTCAACACTCCACCTTTACCGAAGTTGGTACTCATTGGGTTCTAAGGTCTGAGAGAGATAAGATTACCATTCAGGACCGGAACATACCTGTTGGAGTTGTGTACTTAATGTCTAGATTTAAGTACCGGTAAAACTCCCGGTCATGGCATTTAACCTATTTAATTAATAAACAATTATTTGCATTTAATTAATTATGCAAAATATAGTCCTGGATTTTATACGTTATAGTTAGTATGGTGGGGCATGGGCACACAGAAGATCATACTATCAGTTGCTCGTATTTAATCAAACAGTTGCTCACGACCTAGATGGACACGGACCAATCCATCGGTATAGTCGTTGTGTGAGAGACAAAATAATTTATCTTAATTATTTTATCACACTTGTACACTTGGTGTATTGGGCGGATCAGCTTGAGATTTATTGATTAGGATTGCCTTGGATAATCAATTTAAATCTCGGAGTATTTTATTCTTAATCCCCGATATTATTGCGGGTGTGTATATTTAATACTAGAGGCTTTGATTTTCCAAAGGAATTAACCGATTTAATTATTGGGTTAATTACCGGTAAAGTTGGGTCGCTATATTTTATATATGACATGCCGTGAATACTTGACGGGAAAGTGTATCCCGGAAGGGTTGATAATATCCCCGAGATGAGTTCATAAGGAATTATTGTGTAAACCTCATGAGTGGATTCGTTCCGCACAATAATAAAGGTTGAACGGTACTAGTCTCGGATATAAGATATGAATATTATTTATTGAGCAATAAATAAATTTATTCATGGATATTTAAATCTTAAATACACGGAATAAATAATACTAAGATGGAGAAATATTATTTGATATAATATGGAATAATATTGGGAGTGCAATTTTATTTATATAGTGGAAAATAAATAAAATTTAATATTGATAAGAATTAATAGATTTGGGTTGGACCCAATTTAATTTTCAATATTTAGAAGCCCAATATTTATTCTCCTTATGATCCCCTACGTAGCCTATATAAGCACTACATGGTCTTCACTTTCAAGAGAGAATTAATTGACCTACGCCAATCATAAAATCTTGAGAGTGAGGAGGATCCATAGAGTTCGATAGATCGTCGCCCACACGACGTTCGGACGAGGTGCAAGGAATACGCGGGAAGGTCACAAGGTCATCAAGATTCGTTTCTCCGTACAACGAATCGAGGTAATAATCGAGAACCCTCTTCTATGATTATTTGCGTTGAATATTGTGATATGTACATGAACACGCGATCCGGGAAAACGACGAGCCTCGGGGACGGGGATTCGAGATCCCCGGCGAGGATCGAAGGAGGCGGTCGAACCCTAGGGTTCGGACCGCCCCACCGCGCGACGAGGGACGAGCCCCGGCTGGACGCCGGGGCATGGGATCGACTTCGGTCGATCCCCGGGGATGCCGTGGGCTGGTGCCACGGCGGATCCCCAGCCGCCGTCGTCGGAGGCGCGGGCCGCGGGAACCCTCGGCTGGAGCCGAGGGGTGCGATCGATCCTCGGATCGATCGCGGGCGTGCTACGGGATGACCCGTAGCTGCCTCGTACGCGCTACGGGTTCACCCGTAGCGAGGCGTGCGAGGGCGATGCCCTCGCGGGCAGCGAGTCACCGCGACTCGCTGCGGGGCTGCTACGAGCAGCCCCGGGGATCGCGCGAGCGATCCCAGCGATCGTCGAGGACGATCGCGAGCCCCTCGCGGGGGCTCGGCTGGGTGCACGCGGTCTTCGGACCTCGCTGGGCATTCGGTCGGGCCCCGGTTCGTGAGGTGGTTCGCGTTCGTGGATCCGGCTCGCGGCAGAAAATCGGCTGGGGGCGGGCTGCGTGTCTTCGGGCGCGTAGTCTCCAAAGGTCGGACTCCTGCGGATGAGTCGGGGATCCAGTCTTCGGTGATCGAGGGTTTTTGATCGGGTTATCGGTTCCGCAATTTTGATAGCCCGGGACATCGAATCCCAGCAATTGGTATCAGAGCGTTTGGTTTCGTGTTCATGTATGTATTCGATTATTGTTCTACCTTGCAGGATTTCCGGCTATCATGGTTGGATTTAATTAATTGTTTTTTAATTAATTATCATGATTATTAAACTCTCGGACATGTCGAGATTCGTTTTTGTGTGGTTGAATGTTTGTAATAGTAAAAATTCGGGGGTTGACCGAATTTAGGATTTATTATTACGCACTTTATTTTCCGGAAAATGTATAGGGTCGATTTCATGTATAGAATCGATACCGGAATTGTAATTTAATTTTTGTAAAATTATTTACGTTGGTTCGATGATGAGACGATCGCCGGAAGACGAAGACGTGTGACGAAGACGAAGAGGACGAAAAATCCGGGGAATCGATCATCCCCATGATCGATCCCCATGAGGATTGATCGACCCCATCGAAGGGGCTGCCCGCTAGGGCTTCCGGCCACGCCGGCCACCGGTGGTGGTGGCGCGTGGGCTGGGGGCGGCGGCGGTGGTGGTCCCGGGCGGTGGAGGTCGACGGTGGGGATAGCGTGGGATCTCCCAATCTCATGCTATTCCTACCAAGATCGACTTTCCCAATTAATTCGGGTTTCCTATTTGAGTACTTTCCTTTTAGGAAAATCTCATGGATTAGGAAAAGAATTAATTTAAATTAATTTTATTTCTATTGATTTATTTCCTTCATGGAATTAATCATAGATTAGAAATTTAATTGATTTAGTACTAAAATTTATTTTTCCTATTTGATTATTCCTACTCATGGAATATTCATGGATTAGGAATAAAAATAAATTTGGAAAGTAGAGAGTCCTAATTTATTTTATTTCCTTGTTCTATCTTCTAGAATATTCCAAATTTTATTTGGATAGATTATTCTAAAGATTTAATAAGAACTAGATAGGAAAATAAATAAATAAAAATATTAATAATATTTAATTTTATTTTTGATATATTCAATTGACTTAATTTTCGAATTAAGTAACTTTTGGATTAATTAAAAATAAATAGATTTAAATATTGGAGATTAATATTCTCGTCACATAGAGCATTCAAGAAACGAAGACTGAAGACTAGAGGATGCATATGAAGATAAAGCCATGATAGTCGGGGAAAATAATTCTCTAGCATTATTTTGACTATGTGACCTATGTGCTTTATTGCTTTCATGCATGCTATATGTGTTTATTTTTATGCACTAGATAGCGTATCCCTTTATCGTAAAAAGCTAAGTGGGAGAGGGGATGGAAACATTCCCATGGTCTCCATCACTGTTCTCTTGGTGACTTTTATGGACTTTCGAAGTTCATATAGACAAGTCATTGGAGGAGAATTCTTGTAATTCCTCTTACAAGAAACATTGATCGAGTTTATCAAACAATGCCTAATTTGTCTTTCTGAAACTGACTTCAAGTCGACTCATTCTCACCCCGGGGAGTGGAATGGAGCCAGAGCCACTTGGTCATGTGGATGACACAAATTAGAGACTTTCGTGCCATTCTTTGATAGGTGGGTCGTTTGTCTGCTCGGCTCCCTCATTTATGAGAGATAGGGTCGCTCGCATGGTGAATCACTGGTTAGAAACTTCGAGTTTCACTTATGATTCTCCGAGTCTTGATTTACGAAATCGAATGGATCTTGAAATTGGGAGTCAATTATAAAGATCTCTTGGTGTAGTAAACGTCCACACCACGTGGCTTGCTATGCCGACGGGTTTTGGATTAATTGATGTAGACAGTTATAAGTAATTGTGAAGAGTTGTGAAATTGTCGTAAACGTCCACACCACGTGGCTTGCGGTGACGTAGCAATTCCAAGCGATATACTTTAGTGCTGAGTGATGGTTTACACTTAGATACGCGTCATAGTATTCTTCCCCACGAAGTCACGCTATGATTGATGTATGACCGAAGAAAAACTAATTGCTAAATCATTTGGGTGGGTAAACGTCCACACCACGTGGCTTGCCTTACCTGATGGGATTTTAGACGCAATTAGTAATTTAATGATGTTATTTGAGGGAGATAACGTCGGATATTAAATTGATTGTTTGTTTACATGTGCTTATAGGTTTAGAGAATAGCTATGAATCCACTTTCTGTGATACTCAAGGAACATAAACTCACTGGTCCCAATTACATTGATTGGAAGAGAAATTTGGACATTGTCCTGACTGCAGAAGAGTACAAGTTTGTACTCTCGGATAAATGCCCTGCTGAGCCCACGGCTGCCTCGACTGATGAGGAAAAGGCAACATATCGGAAGTGGAAAAAGGCTGATGAAATGGCTAGGTGCTATATTTTGGCTTCCATGTCAAATGTACTCCAAACCCAACATGAGCCGATGGACACTGCCCGGGATATGATGACCAAACTCAAGGAGATGTTTGGGGAGCAGGATCGTGCGGCGAGGCAAGAAGCCATGAGAGTCCTTATGTCGACTACTCAGTCTGAAGGAACGCCCGTTGGGGAGCACGTTCTTAAGATGATGAGTTTGTTGAATGAACTTGAGGTCCTAGGAGCATCCATTGATGATGAGACGCAAGTCGATATCATACTCCAGTCTCTGACCCCTAAGTTTGAGCAGTTTCGTATGAGTTATAATATGGGTAAACTATCTTATACTCTTGCGCAACTCCTGACTGAACTAAAGGCGGCAGAGGGGATCTACAAGAAGGGCAAGTCTCAAGCGCTTGTAACTACCAGGCCCAAAAGCTTGAAAGCTATTGGAGGTAGGGGCAAGAAAAGGAAGCAAGCCATAAAACCCAGTGGTGCCAAGAGGAATGGACCACGAGTGGGGGCTAGTAAGCCAAAGGGCTTGTGCTTCCGATGCAAGAAGTCTGGACACTGGAAGTCTGAATGTCCTCTCAGAGGTACGAATTTTTCTTTAGTCGTAAAAACATAGTCAGCGGTATTATCTACCAGAATTCTGGTGTGTAGATATGGAACCACTGACGGTATGTGCATTTCTTTAAATGCAGGGGTTCCAGAAAACCCGACGACTTAGAGAAGAAGAATTCGAGTCTACATGGGCAAAGCTGTTGGGGTAGCAGCGGTTGCAGTGGAAGACATTTATCTGTTTTAAGTTTTCATTTCAGTTATTGCTTATGTACCCCTTTATTTTGAAAAAGAACTTCGTTCTGGTTTTCTTTATTATTAATGGATATTTTATTTCTTTAATCATTTGATGGTTTGGATAAGAAATAATGGTGATATCCATTATGGTACATTAGATAGCAATATATGAATGATGAATCCTTAGTCTACCACGATGCAACAAACCGTTATGTATAACTTGTTTTACTTATTAGATGTATTTCTCTTATTAATCATTATACTTATGAATTCTTGAACTTGGTAGTATCTATTCAAAAGGGATTCAAAGGGTCGAAATTGATTTGATCAATTATAGTTGGAGGAATGGACCTCCCGACCTAAGAATCGATCTTGATAGATGATACAACTGAGTTAACCTTTCTGGATAAAGGATGGAATTCGGACAAGTATAGAAAATGATTAAATGATTCATGCGGTATGTGTAATTAGAGAAGGTACGAGTCGTTCTTCCAAGAATACTCGAAGATGGATTAGACTACTTGTTGTGCCATAAAAGCGGAGTGTTTTAACACAAAGCCATTGTGGGGAACCTTCAAAGTATATCCATTGAAAGCCTGCGACTTGTTCGCGGAGGCTATCACCTATCCGAATAACACATAGCATGAATCAAAGATTGAGATTAAGTCTCAAGCGACTACACCATACACTGTTGTGTAGACATGGTGTGTCAGGAATAAGAAATGGGATTCTAATAGTAAAAGAACAAGTTCGTTCGGAACTACCTATGTTCTATGGATATCTCTGGATACAACGTCACATTCAATGTGGTTGTAGAATATCCTAGAAGAACAAGTAATTGTAAGTTCAATAGTACTGCGAACCAGATGGGTCTCTTCGCCCGGTTCTTAGAGGAATACTGTTAGATGAACTGCAATGCCCTAACTGACAAAGTACTTTAAAATGAGGAAAGGAAAGACTGAGAACCAGCCTGACCGAGTAGCGGTACACCACTAACTGCACCTAATGTTATTACTGTTATGCACCGGAACGCCATTGCAGTGGGAGGTTGTTAAGCAACCGGAGATGTTCATAAGACTGGAGGAGTTTTGAACTCTGGATCTAGTATACATGAAATCGATCCCTAGATCTGCATAGATTTGCGAGAAAGGTGTGTTAGAGACGTAATGGAAACGAGGGTGGTGTTTCTCGGAATTTTGTGTAGATAACACTTCATCGTTGGCGACAATGTAAAAGTGTTGTCAGACATAAAATAGAGGTTGTCTAAATGAATCAAGATATAAGATTAAGATGAAGTTGGATCATGTTCTTAGAAATCTTTCGATCTCTGGATAAGAACATTTGTACTTCTCTTAAGATATCTTATACGATTGTGGTTTGTTTTAAACATGCACAATTCTGAGAAAGGTTATTGCCTTTCTAGAACAGAATACATCTATCTAAGGGTATGTGTTTCGGACACATGAAGGAGATGGATATGGACAAAGCAGTAACCTACACCTTGAGTGTGGAGAGCTTTGTAGATGCAATGTTAAAGAACAAGAACCTGATATCAACTATGCGGTTAGCGTAGTGGGAGGATATCAAGGTAATCTGGATAAGAAATATTCGAATGCTGTAAAGTACTTGGAAGTACGTGATTACTGGCAAAAACGAAATCTTCTTAGATTACATTTTCTCAGATCAAAGAATCGGAGAAAGACCAGTGTAAGTCGATATCAGGCTATGTGTTCACTTTTAGAAGAGGTGGAACCTAAGGGTGAAAGAGTGATAAGCATGATGCTTCTCGGACTCTATCATAAACCGAATAGCAGCCTCAGAGGCAGCGGAAGTTTTGGTTAGGTTCCGGAATGACCTCTGAACTTGGATATGATTCTTGGTTCACCAAAAGGCTATGTACATAGCGGTGCGTGGAGAACTGGAAGAAGTCATAAGTTCGAAAAGTGATGATAACACATAGAGCCAGTACCACCTGATACGAGTCATCGTCAGAGGGACGACGCTGTAGTCACCAAGATAACTTCAGAGCGGCAACCTAGATTGCTCATTCACATAATACTTCTGGAAAGTATAACTTAAGCACGTGATGAGTATGGGAGTCGGGAGTTTGGAGGAAATGACTAGACCTTAGTACAAGTGGGAGATTGTTGGAGTTGTGTACTTAATGTCTAGATTTAAGTACCGGTAAAACTCCCGGTCATGGAATTTAACCTATTTAATTAATAAACAATTATTTGCATTTAATTAATTATGCAAAATATAGTCCTGGATTTTATACGTTATAGTTAGTATGGTGGGGCATGGGCACACAGAAGATCATACTATCAGTTGCTCGTATTTAATCAAACAGTTGCTCACGACCTAGATGGACACGGACCAATCCATCGGTATAGTCGTTGTGTGAGAGACAAAATAATTTATCTTAATTATTTTATCACACTTGTACACTTGGTGTATTGGGCGGATCAGCTTGAGATTTATTGATTAGGATTGCCTTGGATAATCAATTTAAATCTCGGAGTATTTTATTCTTAATCCCCGATATTATTGCGGGTGTGTATATTTAATACTAGAGGCTTTGATTTTCCAAAGGAATTAACCGATTTAATTATTGGGTTAATTACCGGTAAAGTTGGGTCGCTATATTTTATATATGACATGCCGTGAATACTTGACGGGAAAGTGTATCCCGGAAGGGTTGATAATATCCCCGAGATGAGTTCATAAGGAATTATTGTGTAAACCTCATGAGTGGATTCGTTCCGCACAATAATAAAGGTTGAACGGTACTAGTCTCGGATATAAGATATGAATATTATTTATTGAGCAATAAATAAATTTATTCATGGATATTTAAATCTTAAATACACGGAATAAATAATACTAAGATGGAGAAATATTATTTGATATAATATGGAATAATATTGGGAGTGCAATTTTATTTATATAGTGGAAAATAAATAAAATTTAATATTGATAAGAATTAATAGATTTGGGTTGGACCCAATTTAATTTTCAATATTTAGAAGCCCAATATTTATTCTCCTTATGATCCCCTACGTAGCCTATATAAGCACTACATGGTCTTCACTTTCAAGAGAGAATTAATTGACCTACGCCAATCATAAAATCTTGAGAGTGAGGAGGATCCATAGAGTTCGATAGATCGTCGCCCACACGACGTTCGGACGAGGTGCAAGGAATACGCGGGAAGGTCACAAGGTCATCAAGATTCGTTTCTCCGTACAACGAATCGAGGTAATAATCGAGAACCCTCTTCTATGATTATTTGCGTTGAATATTGTGATATGTACATGAACACGCGATCCGGGAAAACGACGAACCTCGGGGACGGGGATTCGAGATCCCCGGCGAGGATCGAAGGAGGCGGTCGAACCCTAGGGTTCGGACCGCCCCACCGCGCGACGAGGGACGAGCCCCGGCTGGACGCCGGGGCATGGGATCGACTTCGGTCGATCCCCGGGGATGCCGTGGGCTGGTGCCACGGCGGATCCCCAGCCGCCGTCGTCGGAGGCGCGGGCCGCGGGAACCCTCGGCTGGAGCCGAGGGGTGCGATCGATCCTCGGATCGATCGCGGGCGTGCTACGGGATGACCCGTAGCTGCCTCGTACGCGCTACGGGTTCACCCGTAGCGAGGCGTGCGAGGGCGATGCCCTCGCGGGCAGCGAGTCACCGCGACTCGCTGCGGGGCTGCTACGAGCAGCCCCGGGGATCGCGCGAGCGATCCCAGCGATCGTCGAGGACGATCGCGAGCCCCTCGCGGGGGCTCGGCTGGGTGCACGCGGTCTTCGGACCTCGCTGGGCATTCGGTCGGGCCCCGGTTCGTGAGGTGGTTCGCGTTCGTGGATCCGGCTCGCGGGAGAAAATCGGCTGGGGGCGGGCTGCGTGTCTTCGGGCGCGTAGTCTCCAAAGGTCGGACTCCTGCGGATGAGTCGGGGATCCAGTCTTCGGTGATCGAGGGTTTTTGATCGGGTTATCGGTTCCGCAATTTTGATAGCCCGGGACATCGAATCCCAGCAATACCTTGCAGTACCGAGGGTTCGAATATGCCCATCGACCATCTTGATTCTCACAGTTCCCGTGTCGCGTATCACACGATGTATCATGCTCCATGACCACCGATCCAACGACACTCTCAACGAACATCCAGAATCCAAGATCCACCCCTCACACGTTCCCCAAATCAGAGACAACCAGGAGTTCCCCATCAGTGAAACCTCCTTCTCCGGAATCGGCCACCTTCGATTCCTTTCTCCGATTCTTCAGGGCCTGAAAGTCCCCTTTCACGTGGCACTTTTCCTTGCAGTAGTGACAAACCCCCTAGAATTTCTTCCATGCTCCACCTTGGCCATTAAAAAATTCACCTAGATTTTCACCACTCCCTTTTTCCTTGTAGTAATGACAAACCCCCTGGAATTTCTTCATCTTTGCCCAACCCTGGAAACAAAGACATTCCCCCGGGTTTTCACTACTCAACACCTCCTTCATCGTCTCCCTCAATACCAAAGCCGCGACCGCATGAAACAAATCACCGGAGGGATAGAGTGCAATTATACCTCAAATTTCTATTCTTCCATACCTTCTCTTCTGGCTCCATCGCGCTTGACATCTTGTCCATGCCTTAGCAACGCTGTTGGAGTTGTGTACTTAATGTCTAGATTTAAGTACCGGTAAACTCCCGGTCATGGCATTTAACCTATTTGATTAATGAACAATTATTTGCAATTTATTAATTATGCAAAATATAGTCCTGGATTTTATACGTTGTAGTTAGTATGGTGCTGCATGGGCGCACAGAAGATCATACTATCGGTTACTCGTATTTAATCGAACAGTTGCTCACGACCTAGATGGACACGGACCAATCCATCGGTATAGTCGTTGTGTGAGAGAGAAAATAATTTATCTTAATTATTTTATCACACTTGTACACTTGGTGTATTGGGCGGATCAGCTTGAGATTTATTGATTAGGATTGCCTTGGATAATCAATTTAAATCTCGGAGTATTTTATTCTTAATCCCCGATTTTATTGCGGGTGTGTATATTTAATACTAGAGGCTTTGATTTTCCAAAGGAATTAACCGATTTAATTATTGGGTTAATTACCGGTAAAGTTGGGTCGCTATATTTTATATATGACATGCCGTGAATACTTGACGGGAAAGTGTATCCCGGAAGGGTTGATAATATCCCCGAGATGAGTTCATAAGGAATTATTGTGTAAACCTCATGAGTGGATTCGTTCCGCACAATAATAAAGGTTGAACGGTACTAGTCTCGGATATAAGATATGAATATTATTTATTGAGCAATAAATAAATTTATTCATGGATATTTAAATCTTAAATACACGGAATAAATAATACTAAGATGGAGAAATATTATTTGATATAATATGGAATAATATTGGGAGTGCAATTTTATTTATATAGTGGAAAATAAATAAAATTTAATATTGATAAGAATTAATAGATTTGGGTTGGACCCAATTTAATTTTCAATATTTAGAAGCCCAATATTTATTCTCCTTATGATCCCCTACGTAGCCTATATAAGCACTACATGGTCTTCACTTTCAAGAGAGAATTAATTGACCTACGAAATTCATAAAGTCTTGAGAGTGAGGAGGATCCATAGAGTTCGATAGCTCGTCGCCCACCCGACGTTCGAACGGAGTGCAAGGAATACGCGGGAAGATCACGAGGTCATCAACAAAGATTCGTTTCTCCGTACAACGAATCGAGGTAATAATCGAGAACCCCCTTCTATGATTATTTGCGTTGAATATTGTGATATATACATGAACACGCGATCCGGGAAAACGACGAACCTCGGGGACGGGGATTCGAGATCCCCGGCGAGGATCGAACATGGCGGTCGAACCCTAGGGTTCGGACCGCCGGACGCGCGACAAGGGACAAGCCCCGGCTGGACGCCGGGGCATGGGATCGACTTCGGTCGATCCCCGGGGATGCCGTGGGCTGGTGCCACGGCGGATCCCCAGCCCCCTCGTCGGAGGCGCGTGGCGGTGGCGCACGGGGAAAGCCCTCGGCTGGAGCCGAGGGCGTGCGATCGATCCTCGGATCAATCGCGGGTAAGCTGCGGGGTCACCCGCAGCGACCCCGTACGTGCTGCGGGTTCACCCGCAGCGGATGCGTGCGGGGGCTACGCCCCGCTGGGCAGCGAGTCATCGACTCGCTGCGGGCTGCTATGAGCAGCCCCGGAGATCGCTACGAGCGATCCCCAGCGATCGTCGAGGACGATCGCGAGCCCCTCGCGGGGGCTCGGCTGGGTGCACGCGGTCTTCGGACCTCGCTGGGCATTCGGTCGGGCCCCGGCTCGTGAGGTGGTTCGCGTTCGTGGATCCGACTCGCGGGAGAAAATCGGCTGGGGGCGGGCTGCGTGTCTTCGGGCGCGTAGTCTCCAAAGGTCGGACTCCTGCGGATGAGTCGGGGATTCAATCTTCGGTGATCGAGGGTTTTTGATCGGGTTATCGGTTCCGCAATTTTGATAACCCGGGACATCAAATCCCAGCAATTGGTATCAGAGCGTTTGGTTTCGTGTTCATGTATATGTTCGATTATTGTTCTACCTTGCAGGATTTCCGGCTATCATGGTTGGAATTAATTAATTGTTTTTTAATTAATTATCATGATTATTAAACTCTCGGACATGTCGAGATTCGTTTTTTTGTGTGGTTGAATGTTTGTAATAGTAAAAATTCGGGGGTTGACCGAATTTAGGATTTATTATTACGCACTTTATTTTCCGGAAAATGTATAGGGTCGATTTCATGTATAGAATCGATACCGGAATTGTAATTTAATTTTGTAAAATTTAATTACGTTGGTTCGATGATGAGACGATCGCCGGAAGACGAAGATGTGACGAAGAGGGAAGGGCTTGGGATCGATCACATGATGGTGATCGACCCATGGCCTAGCCGGCGTGGCTAGGCGGCGGCGGCGCTCCTCCCCGAGTGGCCGGCCGATCCTTCATGGTGGGGATGGCGTGGGATCTCCCAATCCCATGCTATTCCTACCAAGAAATCTACTTTCCTAATTAATTCGGATTTTTCCTATTTGAGTACTTTCCTTTTGGAAACTCTCATGGATTAGGAAAAGAATTAATTTTAAATTAATTTTATTTTCTATTGATTTATTTCCTTCATGGAAATATTCATAGATTAGAAATTTAATTAATTTAGTACTAAATTTATTTTTCCTATTTGATTATTCCTACTCATGGGAATATTCATGGATTAGGAATAAAAATAAATTTGGAAAGTAGTAGTCCTAATTTATTTATTTCTTGTTCTATTATAGATATCTTCTAGAATATTTCAAGTTTTACTTGGATAGATTATTCTAAAGATTTAATAAGAACTAGATAGGAAAATAAATAAATAAAAATATTAATAATATTTAATTTTATTTTTGATATATTCAATTGACTTAATTTTCGAATTAAGTAACTTTTGGATTAATTGAAAATAAATAGATTTAAATATTGGAAATTAATATTCTCGTCACATGGAGCATTCAAGAAACGAAGACTGAAGACTAGAGGATGCATATGAAGATAAAGCCATGATAGTCGGGGAAAATAATTCTCTAGCATTATTTTGACTATGTGCTATGTGCTTTATTGTTTTCATGCATGCTATATGTGTTTATTTTTTATGCACTAGATAGCGTATCCCTTTATCGTAAAAAGCTAAGTGGGAGAGGGGATGGAAACATTCCCATGGTCTCCATCACTGTTCTCTTGGTGACTTTTATGGACTTTCGAAGTTCATATAGACAAGTCATTGGAGGAGAATTCTTGTAATTCCTCTTACAAGAAACATTGATCGAGTTTATCAAACAATGCCTAATTTGTCTTTCTGAAACTGACTTCAAGTCGACTCATTCTCACCCCGGGGAGTGGAATGGAGCCAGAGCCACTTGGTCATGTGGATGACACAAATTAGAGACCTTCGTGCCATTCTTTTATAGATGGGTCGATTGTCTGCTCGGCTCCCTCATTTATGAGAGATAGGGTCGCTCGCATGGTGAATCACTGGTTAGAAACTTCGAGTTTCACTTATGATTCTCCGAGTCTTGATTTACGAAATCGAATGGATCTTGTAATTGGGAGTCAATTATAAAAATCTCTTGGTGTAGTAAACGTCCACACCACGTGGCTTGCTGTACCGACGGATTTTGGATTAATTGATGTAGACAGTTATAAGTGATTGTGAAGAGTTGCGAAATTGTCGTAAACGTCCACACCACGTGGCTTGCGGTGACGTAGCAATTCCAAGCGATATACTTTAGTACTGAGTGATGGTTTACACTTAGATACGCGTTATAGTATTCTTCCCCACGAAGTTACGCTATGATTGATGTATGACCGAAGAAAAACTAATTGCTAAATCATTTGGGTGGGTAAACGTCCACACCACGTGGCTTGCCTTACCTGATGGGATTTTAGACGCAATTAGTAATTTAATGATGTTATTTGAGGGAGATAACGTCGGACATTAAATTGATTGTTTGTCTACATGTGCTTATAGGTTTAGAGAATAGCTATGAATCCACTTTCTGTGATACTCAAGGAACATAAACTCACTGGTCCCAATTATATTGATTGGAAGAGAAATTTGGACATTGTCCTGACTGCCGAAGAGTACAAGTTTGTACTCTATGAGCAATGCCCTGCTGAACCCACGGCCGCCTCAACTGATGAGGAAAAAGAAGCATATCGGAAGTGGAAAAAGGATGATGAAATGGCTAGGTGCTATATTTTGGCTTCCATGTCAAATGTACTCCAAACCCAACATGAGCCAATGAACACTGCTGAGGATATGTTATTTAACCTCAAGGAGATGTTTGGGCATCATGACCGTGCGGGGAGGCAAGAAGCCATGAGAGTCCTTATGTCGACTACTCAGTCTGAAGGAACGCCTGTCGAGGAGCACGTTCTCAAGATGATGAGTTTGTTGAATGAATTGGAGGTCCTAGGAGCTATGATTGATGGTGAGACGCAAGTCGACATCATACTCCAGTCTCTGACCCCTAGTTTTGAGCAGTTTCGTATGAGCTATAATATGGGTAAACTATCTTATACTCTTGCGCAACTCCTGACTGAACTGAAGGCGGCAGAGGGGATCTACAAGAAGGGCAAGTCTCAAGCGCTTGTGGCTACCAAGTCCAAAAGCTTGAAAGCTATTGGAGGTAGGGGCAAGAAAAGGAAGCAAGCCATAAAACCCAGTGGTGCCAAGAGGAATGGACCACGAGTGGGGGCTAGTAAGCCAAAGGGCTTGTGCTTCCGGTGCAAGAAGTCTGGACACTGGAAGTCTGAATGTCCTCTCAGAGGTACGAATTTTTCTTTAGTCGTAAAAACATAGTCAGCGGTGTTATCTACCAGAATTCTGGTGTGTAGATATGGAACCACTGACGGTATGTGCATTTCTTTAAATGCAGGGGTTCCAGAAAACCCGGCGACTTAGAGAAGAAGAATTCGAGTCTACATGGGCGAAGCTGTTGGGGTAGCAGCGGTTGCAGTGGAAGACATTTATCTGTTTTAAGTTTTCATTTCAGTTATTGCTTATGTACCCCTTTATTTTGAAAAAGAACTTCGTTCTGGTTTTCTTTATTATTAATGGATATTTTATTTCTTTAATCATTTGATGGTTTGGATAAGAAATAATGGTGATATCTATTGTGGTACATTAGATAGCAATATGTGAATGATGAATCCTTAGTCTACCACGATGCAACAAACCGTAGTGTATAACTTGTTTTACTTATTAGATGTATTTCTCTTATTAATCATTATACTTGTGAATTCTTGTACTTGGTAGTATCTATTCAAAAGGGATTCAAAAGGTCGAAATTGATTTGATCAATTATAGTTGGAGGAATGGACCTCCCGACCTAAGAATCGATCTTGATAGATGATACAACTAAGTTAACCTTTCTGGATAAAGGATGGAAATTCGGACAAGTATAGAAAATGATTGATGATTAATGCGGTATGTGTAATTAGAGAAGGTACGAGTTATTCCTTCAAGAATACTCGAAGATGGATTAGACTACTTGTTGTGCCATAAAAGCGGAGTGTTTTCAACACAAAGCCATTATGGGAACCTTCAAAGTATATCCATTAGGAGCCTGCGACTTGTTCGCGGAGGCTATCACCTATCTAAATAACACATAGCATAAATCAAAGATTGAGATTAAATCTCAAAAGACTACACCATACACTGATGTGTAGACATGGTGTGTCAGGAATAAGAAATGGGGTTCTAATAGTAAAAGGACAAGTTTATTCGGAACTACCTATGTTCTATGGATATTTCTGGATACAACGGCACATTCTATGTGGTTGTAGAATAATCCTAAGAAGAACAAGTAATTGTATGTTCAATAGTACTACGAACCAGATGGGTATCCTCACCCGGTTCTTAGAGGAATACTATTAGATGAACTACAATGCCCTAACTGACATAGTACTTTAAAATTGAGGAAAGGAAAGACTGAGAACCAGCCTAACCGAGTAGCAGTACACCACTGACTGCACCTAATGTTATTACTGTTATACACCGGAACGTCATTGCAGTGGGAGGTTGTTAAGCAACCAGAGATGTTCATAAGACTGGAGGAGTTTTGAACTCTGGATCTAGTATACATGAAATCGATCCCTAGTTCTGCATAGGAACTTGCGAATTGATGAGATAGTCCATTCTATGGATTCATCAAAAGGCAAGGAGAGGTGTGTTAGAGACGTAATGGAAACAAGGGTGGTGTTTCTCGGGATTTTGTGTGGATAACACTTCATCATTGGCAACAATGTAAAAGTGTTGTCAGACATAAAAAAGAGGTTGTCTAAATAAATCGAGATATAAGATTAAGATGAAGTTGGATCATGTTCTTAGAAATCTTTCGATCTCTAGATAAGAACATTTGTACTTCTCTTAGGATATCTTATACGATTATGGTTTGTTTTAAACATGCACAATTCTGAGAAAGGTTATTGCCTTTCGGAACAGAATGCATCTATCTAAGGTATGTGTTTCGAACGCATAAAGGAGATAGATATAGACAAAGCAGGTTCCTACACTTTGAGTGTAGAGAGCTTTGTAGATGCAATGTTGAAAAACAAGGAACTGATATCAACTATGCAGTTAGCGTAGTGGGAGGATATCAAAGTAATCTGGATAAGAAATATTCGAATGCTGTAAAGTACTTGGAAGTACTGGATTACTGGCAAAACGAAATCTTCTTAGATTACAGTTTCTCAGATCAAAAATCGGAGAAAGACCAGTGTAAGTCGATATCAGGCTATGTGTTCACTTTTAGGAGAGGTGGAACCTAAGGATGAAAGAGTGATAAGCGTTATGCTTCTCGGACTCTATCATAAACCGAATAGCAGCCTCAGAGGCTGCGAAAGTTTGGTTAGGTTCCGGAATGACCTCAGAACTTGGATATGATTCTTGGTTCACCAAAGGCTATGTACATAGCGGTGCGTGGAGAACTGGAAGAAGTCATAAGTTCGAAAAGTGATGATAACACATAGAGCCAGTACCACCTGATACGAGTCATCGTCAGAGGGACGACGCAGTAGTCACCAAGATAACTTCAGAGCGGCAACCTAGATTGCTCATTCACATAATACTTCTGGGAAGTATAACTTAAGCACGTGATGAGTATGGGAGTCGGGAGTTTGGAGGAAATGACTAGACCTTAGTACAAGTGGGAGATTGTTGGAGTTGTGTACTTAATGTCTAGATTTAAGTACCGGTAAACTCCCGGTCATGGCATTTAACCTATTTGATTAATGAACAATTATTTGCAATTTATTAATTATGCAAAATATAGTCCTGGATTTTATACGTTGTAGTTAGTATGGTGCTGCATGGGCGCACAGAAGATCATACTATCGGTTACTCGTATTTAATCGAACAGTTGCTCACGACCTAGATGGACACGGACCAATCCATCGGTATAGTCGTTGTGTGAGAGAGAAAATAATTTATCTTAATTATTTTATCACACTTGTACACTTGGTGTATTGGGCGGATCAGCTTGAGATTTATTGATTAGGATTGCCTTGGATAATCAATTTAAATCTCGGAGTATTTTATTCTTAATCCCCGATTTTATTGCGGGTGTGTATATTTAATACTAGAGGCTTTGATTTTCCAAAGGAATTAACCGATTTAATTATTGGGTTAATTACCGGTAAAGTTGGGTCGCTATATTTTATATATGACATGCCGTGAATACTTGACGGGAAAGTGTATCCCGGAAGGGTTGATAATATCCCCGAGATGAGTTCATAAGGAATTATTGTGTAAACCTCATGAGTGGATTCGTTCCGCACAATAATAAAGGTTGAACGGTACTAGTCTCGGATATAAGATATGAATATTATTTATTGAGCAATAAATAAATTTATTCATGGATATTTAAATCTTAAATACACGGAATAAATAATACTAAGATGGAGAAATATTATTTGATATAATATGGAATAATATTGGGAGTGCAATTTTATTTATATAGTGGAAAATAAATAAAATTTAATATTGATAAGAATTAATAGATTTGGGTTGGACCCAATTTAATTTTCAATATTTAGAAGCCCAATATTTATTCTCCTTATGATCCCCTACGTAGCCTATATAAGCACTACATGGTCTTCACTTTAAAGAGAGAATTAATTGACCTACGGAATTCATAAAGTCTTGAGAGTGAGGAGGATCCATAGAGTTCGATAACTCGTCGCCCACCCGACGTTCGAACGGAGTGCAAGGAATACGCGGGAAGATCACGAGGTCATCAACAAAGATTCGTTTCTCCGTACAACGAATCGAGGTAATAATCGAGAACCCCCTTCTATGATTATTTGCGTTGAATATTGTGATATATACATGAACACGCGATCCGGGAAAACGACGAACCTCGGGGACGGGGATTCGAGATCCCCGGCGAGGATCGAACATGGCGGTCGAACCCTAGGGTTCGGACCGCCGGACGCGCGACAAGGGAATAGCCCCGGCTGGACGCCGGGGCATGGGATCGACTTCGGTCGATCCCCGGGGATGCCGTGGGCTGGTGCCACGACGGATCCCCAGCCCCCTCGTCGGAGGCGCGTGGCGGTGGCGCACGGGGAAAGCCCTCGGCTGGAGCCGAGGGCGTGCGATCGATCCTCGGATCGATCGCGGGTAAGCTGCGGGGTCACCCGCAGCGACCCCGTACGTGCTGCGGGTTCACCCGCAGCGGATGCGTGCGGGGGCTACGCCCCGCTGGGCAGCGAGTCATCGACTCGCTGCGGGCTGCTATGAGCAGCCCCGGGGATCGCTACGAGCGATCCCCAGCGATCGTCGAGGACGATCGCGAGCCCCTCGCGGGGGCTCGGCTGGGTGCACGCGATCTTCGGACCTCGCTGGGCATTCGGTCGGGCCCCGGCTCGTGAGGTGGTTCGCGTTCGTGGATCCGACTCGCGGGAGAAAATCGGCTGGGGGCGGGCTGCGTGTCTTCGGGCGCGTAGTCTCCAAAGGTCGGACTCCTGCGGATGAGTCGGGGATTCAATCTTCGGTGATCGAGGGTTTTTGATCGGGTTATCGGTTCCGCAATTTTGATAACCCGGGACATCAAATCCCAGCAAACGCATCATCAAGATCCATGTTGGTTAGAACCACTGAACCATCTCCACCTTGAGCCGCCATGAAGAGAACCACGTGTTCCGATCTAACACCGAATATCAACCATCGTCGCCATCTCCCAAAATATTCTCGAGCTCCACCTTGATTTAGAAACACCAATATCCGCAACGCCCGCCTTGTATGGATTCTCCGTCCGGGATCCCCACGAAAGCTCTTGATAACAGGTCACAGGATCGTAACCTAGCTCTGATACCACTTGTTGTGCTCTTTACGATGCTCTGATACCACTTGTTGCGATATTCAAACACTAAATCACTCACGGCTCTCGAAATATATATGAGATGCGAATAAAAAGATAAACGAAAAGAACGAACACACAATTTACGTGGAAACCCAAAACACGGGAAAAAACCACGGGAAGAAAGAACCAATCGACTACATCGTTGAGGCTTACAATAATTCACCCTATTGCACTCTATGCACTCTATGATTTTCGTCTACCGGAGAACCCCAATTTATAGGTGTAGGAAACCTATAAAATTGGAAACAATTAGAATTAGGAATAAATCATTTTCCTAATTTATGACTCCTAAATTATTAAGGAATATAATTATATTCAATATAATTTATATTCCCTAATTAAAACAAAAAAGCCACGCAAAAATCCCAGCAGAAGCTCACGCAAAAATCCCAGCGCAAACTTGCGCTGAATATCTGCGCAAATATACTTGGTGTCGGCCGACATCACCTGGCACGAACGTGCCACTGCCTCTGAAGATTTTCCGCAATCGCCACGAGCTGATTGGCCTGCTGTTGGAGTTGTGTACTTAATGTCTAGATTTAAGTAACGGAAACTCACGATCCATTGCCACTAATCTATTTAACTAAATAAACAATTATTTGCATTTAATTATTTATAATTAAATATATGCAAATTATAGTCCTGGATTCTATACGTTGTAGTTAGTATGGTGTGTCGGGCCCACACAGAAGATCATACTATCGGTTACTCGTATTTAATCGAACAGTTGCTCACGACCTAGATGGACACGGACCAATCCATCGGTATAGTCGTTGTGTGAGAGAGAAAATAATTTGTCTTGATTATTTTGTCACACTTGTACACTTGGTGTATTGAGCGGATCGTTTCAGATTTATCGATTAGGATTGCCTTGGATAATCGATTTAAATCTCAGTGTATTTTTATTCTTAATCCCCGATACTATTGCGGGTGTGTATATTTAATATAAGTGACTTTGATTTTCCAAAGGAATTGACCGGTTTAATTACTGGGTTAATTACCGGTTAAGTTGGGTCACTATATTTTATATATGGCATGCCGTGAATACTTGACGGGAAAGTGTATCCCGTAAGGGTTGATAATATCCCCGAGATAAGTTCATAAGGAATTATTATGTAAACCCTGCAGGTGGATTTGTTCCGCATAATAATTAAGGATGAATGGTACTAGTCTCGGATATAAGAGATGAATAAATTAATTAGCAATAAATTAATTTTATTCATGGATATTTATATCTTAAATACACGGAATAAATAATACTACCGGAGAAATATTATTTGACATAATATGGTTTAATATTGGGAGTGCAATTAATTTTATATAGTGGAAAATAGAATTAATTAATATTGATAAGGATTAATGGACTTGAGCATTGGGCTCAATGCTGGGATTCGATGTCCCGGGCTATCAAAAATTGCGGAACCGATAACCCGATCAAAAACCCTCGATCGCCGAAGATTGGATCCCCGACTCATCCGCAGGAGTCCGACCTTTGGAGACTACGCGCCCGAAGACACGCAGCCCGCCCCCAGCCGAAGTCCCCCACGAGTCGGATCCACGAACGCGAACCACCTCACGAGCCGGGGCCCGACCGAACGCCCAGCGAAGCCCGAAGGCTGCGTGCGCCCAGCCGAGCCCCCGCGAGGGGCTCGCGATCGTCCTCGGACGATCGCTGGGATCGCTACGGGCGATCCCCGGGGCTGCTCGTAGCAGCCCCGCAGCGAGTCGCGATGACTCGCTGCTCGCGAGGGCCGAGCCTCGTACGCGTCCGCTGCGGGCGAACCCGCAGCACGTACGGGGTCGCTGCGGGTGAACCCGCAGCTTGCCCGCGATCGATCCGAGGATCGATTGCACCCCTCGGCTCCAGCCGAGGGCTCCTCGCGCCACGCGCCTCCGACGAGGGGGCTGGGGTCCGCCACGGCACCAGCCCGTGGCACCCCGGCGATCGACCGAAGTCGATCCCATGCCCCGGCGTCCAGCCGGGGCTCGTCCCTTGTCGCGCGATGCGGCGGTCCGAACCCTAGGGTTCGACCGCCACGTTCGATCCTCGCCGGGGATCTCGAATCCCCGTCCCCGAGGTTCGTCGTTTTCCCGGATCGTGCGTTCATGTATATATCACAATTATTCAACGCACAAATAATCATAGAAGGGGGTTTCTCGATTATTACCTCGATTCGTTGTACGGAGAAACGAATCTTGTTGATGACCTTGCGATCTTCCCACGTATTCCTCGCACTTCGTCCGAACGTCGTGTGGGCGACGATCTATCGGAGTCCTATGGATCTTCCTCACTCTCAAGACTTTATGATTGGCGTAGGTTAAAAATCTCAAGTTATGAAAAGTGAAGACCATGTAGTGCTTATATAGGCTACATAGGGGATCATAAGGAGAATAAATATTGGGCTTCAATATTGAAAATTAAATTGGGTCCAACCCAAATCTATTAATTCTTATCAATATTAATTTTATTTATTTTCCACTATATAAATAAAATTGCACTCCCAATATTATTCATATTATATCAAATAATATTTCTCCGATTAGTATTATATATTCCGTGTATTTAAGATTTAAATATCCATGAATAAATTTATTTATTGCTCAATAAATAATATTCATATCTTATATCCGAGACTAGTACCGTTCAACCTTTATTATTGTGCGGAACGAATCCACTCATGAGGTTTACACAATAATACCTTATGAACTCATCTCGGGGATATTATCAACCCTTCCGGGATACACTTTCCCGTCAAGTATTCACGGCATGTCATATATAAAATATAGCGACCCAATTTTACCGGTAATTAACCCAATAATTAAATCGGTTAATTCCTTTGGAAAATCAAAGTCTCTAGTATTAAATATACACACCCGCAATAATATCGGGGATTAAGAATAAAATACTCCGAGATTTAAATTGATTATCTAAGGCAATCCTAATCAATAAATCTCAAGCTGATCCGCCCAATACACCAAGTGTACAAGTGTGATAAAATAATTAAGATAAATTATTTTCTCTCTCACACAACGACTATACCGATGGATTGGTCCGTGTCCATCTAGGTCGTGAGCAACTGTTTGATTAAATACGAGTAACCGATAGTATGATCTTCTGTGCGCCCATGCGCACCATACTAACTACAACGTATAAAATCCAGGACTATATTTTGCATAATTAATTAATAATAATTAACTGCAAATAATTGTTTATTAATTAAATAGGTTAAATGCTATGACCGGGAGTTTACCGGTACTTAAATCTAGACATTAAGTACACAACTCCAACAATCTCCCACTTGTAATAAGGTCTAGTCATATTCTCCAAACTCCCGACTCCCATACTCATCACGTGCTTAAGTTATACTTTCCAGAAGTATTATGTGAATGAGTAATCTAGGTTGCCGCTCTGAAGTTCTCTTGGTGACTACTGCGTCGTCTCTCTGACGATGACTCGTATCAGGTGGTACTGGCTCTATGTGTTATCATCACTTTTCGAACTTATGACTTCTTCCAGTTCTCCACGCACCGCTATGTACATAGCCTTTGGTGAACCAAGAATCATATCCAAGTTCAGAGGTCATTCTGGAACCTAACCAAAACTTCCGCTGCCTCTGAGGCTGCTATTCGGTTTATGATAGAGTCCGAGAAGCATCATGCTTATCACTCTTTCATCCTTAGGTTCCACCTCTTCTAAAAGTGAACACATAGCCTGATATCGACTTACACTGGTCTTTCTCCGATTTTTGATCTGAGAAACTGTAATCTAAGAAGATTTCGTATTGCTAGTATTCCAGTACTTGCAAGTACTTTACAGCATTCGAATATTTCTTATCCAGATTACTTTGATATCCTCCCACTACGCTAACCGCATAGTTGATATCAGGTTCTTGTTTTTCAACATTGCATCTACAAAGCTTTCTACACCTGAAGTGTAGGTAACTGCTTTGTCTATATCTATCTCCTTCATGTGTTCAAGACACATACCTTAGATAGATGCATTCTGTTCCCGAAAGGCAATAACCTTTCTCAGAATTGTGCATGTTTAAAACAAACCATAATCGTATAAGATATCTAAAGAGAAGTACAAATGTTCTTATCTAGAGATCGAAAGATTTCTAAGAACATGATCCAACTTCTTCTTAATCTTATATCTCGATTTATTTAGACAACCTCTATTTTATGTCTGACAACACTTTTACATTGTTGCCAATGATGAAGTGTTATCTACACAAAATTCCGAGGAACACCACCTTTGTTTCCATTACGTTTCTAACACACCTTTCTCGCAAATCTATGCAGACCTAGGGATCGATTTCATGTATACTAGATCCAGAGTTTAAAACTCCTCCAGTCTTATGAACATCTCCGGTTGGTTAACAACCTCCCACTGCAATGGCGTTCCGGTGTATAACAGTAATAACATTAGGTGCAGTTAGTGGTGTACCGCTACTCGGTTAGGCTGGTTCTCAGTCTTTCCTTTCCTCATTTTTAAAGTACTTTGTCAGTTAGGGCATTTGTTGTTCATCTAATAGTCTTCCTCTAAGAACCGGGTGAGGATACCCATCTGGTTCGTAGTACTATTGAACATACAATTACTTGTTCTTCTAGGATATTCTACAACCACATTGAATGTGCCGTTGTATCCAGAAATATCCATAGAACATAGGTAGTTCCGAACAAACTTGTTCTTTTACTATTAGAATCTCATCTCTTATTTCTGACACACCATGTCCACACATCAGTGTATGGTGTAGTCGTTTTGAGATTTAATCTCAATCTTTAATTTATGCTATGTGTTATTTAGATAGGTGATAGCCTCCGCGAACAAGTCGCAGGCTTTCAATGGATATACTTTGAGGGTTCCCCATAATGGCTTTGTGTTAAAACACTCCGCTTTTATGGCACAACAAGTAGTCTAATCCATCTTCGAGTATTCTTGAAGGAATGACTCGTACCTTCTCTAATTACACATACCGCATTAATCATCAATCATTTTCTATACTTGTCCGAATTCCATGCTTTAACCAGAAAGGTTAACTCAGTTGTATCATCTATCAAGATCGATTCTTAGGTCGGGAGGTCCATTCCTCCAACTATAATTGATCAAATCAATTTCGACCTTTTGAATCCCTTTTGAATAGATACTACCAAGTTCAAGAATTCACAAGTACAATGATCAATAAGAGAAATACATCTAATAAGTAAAACAAGTTATACATAACGGTTTGTTGCATCGTGGTAGACTAAGGATTCATCATTCACATATTGCTATCTAATGTACCATAATAGATATCACCATTATTTCTTATCCAAACCATCAAATGATTAAAGAAATAAAATATCCATTAATAATAAAGAAAAACAGAACGAAGTTCTTTTTCAAAATAAAGGGGTACATAAGCAATAACTGAAATGAAAACTTAAAACAGATAAATGTCTTCCACTGCAACCGCTGCTACCCCAACAGCTTTGCCCATGTAGACTCGAACTCTTCTTCTCTAAGTCGCCGGGTTTTCTGGAACCCCTGCATTTAAAGAAATGCACATACCGTCAGTGGTTCCATATCTACACACCAGAATTCTTGTAGATAATACCGCTGACTATGTTTTTACGACTAAAGAAAAATTCGTACCTCTGAGAGGACATTCAGACTTCCAGTGTCCAGACTTCTTGCAACGGAAGCACAAGCCCTTTGGCTTACTAGCCCCCACTCGTGGTCCATTCCTCTTGGCACCACTGGGTTTTATGGCTTGCTTCCTTTTCTTGCCCCTACCTCCAATAGCTTTCAAGCTTTTGGGAAGCGCTTGAGACTTGCCCTTCTTGTAGATCCCCTCTGCCGCCTTCAGTTCAGTCAGGAGTTGCGCAAGAGTATAAGATAGTTTACCCATATTATAGCTCATACGAAACTGCTGGGATTCGATGTCCCGGGTTATCAAAAAATTGCGGAACCGATAACCCGACCGAAAACCCGTCGCCGGAGTTCGCACGAACACCAACTCATCCGCAAGAGTCCGACCTTTGGAGACTACGCGCCCGAAGACACGCAGCCCGCCCCCAGCCGATTTTCTCCCGCGAGTCGGAAATTACGAACGCGAACACCACGCGAAGAACCGGGCTCGACGAGAGCATCGCCGCGGGAGAACCCGCGGCTAAACCCTAGCCGAACCCCATCGCGGGGTTCACGATCGCCGTGCATGGCGATCGCCGGGGATGCGCGGCATCCCCGTGGGGCTGTTCGGAACAGCCCCCTGGCGGTGAGTCCGGCGACTCACCGCCGCCATCCGACGGGAGGAGGGGCACCCAGTCGAGGCACCAGCCCTCGACAGCCCCGCGATCGAGCTAGGGCTCGATCGCTCCAGCCGCGGCATCCAGCCGCGGCTGCCCCCCGTTGCGCACGCCGCCGTCGAAGGGGCGGCTGGGGTCCGCCACGGCACCAGCCCGTGGCACCCCAGCGATCGACCTAGGTCGATTGCGTGCCCCGGCGTCCAGCCGGGGCTCCCCTTTTGGCGCGCGGTACCGGCGGTCGAACCCTAGGGTTCGGCCGCCCCTCTCGATCTCGACGGGGATCACGCGATCCCCGTATCCCGGTTTCGACGCTTTCCCGGATCGTCTTGTTCATGTACACATCACGATTAAAACAATCACAAATCATAAAAGGGGGTTTATGATTATTACCTCGAATCGTTGTACGGAGAAACGAATTCGGTTGATGACCTTGTGACCTTCCCGCGTATTCCTTGCACCTCGTCCGAACGTCGTGTGGGCGACGATCTATCGAACTCTATGGATCCTCCTCACTCTCAAGATTTTATGATTGGCGTAGGTCAATTTATTCTCTCTTGAAAGTGAAGACCATGTAGTGCTTATATAGGCTACGTAGGGGATCATAAGGAGAATAAATATTGGGCTTCAATATTGAAAATTAAATTGGGTCCAACCCAAATCCATTAATTCTTATCAATATTAATTTTATTTATTTTCCACTATATAAATAAAATTGCACTCCCAATATTATTCCATATTATATCAAATAATATTTCTCCATCTTAGTATTATTTATTCCGTGTATTTAAGATTTAAATATCCATGAATAAATTTATTTATTGCTCAATAAATAATATTCATATCTTATATCCGAGACTAGTACCGTTCAACCTTTGTTATTGTGCGGAACGAATCCACTCATGAGGTTTACACAATAATTCCTTATGAACTCATCTCGGGGATATTATCAACCCTTCCGGGATACACTTTCCCGTCAAGTATTCACGGCATGTCATATATAAAATATAGCGACCCAACTTTACCGGTAATTAACCCAATAATTAAATCGGTTAATTCCTTTGGAAAATCAAAGCCTCTAGTATTAAATATACACACCCGCAATAATATCGGGGATTAAGAATAAAATACTCCGAGATTTAAATTGATTATCCAAGGCAATCCTAATCAATAAATCTCAAGCTGATCCGCCCAATACACCAAGTGTACAAGTGTGATAAAATAATTAAGATAAATTATTTTGTCTCTCACACAACGACTATACCGATGGATTGGTCCGTGTCCATCTAGGTCGTGAGCAACTGTTTGATTAAATACGAGCAACTGATAGTATGATCTTCTGTGTGCCCATGCCCCACCATACTAACTATAACGTATAAAATCCAGGACTATATTTTGCATAATTAATTAATAATAATTAATTGCAAATAATTGTTTATTAATTAAATAGGTTAAATGCCATGACCGGGAGTTTACCGGTACTTAAATCTAGACATTAAGTACACAACTCCAACAATCTCCCACTTGTACTAAGGTCTAGTCATTTCCTCCAAACTCCCGACTCCCATACTCATCACGTGCTTAAGTTATACTTTCCAGAAGTATTATGTGAATGAGCAATCTAGGTTGCCGATCTGAAGTTATCTTGGTGACTACAGCGTCGTCCCTCTGACGATGACTCGTATCAGGTGGTACTGGCTCTATGTGTTATCATCACTTTTCGAACTTATGACTTCTTCCAGTTCTCCACGCACCGCTATGTACATAGCCTTTGGTGAACCAAGAATCATATCCAAGTTCAGAGGTCATTCCGGAACCTAACCAAACTTCCGCTGCCTCTGAGGCTGCTATTCGGTTTATGATAGAGTCCGAGAAGCATCATGCTTATCACTCTTTCATCCTTAGGTTCCACCTCTTCTAAAAGTGAACACATAGCCTGATATCGACTTACACTGGTCTTTCTCCGATTCTTTGATCTGAGAAACTGTAATCTAAGAAGATTTCGTTTTGCCAGTAATCCAGTACTTCCAAGTACTTTACAGCATTCGAATATTTCTTATCCAGATTACTTTGATATCCTCCCACTACGCTAACCGCATAGTTGATATCAGGTTCTTGTTTTTCAACATTGCATCTACAAGGCTCTCCACACTCGAAGTGTAGGTAACTGCTTTGTCCATATCCATCTCCTTTATGTGTTCGAAACACATACCTTTAGATAGATGTATTCTGTTCTAGAAAAGCAATAACCTTTCTCAGAATTGTGCATGTTTAAAAACAAACCATAATCGTATAAGATATCTTAAGAGAAGTACACATGTTCTTATCCAGAGATCGAAAGATTTCTAAGAACATGATCCAACTTCATCTTAATCTTATATCTTGATTCATTTAGACAACCTCTATTTTATGTCTGACAACACTTTTACATTGTTGCCAACGATAAAGTGTTATCTACACAAAATTCCGAGAAACACCACCTTTGTTTCCATTACGTCTCTAACACACTTTTCTCGCAAATCTATGCAGATCTAGGGATCGATTTCATGTATACTAGATCCAGAGTTTAAAACTCCTCCAGTCTTATGAACATCTCTGGTTACTTAACAACCTCCCACTGCAATGGCGTTCCGGTGTATAACAGTAATAACATTAGGTGCAGTCAGTGGTGTACCGCTACTCGGTCAGGCTGGCTCTGAGTCTTTCCTTTCCTCATTTTAAAGTACTTTGTCAGTTAGGGGATTGTAGTTCATCTAATAGTCTTCCTCTAAGAACCGGGTGAGGATACCCATCTGGTTCGTAGTACTATTGAACATACAATTACTTGTTCTTCCAGGATTATTCTACAACCACATAGAATGTGCCGTTGTATCCAGAAATATCCATAGAACATAGGTAGTTCCGAACAAACTTGTTCTTTTACTATTAGAATCCCATTTCTCATTCCTGACATACCATATCTACACATCAGTGTATGGTGTAGTCGCTTGAGACTTAATCTCAATCTTTGATTTATGCTATGTGTTATTCGGATAGGTGATAGCCTCCGCGAACAAGTCGCAGGCTTTCAATGGATATACTTTGAAGGTTCCCCATAATGGCTTTGTGTTAAAACACTCCGCTTTTATGGCACAACAAGTAGCCTAATCCATCTTCGAGTATTCTTGGAAGAACGACTCGTACCTTCTCTAATTACACATACCGCATCAATCATTAATCTTTTTCTATACTTGTCCGAATTCCATCCTTTATCCAGAAAGGTTAACTCAGTTGTATCATCTATCAAGATCGATTCTTAGGTCGGGAGGTCCATTCCTCCAACCATAATTGATCAAATCAATTTCGACCTTTTGAATCCCTTTTGAATAGATACTACTAAGTTCAAGAATTCATAAGTATAATGATTAATAAGAGAAATACATCTAATAAGTAAAACAAGTTATACACTACGGTTTGTTGCATCGTGGTAGACTAAGGATTCATCATTCATATTGCTATCTAATGTACCATAATAGATATCACCATTATTTCTTATCCAAACCATCCAATGATTAAAGAAATAAAATATCCATCAATAAAGAAAACCAGAACGAAGTTCTTTTTCAAAATAAAGGGGTACATAAGCAATAACTGAAATGAAAACTTAAAACAATGTCTTCCACTGCAACCGCTGCTACCCCAACAGCTTCGCCCATGTAGACTCGAATTCTTCTTCTCTAAGTCGTCGGGTTTTCTGGAACCCCTGCATTTAAAGAAATGCACATACCGTCAGTGGTTCCATATCTACACACCAGAATTCTGGTAGATAATACCGCTGACTATGTTTTTACGACTAAAGAAAAATTCGTACCTCTGAGAGGACATTCAGACTTCCAGTGTCCAGACTTCTTGCATCGGAAGCACAAGCCCTTTGGCTTAATAGCCCCCACTCGTGGTCCATTCCTCTTGGCACCACTGGGTTTCATGGCTTGCTTCCTTTTCTTGCCCCTACCTCCAATAGCTTTCAAGCTTTTGGGCCTGGTAGTTACAAGCGCTTGAGACTTGCCCTTCTTGTAGATCCCCTCTGCCGCCTTCAGTTCAGTCAGGAGTTGCGCAAGAGTATAAGATAGTTTACCCATATTATAACTCATACGAAACTGCTCAAAACTAGGGGTCAGAGACTGGAGTATGATGTCGACTTGTGTCTCACCATCAATCATAGCTCCTAGGACCTCCAATTCATTCAACAGACTCATCATCTTGAGAACGTGCTCCTCGACAGGCGTTCCTTCAGACTGAGAAGTTGACATGAGGACTCTCATGGCATCTTGCCTAGCCGCACGGTCATGATGCCCAAACATCTCCTTGAGGTTAAATAACATATCCTCGGCAGTGTCCATTGACTGATGCTGGGTTTGGAGCACATTTGACATAGAAGCCAAAATATAGCACCTAGCCATTTCATCAGCCTTTTTCCACTTCCGAAATGCTTCTTTTTCCTCATCAGTTGAGGCGGCCGTGGGCTCAGCAGGGCATTGCTCATAGAGTACAAACTTGTACTCTTCAGCAGTCAGGACAATGTCCAAATTTCTCTTCCAATCAATGTAATTGGGACCAGTGAGTTTTTGTTCCTTGAGTATCATAGAAAGTGGATTCATAACTATTCTCTAAACCTATAAGCACATGTAAACAAACAATCAATTTAATATCCGACGTTATCTCCCTCAAATAACATCATTAAATTACTAATTGCGTCTAAAATCCCATCAGGTAAGGCAAGCCACGTGGTGTGGACGTTTACCCACCCAAATGATTTAGCAATTAGTTTTTCTTCGGTCATACATCAATCATAGCGTAACTTCGTGGGGAAGAATACTATGACGCGTATCTAAGTGTAAACCATCACTCAGCACTAAAGTACATCGCTTGGAATTGCTACGTCACCGCAAGCCACGTGGTGTGGACGTTTACGACAATTTCACAACTCTTCACAATTACTTATAACTGTCTACATCAATTAATCCAAAATCCGTCGGTACAGCAAGCCACGTGGTGTGGACGTTTACTACACCAAGAGATCTTTATAATTGACTCCCAATTACAAGATCCATTCGATTTCGTAAATCAAGACTCGGAGAATCATAAGTGAAACTCGAAGTTTCTAACCAGTGATTCACCATGCGAGCGACCCTATCTCTCATAAATGAGGGAGCCGAGCAGACAAACGACCCACCTATCAAAGAATGGCACGAAAGTCTCTAATTTGTGTCATCCACATGACCAAGTGGCTCTGGCTCCATTCCACTCCCCGGGGTGAGAATGAGTCGACTTGAAGTCAGTTTCAGAAAGACAAATTAGGCATTGTTTGATAAACTCGATCAATGTTTCTTGTAAGAGGAATTACAAGAATTCTCCTCCAATGACTTGTCTATATGAACTTCAAAAGTTCATAAAAGTCACCAAGAGAACAGTGATGGAGACCATGGGAATGTTTCCATCCCCTCTCCCACTTAGCTTTTTACGATAAAGGGATACGCTATCTAGTGCATAAAAATAAACACATATAGCATGCATGAAAGCAATAAAGCACATAGCACATAGTCAAAATAATGCTAGAGAATTATTTTCCCCGACTATCATGGCTTTATCTTCATATGCATCCTCTAGTCTTCAGTCTTCGTTTCTTGAATGCTCCATGTGACGAGAATATTAATTTCCAATATTTAAATCTATTTATTTTCAATTAATCCAAAAGTTACTTAATTCGAAAATTAAGTCAATTGAATATATCAAAAATAAAATTAAATATTATTAATATTTTTATTTATTTATTTTCCTCTCTAGTTCTCATTAAATCTTTAGAATAATCTATCCAAATAAAATTTGGAATATTCTAGAAGATATCTATAATGGAACAAGGAAATAAAATAAATACGGACTTACTACTTTCCAAATTTATTTTTATTCGTAATCCATGAATATTCCCATGAGTAGGAATAATCAAATAGGAAAAATAAATTTAGTACTAAATTAATTAAATTTCTAATCTATGATTAATTCCATGAAGGAAATAAATCAATAGAAATAAAATTAATTTAAATTAATTCTTTTCCTAATCCATGAGTATTTTTCCTAAAAGGAAAGTACTCAAATAGGAAAAATCCGAATTAATTTTGGAAAGTGAATAACGGTAGAAGTGGTATGAGTCGGGAGATCCCCATACCACCCCCACCAACCGCCGCCACCACCGGAAGAGGGCACGCCGCCGCCACCCCAGCTGACCGGCCACCACCACCGGCGGCAGCCCCAGCCGAGGGGCGATCGACCCCTCCCCATGGCTTCGGTCATGGGGTCGATCATGGGGTTGATCGACTCCCCGGTTTTTCGTCCCTTTCGTCTTCGTCACACGTCTTCGTCTTCCGGCAATCGTCTCATCATCGAACCAACGCAAAATAAATTACAATAATTTAAATTACAATTCCGGTATCGATTCTATACATGAAATCGACCCTATACATTTTCCGGAAAATAAAGTACGTAATAATAAATCCTAAATTCGGTCAACCCCCGAATTTTTACTATTACAACATTCAACCACACAAAAACGAATCTCGACATGTCCGAGAGTTTAATAATCATGATAATTAATTAAAAAACAATTAATTAAATCCAACCATGATAGCCGGAAATCCTGCAAGGTAGAACAATAATCGAATATGTACATGAACACGAAACCAAACGCTCTGATACCAATTGCTGGGATTCGATGTCCCGGGTTATCAAAAAATTGCGGAACCGATAACCCGACCGAAAACCCGTCGCCGGAGTTCGCACGAACACCAACTCATCCGCAAGAGTCCGACCTTTGGAGACTACGCGCCCGAAGACACGCAGCCCGCCCCCAGCCGATTTTCTCCCGCGAGTCGGAAATTACGAACGCGAACACCACGCGAAGAACCGGGCTCGACGAGAGCATCGCCGCGGGAGAACCCGCGGCTAAACCCTAGCCGAACCCCATCGCGGGGTTCGCGATCGCCGTGCATGGCGATCGCCGGGGATGCGCGGCATCCCCGTGGGGCTGTTCGGAACAGCCCCCTGGCGGTGAGTCCGGCGACTCACCGCCGCCATCCGACGGGAGGAGGGGCGCCCAGTCGAGGCACCAGCCCTCGACAGCCCCGCGATCGAGCTAGGGCTCGATCGCTCCAGCCGCGGCATCCAGCCGCGGCTGCCCCCCGTTGCGCACGCCGCCGTCGAAGGGGCGGCTGGGGTCCGCCACGGCACCAGCCCGTGGCACCCCAGCGATCGACCTAGGTCGATTGCGTGCCCCGGCGTCCAGCCGGGGCTCCCCTTTTGGCGCGCGGTACCGGCGGTCGAACCCTAGGGTTCGGCCGCCCCTCTCGATCCCGACGGGGATCACGCGATCCCCGTATCCCGGTTTCGACGCTTTCCCGGATCGTCTTGTTCATGTACACATCACGATTAAAACAATCACAAATCATAAAAGGGGGTTTATGATTATTACCTCGAATCGTTGTACGGAGAAACGAATTCGGTTGATGACCTTGTGACCTTCCCGCGTATTCCTTGCACCTCGTCCGAACGTCGTGTGGGCGACGATCTATCGAACTCTATGGATCCTCCTCACTCTCAAGATTTTATGATTGGCGTAGGTCAATTTATTCTCTCTTGAAAGTGAAGACCATGTAGTGCTTATATAGGCTACGTAGGGGATCATAAGGAGAATAAATATTGGGCTTCAATATTGAAAATTAAATTGGGTCCAACCCAAATCCATTAATTCTTATCAATATTAATTTTATTTATTTTCCACTATATAAATAAAATTGCACTCCCAATATTATTCCATATTATATCAAATAATATTTCTCCATCTTAGTATTATTTATTCCGTGTATTTAAGATTTAAATATCCATGAATAAATTTATTTATTGCTCAATAAATAATATTCATATCTTATATCCGAGACTAGTACCGTTCAACCTTTGTTATTGTGCGGAACGAATCCACTCATGAGGTTTACACAATAATTCCTTATGAACTCATCTCGGGGATATTATCAACCCTTCCGGGATACACTTTCCCGTCAAGTATTCACGGCATGTCATATATAAAATATAGCGACCCAACTTTACCGGTAATTAACCCAATAATTAAATCGGTTAATTCCTTTGGAAAATCAAAGCCTCTAGTATTAAATATACACACCCGCAATAATATCGGGGATTAAGAATAAAATACTCCGAGATTTAAATTGATTATCCAAGGCAATCCTAATCAATAAATCTCAAGCTGATCCGCCCAATACACCAAGTGTACAAGTGTGATAAAATAATTAAGATAAATTATTTTGTCTCTCACACAACGACTATACCGATGGATTGGTCCGTGTCCATCTAGGTCGTGAGCAACTGTTTGATTAAATACGAGCAACTGATAGTATGATCTTCTGTGTGCCCATGCCCCACCATACTAACTATAACGTATAAAATCCAGGACTATATTTTGCATAATTAATTAATAATAATTAATTGCAAATAATTGTTTATTAATTAAATAGGTTAAATGCCATGACCGGGAGTTTACCGGTACTTAAATCTAGACATTAAGTACACAACTCCAACAGAAACTGCTCAAAACTAGGGGTCAGAGACTGGAGTATGATGTCGACTTGCGTCTCACCATCAATCATAGCTCCTAGGACCTCCAATTCATTCAACAAACTCATCATCTTGAGAACGTGCTCCTCGACAGGCGTTCCTTCAGACTGAGTAGTTGACATGAGGACTCTCATGGCTTCTTGCCTCCCCGCACGGTCATGATGCCCAAACATCTCCTTGAGGTTAAATAACATATCCTCGGCAGTGTTCATCGGCTCATGTTGGGTTTGGAGTACATTTGACATGGAAGCCAAAATATAGCACCTAGCCATTTCATCAGCCTTTTTCCACTTCCGATATGCTTCTTTTTCCTCATCAGTTGAGGCGGCCGTGGGTTCAGCAGGGCATTGCTCATAGAGTACAAACTTGTACTCTTCTGCAGTCAGGACAATGTCCAAATTTCTCTTCCAATCAATGTAATTGGGACCAGTGAGTTTATGTTCCTTGAGTATCACAGAAAGTGGGTTCATAGCTATTCTCTAAACCTATAATCACATGTAAACAAACAATCAATTTAATGTCCGATATTATCTCCCTCAAATAATATCATTTAATTACTAATTGCGTCTAAAATCCCATCAGGTAAAGCAAGCCACGTGGTGTGGACGTTTACCCACCCAAATGATTTAGCAATTAGTTTTTCTTCGGTCATACATCAATCATAGCGTAACTTCGTGGGGAAGAATACTATGACGCGTATCTAAGTGTAAACCATCACTCAACACTAAAGTACATCGCTTGGAATTGCTACGTCACCGCAAGCCACGTGGTGTGGACGTTTACGACAATTTCACAACTCTTCACAATCACTTATAACTGTCTACATCAATTAATCCAAAATCCGTCAGCATAGCAAGCCACGTGGTGTGGACGTTTACTACACCAAGAGATTTTTATAATTGACTCCCAATTACAAGATCCATTCGATTTCGTAAATCAAGACTCGGAGAATCATAAGTGAAACTCAAAGTTTCTAACCAGTGATTCACCATGCGAGCGACCCTATCTCTCATAAATGAGGGAGCCGAGCAGACAATCGACCCACCTATAAAAGAATGGCACGAAGGTCTCTAATTTGTGTCATCCACATGACCAAGTGGCTCTGGCTCCATTCCACTCCCCGGGGTGAGAATGAGTCGACTTGAAGTCAGTTTCAGAAAGACAAATTAGGCATTGTTTGATAAACTCGATCAATGTTTCTTGTAAGAGGAATTACAAGAATTCTCCTCCAATGACTTGTCTATATGAACTTCGAAAGTCCATAAAAGTCACCAAGATAACAGTGATGGAGACCATGGGAATGTTTCCATCCCCTCTCCCACTTAGCTTTTTACGATAAAGGGATACGCTATCTAGTGCATAAAATAAACACATATAGCATGCATGAAAGCAATAAAGCACATAGATCACATAGTCAAAATAATGCTAGAGAAATTATTTTCCCGACTATCATGGCTTTATCTTCATATGCATCCTCTAGTCTTCAGTCTTCGTTTCTTGAATGTTCCATGTGACGAGAATATTAATTTCCAATATTTAAATCTATTTATTTTCAATTAATCCAAAAGTTACTTAATTCGAAAATTAAGTCAATTGAATATATCAAAAATAAAATTAAATATTATTAATATTTTTATTTATTTATTTTCCTATCTAGTTCTATTAAATCTCTAGAATAATCTATCCAAGTAAAATTGGAATATTCTAGAAGACATCTATAATAGAACAAGGAAATAAAATAAATTAGGACTCACTACTTTCCAAATTTATTTTTATTCCTAATCCATGAATATTCCCATGAGTAGGAATAATCAAATAGGAAAAATAAATTTAGTACTAAATTAATTAAATTTCTAATCTATGAATATTTCCATGAAGGAAATAAATCAATAGAAAATAAAATTAATTTAAATTAATTCTTTTCCTAATCCATGAGAGTTTCCAAAAAAGGAAACAATCAAATAGGAAAAATCCGAATTAATTTGGAAAGTAATTTCTTGGTAGGAATAGCATGGGATTGGGAGACCCCACACCATCCCCACCTAGAGGGATCGGCCGGCCACTCGGGGAGGAGCGCCGCCGCCTAGCCATGCCGGCTAGGCCATGGGTCGATCACCATCATGGGATCGATCCCAAGCCCTTTGCACTTCGTCACTTCTTCGTCTTCCGGCGATCGTCTCATCATCGAACCAACGTAAAATAAATTACAATAATCTAAATTACAATTCCGGTATCGATTCTATACATGAAATCGACCCTATACATTTTCCGGAAAATAAAGTGCGTAATAATAAATCCTAAATTCGGTCAACCCCCGAATTTTTACTATTACAAACATTCAACCACATAAAAACGAATCTCGACATGTCCGAGAGTTTAATAATCATGATAATTAATTAAAAAAAATTAATTAAATCCAACCATGATAGCCGGAAATCCTGCAAGGTAGAACAATAATCGAATATATACATGAACACGAAACCAAACGCTCTGATACCAATTGCTGGGATTCGATGTTCCGGGCTATCAAAAATTGCGGAACCGATAACCCGATCAAAAACCCTCGATCGCCGAAGATTGGATCCCCGACTCATCCGCAGGAGTCCGACCTTTGGAGACTACGCGCCCGAAGACACGCAGCCCGCCCCCAGCCGAAGTCCCCCACGAGTCGGATCCACGAACGCGAACCACCTCACGAGCCGGGGCCCGACCGAACGCCCAGCGAAGCCCGAAGGCTGCGTGCGCCCAGCCGAGCCCCCGCGAGGGGCTCGCGATCGTCCTCGGACGATCGCTGGGATCGCTACGGGCGATCCCCGGGGCTGCTCGTAGCAGCCCCGCAGCGAGTCGCGATGACTCGCTGCTCGCGAGGGCCGAGCCCCGTACGCGTCCGCTGCGGGCGAACCCGCAGCACGTACGGGGTCGCTGCGGGTGAACCCGCAGCTTGCCCGCGATCGATCCGAGGATCGATCGCACCCCTCGGCTCCAGCCGAGGGCTCCTCGCGCCACGCGCCTCCGACGAGGGGGCTGGGGTCCGCCACGGCACCAGCCCGTGGCACCCCGGCGATCGACCGAAGTCAATCCCATGCCCCGGCGTCCAGCCGGGGCTCGTCCCTTGTCGCGCGATGCGGCGGTCCGAACCCTAGGGTTCGACCGCCACGTTCGATCCTCGCCGGGGATCTCGAATCCCCGTCCCCGAGGTTCGTCGTTTTCCCGGATCGTGCGTTCATGTATATATCACAATTATTCAACGCACAAATAATCATAGAAGGGGGTTTCTCGATTATTACCTCGATTCGTTGTACGGAGAAACGAATCTTGTTGATGACCTTGCGATCTTCCCACGTATTCCTCGCACTTCGTCCGAACGTCGTGTGGGTGACGATCTATCGGAGTCCTATGGATCTTCCTCACTCTCAAGACTTTATGATTGGCGTAGGTTAAAAATCTCAAGTTATGAAAAGTGAAGACCATGTAGGGCTTATATAGGCTACGTAGGGGATCATAAGGAGAATAAATATTGGGCTTCAATATTGAAAATTAAATTGGGTCCAACCCAAATCTATTAATTCTTATCAATATTAATTTTATTTATTTTCCACTATATAAATAAAATTGCACTCCCAATATTATTCATATTATATCAAATAATATTTCTCCGATTAGTATTATATATTCCGTGTATTTAAGATTTAAATATCCATGAATAAATTTATTTATTGCTCAATAAATAATATTCATATCTTATATCCGAGACTAGTACCGTTCAACCTTTATTATTGTGCGGAACGAATCCACTCATGAGGTTTACACAATAATACCTTATGAACTCATCTCGGGGATATTATCAACCCTTCCGGGATACACTTTCCCGTCAAGTATTCACGGCATGTCATATATAAAATATAGCGACCCAATTTTACCGGTAATTAACCCAATAATTAAATCGGTTAATTCCTTTGGAAAATCAAAGTCTCTAGTATTAAATATACACACCCGCAATCATATCGGGGATTAAGAATAAAATACTCCGAGATTTAAATTGATTATCTAAGGCAATCCTAATCAATAAATCTCAAGCTGATCCGCCCAATACACCAAGTGTACAAGTGTGATAAAATAATTAAGATAAATTATTTTCTCTCTCACACAACGACTATACCGATGGATTGGTCCGTGTCCATCTAGGTCGTGAGCAACTGTTTGATTAAATACGAGTAACCGATAGTATGATCTTCTGTGCGCCCATGCGCACCATACTAACTACAACGTATAAAATCCAGGACTATATTTTGCATAATTAATTAATAATAATTAACTGCAAATAATTGTTTATTAATTAAATAGGTTAAATGCTATGACCGGGAGTTTACCGGTACTTAAATCTAGACATTAAGTACACAACTCCAACACTCAATTTAATCTTCAATATTGGAAGCCCAATATTCCACCTCCTTAAGATCCCCTACGTAGCCTATAAAAGCACTACATGGTCTTCACAATAAAAAAAGACAAGATAATCATACTTGATTAGTCTTGAGAGTTCGTGAAGGAGATCCATAAGCTTGGAGGATCGTCGCCCACCCGACGTTCAAGCTAGTGCAAGGAATACGTGGGAAGATTCAAAGGTCATCAATTGATCTCGTTTCTCCGAACAACGAATCGAAGGTAATAAAATCGTTAAACACCCTTGATGATTTTATTCGATTAATTATTGAAAATACCGTAGAACCAAGATCCGAGGACGAACCCCGGAACGAGGTCGAACCGGGCGGTGGTGGCGAAGCCACCGGACCGCCGCGGCTCGAGGACCCCGTGGGGATCAAACCAAGAGCACCCCGGCTGGACGCCGGGGATGCGCGATCGAGGAGAACCCCGGCTGGACGCCGGGGTGCGATCGAACCCTAGGTTCGATCGCGGGGTGGCGGCTGGTGCCGCCGCGGCTCGCTGGGCGAGCTGCCCCCCTCCCCGACGGCGGTGAGTCGCCGGACTCACCGCGGGGCTGCCGTTGCAGCCCCAGCTGATCGATCGCACGGCGCGATCGATCCATCGATCGTGAACCCCGCCTCGCGGGGGTTCGGCTGGGGGCGGGCCGCGTGCCTTCGGGTGCGTGGTCTCCAAAGGCTGGACTCCGGCGGATGAGTCGGCGTTCATGTGATCTCCGGCGAAGGGTTTGATCGGGTTATTGGTTTCCGCAAATTTAAATAACCCGGGATATCGAATTCCAACAATTGGTATCAGAGCGTGGTTTACGTTCGCGGTATTTTTCGATAAATTGTTCTACCTTGCAGGGTTTCCGACTATTATGGCTAGATATAATTGTTCTTAATTATTGTCATAATATTGTTCTTGATTATTAAACTATCGGACATGTCGAGATTCGTTTTATGTGTGGCGAATGCTTGTAATAGTAAAAATTCGGGGGTTGACCAAATTTAGGATTATTATTATGTTCTACTTTTTCCGGAAAATGTATAGGGTCGATTTCATGTATAGAATCGATACCGGATAATTGTAATTTAATTCTTGTAATTTTAATTACGTTGGATCGATGCCGAAACGATCTCCGGAAGACGAAGAAGATGTGACGAAGAAAACGAGGGGACGAGGGGTCGATCATCCCCATGATCGATCCCCATGAGGATCGATCGACCCGCCGGCGTGGGGGCTGTCCGCGGGAGCTTCCGGCCACGCCGGCCACCGGTGGTGGTGGCGCGTGGGCTGGGGGCGGCGGCGGTGCTCCTCCCGGGCGGTGGTCGACGGTGGGGGTGGTGCGGGGACTCCCAACCCGCGCTACTCCTACCATAATCCGACTTTCCTATTTGATTCGGTTTTCCTATTTGAGTGTTCTTTTTTTTTAGGAACTCTCATGGAATAGGAAAAGAATTAAATTGGAATTAATTTATTTCCTATTTGATTATTCCTATTCTTGGGAATTTTTAATAGATGGAAATTAATTAATTATGGAAAGAAAGAGAGTCCTAATTTATTTTATTTCCTTATTCTATTATAGAAGTCTTCTAGAATGTTCCAAGTTTGACTTGGATGGGATTCTAGAGATTTAATAGAATTAAATAGGAAAATAAAAATAAATAAAAATATTAATAATATTTAATTTTATTTTTGATATATTCGATTGACTTAATTTTCGAATTAAGTAACTTTTGGATTAATTGAAAATAAATAGATTTAAATATTGGGATTAATATTCTCGTCACATGGAGCATTCAAGAACGAAGACTGAAGACTAGAAGATGCGTACGAGGATGCAATAAAGCCATAATAGTCGGAAAATAATATTCTAGTATTATTTTGACTATGTGATAATATTCTATGTGCTTTATTTCATGTATGCATGCTTATGTGTATTTAATTATGCATTAGATAGCGTATCCCTTTGTTATAAAAAGCTAAGTGGGAGAGGGTATGGAAACATACCCATGGTCTCCATTGCTGCTCTCTTGGTGACTTTTATAAACTTTTGAAGTTTGTATAGACAAGTCATTGGAGGAGAATTCTTGTAATTCCTTTTACGAGAAACATTGATTAAGTTTATCAAACAATGCCTAATTTGTCTTTCTGAAACTGATTTCAAGTCGACTCATTCTCACCCCGGGGAGTGGAATGGAGCCAAAGCCACTTGGTCATGTCGAGGACACGAATTAGAGACCTTCGTACCATCCTTTTGAAGGTGGATCGATTGTCTGATCGGCTCCCTCATTTATGAGAGATAGGGTCGTTCGCATGGTGAATCACTAGTTAGAAACTTCGAGTTTCACTTATGATTCTCCGCGTCTTGATTTACAAGATTGAATGATTCATGTAATTGGGAGTCAATTGTAAAAGTCTTTTGGTGTAGTAAACGTCCACACTATCGTCGCTTGCTGCATTGAATGGGATTTTGGAACGATTGATGTAGACAGTTATAGAAGGGAGTAAAGGAGCGTATGTTAACGTAAACGTCCACACTATCGTAGCTTGCGGTGAATATGCGTGTCCCAAACAATCTTCTTAGATACTGAGTAATGGTTTACACTTAGGTACGCTTCTTAGTATTCTTCCCATCGAAGTAACGCTAATGATGATGTACGACCGAAGGAAATCTAATTGCTAAATCATTTGGATAGGTAAACGTCCACACTATCGTGGCTTGCCATATCTGATGGGATTTTAGATGCGATTAGTGGTTTAATGATATTATTTGAGGGAGATAATATCGGAGATTAAATCGATTGTTTGTTGTTATATGTGCTCATAGATTAGGATATGGCTTTGAACCCACTTTATGTGAAACGTAAGGATTTTAAACTCATTGGTCCCTGAATGTAATGATTGGAATAGAGATCTAGACATTACCCAAACTGTTGAAGAGTACAAGTTGTACTCAGTAAGCTTTGTCCTCCCGAACCTACTAATGTCTTAACATTTGAGGAAAGAACTGATTTTAAGAAGTGGGAAAATGCTTATGCAATAACCACTGATTATGATATCGTGTTCAAACTCAAGGAGATGTTTAGACATGATGTAAAGGCTAGACAAGAAGCGATGAGGATACTCATAAAGGCCAGTCGATTCGAGGAAACGCTTAAAAACGTTTTTGAGATGATTGACCTTTTTGGACGAGTTGAGACGGAAATCGCAAGCTCTTGTAGCCAATGCCGAAGGTTTCGAACCTAAGGGTAAAATCGGGGGAAAGGAAAAGCAAGCAAAGAAACCCAGTGGTCCTAAGTTTCTTAGAACACGAGATGGGACGAGAAAGCCAAGAGGCAAGTGTTCTCGATGCAAACAGTCTGGGTACTGGAAGTCTAATTATCCTCTCAAAGAAAGTACGAAATTTTCTTTAGTCGTAAAACATAGTCAGTGGTATTATCTACCGGAACCTGGTGTGTAGATATGGAACCACTGACGGTATGTGCATTTTAAATGCAAGGGTTCCAGGAAACCCGACGACTTAGAAAAGAAAAAATCGTAGTCTACATGGGCAATGCTGTAGAGGAGGCAGCAGTTGCAGTGGAGGACATTTTATAGGATTTCATTTTGAGTTATTGCTTTTATGTACCTTTTGTTGGAGTTGTGTACTTAATGTCTAGATTTAAGTACCGGTAAACTCCCGGTCATGGCATTTAACCTATTTAATTAATAAACAATTATTTGCATTTAATTAATTATGCAAAATATAGTCCTGGATTTTATACGTTATAGTTAGTATGGTGGGGCATGGGCACACAGAAGATCATACTATCAGTTGCTCGTATTTAATCGAACAGTTGCTCACGACCTAGATGGACACGGACCAATCCATCGGTATAGTCGTTGTGTGAGAGAGAAAATAATTTATCTTAATTATTTTATCACACTTGTACACTTGGTGTATTGGGCGGATCGATTGAGACTCATCAATTAGGATTGCTCGGCGATAATTGATTTGAGACTCGGAGTATTTTATTCTTAATCCCTGAAACAATTGCGGGTGTGTATATTTAATATAAGTGACTTTGATTTACCAAAGGAATTAACCGATTTAATTATTGGGTTAATTACCGGTTAAGTTGGGTTACTATATTTTATATATGGCATGCCGTGAATTCTTGAAGGGGCAGTGTATCCCGGAAGGGTTGATAATATCCCCGAGATGAGTTCATAAGGAATTATTATGTAAACCCTGCAGGTGGATTTAATCCGCATAATAATTAAAGTTGAACGGTACTAGTCTCGGATATAAGAGATGAATAATATTTATTGAGCAATAAATAAATTTATTCATGGATATTAAAATCTTAAATACACGGAATAAATAATACTAAGATGGAGAAATATTATTTGATATAATATGGAATAATATTGGGAGTGCAATTTTATTTATATAGTGGAAAATAAATAAAATTAATATTGATAAGAATTAATGGATTTGGGTTGGACCCAATTTAATTTTCAATATTGAAGCCCAATATTTATTCTCCTTATGATCCCCTACGTAGCCTATATAAGCACTACATGGTCTTCACTTTCAAGAGAGAATTAATTGACCTACGCCAACCATAAATTCTTGAGAGTGAGGAGGATCCATAGTGTTCGATAGATCGTCGCCCACACGACGTTCGGACAAGGTGCAAGGAATACGTGGGAAGATCGCAAGGTCATCAACGCGTTAATTCGTTTCTCCGTACAACGAATCTAAGGTAAAATCATAAACCCTCTTTTATGATTTCGTGTGAATTAATCGTAGTAAATACATGAACACACGATCCGGATAAACGACGATCCTCGGGGACGGGGATTCGAGATCCCCGGCGAGGATCGATAGAGGCGGTCGAACCTAGGGTTCAACCGCCGGGAGTGCGCGGACAAGGAGGATGAGCCCCGGCTGGACGCCGGGGCGTGGGGTCGACCTCGGGTCGACCACCGGGGTTCGCCGTGGGCTGGCGCCACGGCGGATGAACCCCAGCCCTCCCGTCCGGCGGCGTCGCGGGCTGAACCCTCGGCTGGAGCCGAGGGGGCGATCGAACCTAGGGTTCGATCGCCGGGTGAGCTGCGGGTTTACCCGCAGCGCCTCGTATCAAGCTGCGGGGTTTCCCGCAGCGGCGATGCGGGGAGGATCGAACCCCCCCGCGAGCAGCGAGCCCGTGAGCTCGCTGCGGGGTTGCTACGAGCAACCCCGGGGATGCCTCGCGCATCCCCAACGATCATCGCGAGATGATCGCGAGCCCCGTACGGGGGCTCGGCTGGGCGCACGCAGCCTTCGGGCTTCGCTGGGCGTTCGGTCGGGCCCCGGCTCGTGCGATGGTTCGCGTTCATGGATTCGGCTCGCGGGAGAAAATCGGCTGGGGGTGGGCTGCGTGTCTTCGGACGCGTAGTCTCCAAAGGTCGGACTCCTGCGGATGAGTCGAGAATCCAATCTCCGGCGATGAAGGATTTCGGTCGGGCTATCGGTTCCGCATAAATTTTAATAGCCCGGGATATCGATTTCCAACAATTGGTATCAGAGCGTTTGGTTTCGTGTTCATGTATATGCTCGATTATTGTTCTACCTTGCAGGATTTCCGGCTATCATGGTTGGATATTAATTAATTTTGTTTATTAATTAATTATCATGATTATTAAACTCTCGGACATGTCGAGATTCGTTTTGTGTGGATGAATGTTTGTAATAGTAAAAATTCGGGGGTTGACCGAATTTAGGATTTATTATTACGCGCTTTATTTTCCGGAAAATGTATAGGGTCGATTTCATGTATAGAATCGATACCGGATATTGTAATTTAATTTTTGTAAATTATTTACGTTGGTTCGATGTTGAGACGATCGCCGGAAGACGAAGAAGGTGTGACGAAGAAGACGATGGACGAGAGGGACGATCAACCCCATGATCGAACCTCACGATCGACCGCGAGGAAAAGGGGGCCGATCGCCCCTCGGCCGTGGGCTGCCGCCGGCGTTGGTGGTGGCTGGCCGGCTGGAGTGGCGGCGGCGGTGGTCCCCTCCGGTGGCCGGTCGATCATGGTGGTGGGGGTGGTGCGGGGACTCCCAACCCGTGCTACTCCTACCATAACCCAACTTTCCAAATTAATTCGGGTTTCCTATTTGAGTACTTTCCTTTTAGGAAACTCTCATGCATTAGGATAAGAATTAATTTAAATTAATTTTATTTCTATTGATTTATTTCCTTTATGGAAATATTCATAGATTAGAAATTTAATTAATTTAGTACTAAATTTATTTATTTTTTCCTATTTGATTATTCCTACTCATGGGAATATTCATGGATTAGGAATAAAAATAAATTTGGAAAGTGGTGAGTCCTAATTTATTTATTTCCTTATTCTATTATAGAAGTCTTCTAGAATATTCCGAGTTTAACTTGGATAGATTATTCTAGAGATTTAATAGAATTAGATAGAAAAATAAATAAATAAAAATATTAATAATATTTAATTTTATTTTTGATATATTCAATTGACTTAATTTTTGAATTAAGTAACTTTTGGATTAATTGAAAATAAATAGATTTAAATATTGGAAATTAATATTCTCGTCACATGGAGCATTCAAGAAACGAAGACTGAAGACTAGAGGATGCATATGAAGATAAAGCCATGATAGTCGGGAAAATAATTTCTCTAGCATTATTTTGACTATGTGATCTATGTGCTTTATTGCTTTCATGCATGCTATATGTGTTTACTTTATGCACTAAATAGCGTATCCCTTTATTATAAAAAGCTAAGTGGGAGAGGGGATGGAAACATTCCCATGGTCTCCATTACTGTTCTCTTGGTGACTCTTATGGACTTTTGAAGTTCGTATAGACGAGTCATTGGAGGAGAATTCTTGTAATTCCTCTTACAAGAAACATTGATCGAGTTTATCAAACAATGCCTAATTTGTCTTTCTGAAACTGACTTCAAGTCGACTCATTCGCACCCCGGGGAGTGGAATGGAGCCAGAGCCACTTGGTCATGTGGATGACACAAATTAGAGACTTTCGTGCCATTCTTTGATAGGTGGGTCGTTTGTCTGCTCGGCTCCCTCATTTATGAGAGATAGGGTCGCTCGCATGGTGAATCACTGGTTAGAAACTTCGAGTTTCACTTATGATTCTCCGAGTCTTGATTTACGAAATCGAATGGATCTTGTAATTGGGAGTCAATTATAAAAGTCTCTTAGTGTAGTAAACGTCCACACCACGTGGCTTGCTATGCTGACGGATTTTGGATTAATTGATGTAGACAGTTATAAGTGATTGTGAAGAGTTGTGAAGTTATCGTAAACGTCCACACCACGTGGCTTGCGGTGATGTAGCAATTCCAAGCGATTTACTTTAGTGCTGAGTAATGGTTTACACTTAGATACGCGTTATAGTATTCTTCCCCACGAAGTTACGCTATAATTGATGTATGACCAAAGAAAATCTAATTGCTAAATCATTTGGGTGGGTAAACGTCCACACCACGTGGCTTGCCTTACCTGATGGGATTTTAGATGTGATTAGTAATTTAATGATGTTATTCCAGGGAGATAACGTCGGATATTAAATTAATTGTTTGTTTAAATGTGCTTATAGGTTTAGAAAATGTCTATGAGTCCACTTGAGATGATACTTGAGGAATTTGACGCACTGGTTCCACACTGTGTTGAATGGAAAGAAGAGTTAGACATTGCTCAGACTGCAAAGGAGTACAAAGACGTACTCAGTGAAACTTGTCCTCCTGGACTCACCATTAACTCGACTGAGGATGAGATTTTTGACTTTGAAAAATGGGAGAGTGCTCGTTCACTAGCCATTAATCATGATGTCATGCTCAAACTCAAGTTGTTGTTTGGACATGATGGGGAGGCTAGAAAAGAGGCGATGAGGATACTCGTAAAGATCTGTTACTTCGATGAAACACTTGATCATGTTTTTGAGATGATGGATCTTTTGGACGAGTTGAAACAATCGCAAGCTCTTATAGCCAAAGCCAAAGGTTTCGGACCTAAAGGCAAAGGAAAGGAGAAGAAGACAAGGGGGTCCGGTGGTCCTAAGGGACTTGGACCAAAGGGTGGGATAAAGAAGCCTTCTGGCAAACATCCCCAAAGAAAGCAGTCTGAGTACTGGGGGTCTACATCTTGTCCTCTCAAAGGTACGAATTTTTTCTTTAGTCGTAAAACATAGTCAGCGGTATTATCTACCAAGAATTCTGGTGTGTAGATATGGAACCACTGACGGTATGTGCATTCTAAATGCAGGGGTTCCAGAAAACCCAGCGACTTAGATAAGAAGAGTTCGAGTCCACATGGGCGAAGCTGTTGAGGAAGCAGCGGTTGCAGTGGAAGACTTTTATCTATCTGTTTGATAGTTTTAGGATTTCATTTCAAGATTATTGCTTTGTACCTTTGATTTTAGAAAGAACTTTTGTTCTGGTTTTCTATTATTAATGGATATTTTATTTCTTTAATCATTTAATGATTTAGATAAGAAATAATGGCGATATCTATTCTGGTACATTAGATAGCAATATATGAATGATGAATCCTTAGTCTACCACGATGCAACAAACCGTTATATAAACTTGTTTTACTTGTTAGATGTATTTCTTTGTCGATCATTATACTTGTGAATTCTTAAACTTGGTAGTATCTATTCAAAAGGGATTCAAAAGGTCGAAATTGATTCGATCAATTATAGTTGGAGGAATGGACTTCCCGACCTAAGAATCAATCTTGAAAGATGATACAACTAAGTTAACCTTTCTGGATAAAGGATGGAGTTCGGACAAGTATTAAGAATGATCAAAGATGATATATGCAGACATATGTGTAATTAGAGAAGTACGAGTCGTTCTTTAAAGAATACTCGAAGATGGATTAGAATACTTGATGTGCCATAAAAGCGGAGTGTTTTCAACACAAAGCCATTATGGGGAACCTTCAAAGTATATCCATTGGAAGCCTGCGACTTGTTCGCGGAGGCTGTAACCTATCTGAATAACACATAGCATAAATCAAAGATTGAGATTAAGTCTCAAACGACTGCACCATACACTGATGTGTAGACATGGTGTGTCAGGAATAAGAAATGGAATTCTAATAGTAAAAGGACAAGTTTGATCGGAACTACCTATGTTCTATGGATTTTTCTGGATACAACAACATGTTGAATGTAGTTGTGGAAAATCCTAGAAGAACGAGTAATTGTATGTTCAATAGTACTACGAACCAGAAGGGTGTCTTCGCCCGGTTCTTAGAGGAAGACTATTAGATGAACTACAATGCCCTAACTGACAAAGTACTTTATAAAGAGGAAAGAGAAGACTGAGAACCAGCCTAACCGAGTAGTAGTGCACCACTAACTGCACCTAATGTTATTACTGTTATACACCGGAACGCCATTGCAGTGGGAGGTTGTTAAGCGACCAGAGATGTTCATAAGACTGGAGGAGTTTTAAACTCTGGATCTAGTAGACATGAAATCGATCCCTAGTTCTGCATAGGAGGCAGTACTAATCTAAATGTGCCTATTTGGATAGCAATAATTTATTATTGTTAAAAGGGCAAGATCATATAGAGGTACAAGCTTAGTAAATCCATTAATGGATTGTCACAAAGCTGAAACTTGTGGAACTTGCAAATTGATGAGATAGTCCATTTTATGGATTCATCAAGAAGCATAGACAAGATTGGTGTATTGGAGACGTAATGGAAACAAAGTGGTGTTTCTCGGAATTTTTTTTGTAGATAACACTTCATCATTGGCAACAATGTAAAAGCGTTGTCAGACATAAAATAGAGGTTGTCTAAATAAATAAAAGTATGAGATTAAGAGTAAGTTGGATCATGTTCTTAGAAATCTTTCGATCTCTAGATAAGAACATTTGTACTTCTCTTAAGATATCTTATACGATTATGGTCTGTTTTAAACATGCACAATTCTGAGAAAGGTTATTGCCTTTCTAGAACAGAATGCATCTATCTAAGGTATGTGTTTCAAACACATGAAAGAGATAGATATAGACAAAGCGGTTTCCTACACTTCGAGTGTGGAGAGCTTTGTGGATGCAATGTTGAAAAACAAGAACCTAATATCAACTATGCGGTTTGCGTAGTGGGAGGATATCAAAGTAATCTGGATAAGAAATATTCGAATGCTGTAAAGTACTTGGAAGTACTGGATTACTAGCAATACGAAATCTTCTTAGATTACAGTTTCTCAGATTCAAAATCGGAGAAAAACCAGTGTAAGTCGATATCAGGCTATGTGTTCACTTTTAGAAGAGGTGGAACCTAAGGATGAAAGAGTGATAAGCGTAATGCTTCTCGGACTCTATCATAAACCGAATAGCAGCCTCAGAGGCAGCGGAAGTTTTGGTTAGGTTCCGGAATGACCTCTGAACTTGGATATGATTCTTGGTTCACCAAAGGCTATGTACATAGCGGTGCATGGTAAACTGGAAGAAGTCATAAGTTAAAAAGATGATGATAACACATAGAGCCAGTACCACCTGATACGAGTCATCGTCAGAGAGACGAGCAGTAGTCACCAAGATAACTTCAGAGCGACAACCTAGATTGCTCATTCACATAATACTTCTGGGAAGTATAACTTGAGCACGTGATGAGTATGGGAGTCGGGAGTTTGGAGGAAATGACTAGACCTTAGTACAAGTGGGAGATTGTTGGAGTTGTGTACTTAATGTCTAGATTTAAGTACCGGTAAACTCCCGGTCATGGCATTTAACCTATTTAATTAATAAACAATTATTTGCATTTAATTAATTATGCAAAATATAGTCCTGGATTTTATACGTTATAGTTAGTATGGTGGGGCATGGGCACACAGAAGATCATACTATCAGTTGCTCGTATTTAATCGAACAGTTGCTCACGACCTAGATGGACACGGACCAATGCATCGGTATAGTCGTTGTGTGAGAGAGAAAATAATTTATCTTAATTATTTTATCACACTTGTACACTTGGTGTATTGGGCGGATCGATTGAGACTCATCAATTAGGATTGCTCGGCGATAATTGATTTGAGACTCGGAGTATTTTATTCTTAATCCCTGAAACAATTGCGGGTGTGTATATTTAATATAAGTGACTTTGATTTACCAAAGGAATTAACCGATTTAATTATTGGGTTAATTACCGGTTAAGTTGGGTTACTATATTTTATATATGGCATGCCGTGAATTCTTGAAGGGGCAGTGTATCCCGGAAGGGTTGATAATATCCCCGAGATGAGTTCATAAGGAATTATTATGTAAACCCTGCAGGTGGATTTAATCCGCATAATAATTAAAGTTGAACGGTACTAGTCTCGGATATAAGAGATGAATAATATTTATTGAGCAATAAATAAATTTATTCATGGATATTAAAATCTTAAATACACGGAATAAATAATACTAAGATGGAGAAATATTATTTGATATAATATGGAATAATATTGGGAGTGCAATTTTATTTATATAGTGGAAAATAAATAAAATTAATATTGATAAGAATTAATGGATTTGGGTTGGACCCAATTTAATTTTCAATATTGAAGCCCAATATTTATTCTCCTTATGATCCCCTACGTAGCCTATATAAGCACTACATGGTCTTCACTTTCAAGAGAGAATTAATTGACCTACGCCAACCATAAATTCTTGAGAGTGAGGAGGATCCATAGTGTTCGATAGATCGTCGCCCACACGACGTTCGGACAAGGTGCAAGGAATACGTGGGAAGATCGCAAGGTCATCAACGCGTTAATTCGTTTCTCCGTACAACGAATCTAAGGTAAAATCATAAACCCTCTTTTATGATTTCGTGTGAATTAATCGTAGTAAATACATGAACACACGATCCGGATAAACGACGATCCTCGGGGACGGGGATTCGAGATCCCCGGCGAGGATCGATAGAGGCGGTCGAACCTAGGATTCAACCGCCGGGAGCGCGCGGACAAGGAGGATGAGCCCCGGCTGGACGCCGGGGCGTGGGGTCGACCTCGGGTCGACCACCGGGGTTCGCCGTGGGCTGGCGCCACGGCGGATGAACCCCAGCCCTCCCGTCCGGCGGCGTCGCGGGCTGAACCCTCGGCTGGAGCCGAGGGGGCGATCGAACCTAGGGTTCGATCGCCGGGTGAGCTGCGGGTTTACCCGCAGCGCCTCGTATCAAGCTGCGGGGTTTCCCGCAGCGGCGATGCGGGGAGGATCGAACCCCCCCGCGAGCAGCGAGCCCGTGAGCTCGCTGCGGGGTTGCTACGAGCAACCCCGGGGATGCCTCGCGCATCCCCAACGATCATCGCGAGATGATCGCGAGCCCCGTACGGGGGCTCGGCTGGGCGCACGCAGCCTTCGGGCTTCGCTGGGCGTTCGGTCGGGCCCCGGCTCGTGCGATGGTTCGCGTTCATGGATTCGGCTCGCGGGAGAAAATCGGCTGGGGGCGGGCTGCGTGTCTTCGGACGCGTAGTCTCCAAAGGTCGGACTCCTGCGGATGAGTCGGGAATCCAATCTCCGGCGATGAAGGATTTCGGTCGGGCTATCGGTTCCGCATAAATTTTAATAGCCCGGGATATCGATTTCCAACACCTTTCATATTAGAAAGAACTTTGTTCTGGATTTCTAATAAAAGGATATTTTATTTCTTTTAATCATTTGATGGTTATAAGAAGAAATAATGATATTATCCATTTTGGTACATTAGCTAGCAATATATAAATGATGAATCCTGAGTCCACCACGATGCAACGAACCGTAGCATATAACTCGTTTTACTTTTAAGAGATATTTCTGTAATGAATCATTTATACTTGTGGATTCTTATGCTAAGTCGTGTTTTCAAATAAGAAGTTCAAAGGTCGAAAATTGATATTTTGATCAATTAAGTTGAAGGAGTGGACCTTCCGACCCAAGAATCTGATTTGGAAGATAACATGACTAAGCAATCCTTGATGGATATAAGGTATAAGATCCGGACAAGTATTAGAATTGATTAACTCTGATGTATGCAGACCTTTGTCTACTCAGACAATAAGGTACGAGTACTTCATTCTATGATTACTCGAAAAATGTATTAGCATACCTGATGTGCCACAAAAGCAAAGTGTTTTGACAAGTCAATGGACACAAAGCTATTGTGGGGAACCATCAAGGTATATCCATTTGTAGCCTGCGATATGATCGCGGAGGCAAGTGCCTGTCTGAGGAATGCATGGCATACTGATCAGAGATTGGGATTTGATCCCAAATGACTACACCATACACTCTAGTGTAAAAATGGTGTGTTGGAAATAAGAAATGGAACTCTTATAGAAATAGTAAAAGCATGAGTTATACGGAACTACCTGTGTTCTATGGATATGTCTGGAAACAACGGCGCATTCAAATGCGGTTGTAGAATATCCTAGAAGAACAAAAGATGTGTGTTCAATAGTACTATGAACCAGAAGGACGTTATAAGTTCTAACGCCCGGTTCTTAGAGGAAGACTATTAGATGAACCACAAGCCCAAAGTGACGTAGTACTTTGAAATGAGAGAGAAAGATTAAGACTTAAAACCAGCCAAACCGAGTAGCGGTACACCACTAACTGCACCTACTGTTATTACTGTTTATACACCGGAACGCCGTTGTAGTGGGAGGTTGTGTGACAACCGAAGATATTCATAAGACTAGGAGAGTCTTTGGACTTTGGACCTAGTATACATGAAATCGATCCCTGAATCTACATGGAGGCTGTAACAACCCAAAAATTTATTTAGTAGAACCTTAAATTTACCTAACTAAAAATATACAAATCAATAAATTAATTTAATAAATTAAAATTTCAAATAGAATATATTTTGATTAAACATTAAATTTGATAAATAATATGATATTAAATATATAATTAATATTTTGATTTAACATAATTAATATAATTATTAAAAAGTATCTTTACAAGCAAACATAATATTTTAAACTTACCAATACCAAATAAAATCTATAAGACAATTAAACCCTAATCAACCCTATAAATATATATCTTATCTCTCGCCTACAGAAAAACCTCCAAACAAAGAGTACCGTGTAATTTTCTTCCCCTCTTCATCCCTTCCACCACATAAACTCACGGCACAGCAGGTCTTTGGCTATAATACAGACCCATATCTACATACGCCACCATATATCTAATATACATATGTTTACAACACAAACAAACTCTTGGTACGTTTCTTCCCATGGCCAGTACCCATACTTAAAAACCCACCGGAATACCTCCTTAAACCACAACCGACTTGTCCGATCGAGAATAGCCACGGCAGATCCGTCTCTACCGATGTCCTAAGAGAGGTATCACTACTGCTATTCCCTTATCACCGCCCCTCTCTGATAGTCAAAAGCGCTGCCGCTGCCCTCCTTCGAGTGACGCCTAGTCGATCAACACCAGCGCTCATCATCTCACCGCCATGATGTCTCTGCCCGGTCGTCGAAGTTGCTGCTGCTCGTGAACAACTCGAACACCTATCGTCAAGGAAACTGGAGAAGATGAATCCCCAAGACCACCGTCGAAGACCCTGTGATTTCACTTGCTTCAAAGCTTGGTACCCAATTTCACTCTCGCTCTTTGCGTATAGGAAAAGGTCAACTTAATTCTTAATCACCATTTAATATCCTTATATTAAATAAGTCTAATTTGCAAACAGGCCCTTGAAGAATTAATATACTATGGGCCACTACCCAATTAAATACAAATAATTTTATTCAATCCATACTAAGTCTCAAAAATTATATATTCAGCCTATGAAGATTTGGAAATTGCTAGTTCGGCCCTAAGGTCTTAGACGTGCTTTTTGGATTTTCACTTTCATGGCACGACAAATCGAGGTAGGTACAAGGTTGAAGGGTTACTTTATTTGTTTACGTGTTTCACTATGTGTGTTCTCTGTGTGCGCATTATGTGATTTAATATGCATGTATTTACACATTCGTTGTAGTCGGAGACCGATAAAAAAGTCGACGTACTTATAGCGCAGTTCATTTCATTCGTTGTAACCTGAGACCGAGGAAAAGGGTCGAAGGGGATCAGCGCAGTGCATTCATTTCATCGTTGTAACCTAAGACCGAGGAAAAGGGTCGAAGGGGAGACGCAGTAGTTGGGCAATCGTTTTATAAAATTAAAAATACGTTTTCGTTGTAACCGAAGACCGGGGAAAAGGGTCAAAGGGGACCAGCGCAGTGATTGGCCCAACTTGCAGTGCATTCATGTTCATTCAGAAACGCATTGCTATTCATTCATGTCATGTTCATGTAGACTATGCATATATTTGATTCATGTATTTAAATGAGGTAATTGTCCTACTGAGCGTGTTGAGCTCACACCTTCAGCGACCCCCTTTTCAGGTACCAATGAGGATGTCGAGCGAGTAGGATGGCGAGGGATGAATGTTAATTACTTATTTTCAGTTAATTAAATTCCATTATAATTTTTATTGAGTTAAACGAGTTTTCACATTCAAAAATTGCCTTTGGGATATTTAGTTTGCTTTAGATAAATATATGTTCTTTATTAAATATTTTCACTTGTTCTGATATTTAATTTCATGTTGAAAATGAGTTTTTAAATGTAAATTTTGGTAGCGCCCGCACTTTATTAAATGTTATTTTCAAAAGTTAACACCTTCCGCTATTTCAAAAATACGGGGCGTTACAGAGGCAGTACTAGATCTAAATGTGCTCTCTTAGAAAGCAATAAGGTTTATTGCTAAGAGGCAAGATCATTTAGAGTACAAGCTTAGTTGATCCATTTATGGATTGGAACAAAGCATTAAGTTCGTGGAACTTGCGCATTGATGAGAAAGTCCATTTGATGGTTTCATCAAAAGGCATTGATGAATCGTGTGTATGGGAAACGTGATGGTAACAAGGTGGTGTTTCTCGGAGGTTTTATGTAGATAACATTTTATCATTGGTAACAATGTAAAGATGTTGTCAGACATAAAATGATGGTTGTCTAGAAAAATCGATATATGAGATAAAGAAGAAGTTAGAGCATGTTCTTAAGATCTAGGATCTCCTGAAAAGAACATTGTACTTCTCTAAATATCTTATACAATTATGGTTCGTTTTAACATGCAAGATTCCGAGAAAGGTTCATTACCTTTCAGAGAAGGAATGCATCTATCTAAGGATATGTGTTTTGGAACACAAAAGGAGATAGAAGCAATGAAAGCGGATTTCTACACTTACAGTGAGGAAAGCTTAATAAATGCATTGTTGAAAACAAGAACCTGATATCGGCTATGCGATTAGCATAGTGGGAGGATATCAAGGTAATCCTGGAAAGGAATACTTGACTGCTGTAATGAACATTTTAAGTACTTTCGAAGTACTGGAAACTATGTTCTGGATTACGGAGCAGACAAACATTTCCTTTGGATTACATTCTCTTAGATTTCTAATCGAATAAGGACCGGTGTAAGTCGATATCAGGCTATGTGTTTCACTATTGAAGGAGAAGGAGTTTTAACATGGAAGAGTGATAAGCACGATGCTTTTCGGACTCTCCCATGGGTAACCAAATAGCGGCCTCAGAGGCAGCGGAAGTTTTGGTATGACTCCGGGATAATCTCTGGGACTTAGATGTGATTCTTAATTTGCCAAAGGCTATGTAAATAGCGGTGCGATGGCAAATGGTAAGAAATCACAAGTCCATAAGTGTAAGATAACACATAGTGCAAGTACCACCTGATACGAGTCATCGTCGAGGGAGACGACGCTGTAGTCACCAAGATAACTTCAGAGCGGCAACCTAGATTGCTCATTCACATAGTACTTCTTGGAAGTACAACTTAAGCACGTGATGAGTATGGGAGTCGGGAGTTTGGAGGAAATGACTAGACCTTAGTACAAGTGGGAGATTGTTGGAGTTGTGTACTTAATGTCTAGATTTAAGTAACGGAAACTCACGATCCATTGCCACTAATCTATTTAACTAAATAAACAATTATTTGCATTTAATTATTTATAATTAAATATATGCAAATTATAGTCCTGAATTCTATACGTTGTAGTTAGTATGGTGTGTCGGGCCCACACAGAAGATCATACTATCGGTTACTCGTATTTAATCGAACAGTTTCTCACGACCTAGATGGACACGGACCAATCCATCGGTATAGTCGTTGTGTGAGAGAGAAAATAATTTGTCTTGATTATTTTGTCACACTTGTACACTTGGTGTATTGAGCGGATCGTTTGAGATTTATCGATTAGGATTGCCTTGGATAATCGATTTAAATCTCAGTGTATTTTTATTCTTAATCCCCGATACTATTGCGGGTGTGTATATTTAATATAAGTGACTTTGATTTTCCAAAGGAATTGACCGGTTTAATTACTGGGTTAATTACCGGTTAAGTTGAGTCACTATATTTTATATATGGCATGCCGTGAATACTTGACGAGAAAGTGTATCCCGTAAGGGTTGATAATATCCCCGAGATGAGTTCATAAGGAATTATTATGTAAACCCTGCAGGTGGATTTGTTCCGCATAATAATTAAGGATGAATGGTACTAGTCTCGGATATAAGAGATGAATAAATTAATTAGCAATAAATTAATTTTATTCATGGATATTTATATCTTAAATACACGGAATAAATAATACTACCGGAGAAATATTATTTGACATAATATGGTTTAATATTGGGAGTGCAATTAATTTTATATAGTGGAAAATAGAATTAATTAATATTGATAAGGATTAATGGACTTGAGCATTGGGCTCAATTTAATCTTCAATATTGGAAGCCCAATATTCCACCTCCTTAAGATCCCCTACGTAGCCTATAAAAGCACTACATGGTCTTCACAATAAAAAAAGACAAGATAATCATACTTGATTAGTCTAGAGAGTTCGTGAAGGAGATCCATAAGCTTGGAGGATCGTCGCCCACCCGACGTTCAAGCTAGTGCAAGGAATACGTGGGAAGATTCAAAGGTCATCAATTGATCTCGTTTCTCCGAACAACGAATCGAAGGTAATAAAATCGTTAAACACCCTTGATGATTTTATTCGATTAATTATTGAAAATACCGTAGAACCAAGATCCGAGGACGAACCCCGGAACGAGGTCGAACCGGGCGGTGGTGGCGAAGCCACCGGACCGCCGCGGCTCGAGGACCCCGTGGGGATCGAACCAAGAGCACCCCGGCTGGACGCCGGGGATGCGCGATCGAGGAGAACCCCGGCTTGCGATTGAACCCTAGGTTCGATCGCGGGGTGGCGGCTGGTGCCGCCGCGGCTCGCTGGGCGAGCTGCCCCCCTCCCCGACGGCGGTGAGTCGCCGGACTCACCGCGGGGCTGCCGTTGCAGCCCCAGCTGATCGATCGCACGGCGCGATCGATCCATCGATCGTGAACCCCGCCTCGCGGGGGTTTGGCTGGGGGCGGGCCGCGTGCCTTCGGGTGCGTGGTCTCCAAAGGCTGGACTCCAGCGGATGAGTCGGCGTTCATGTGATCTCCGGCGAAGGGTTTGATCGGGTTATTGGTTTCCGCAAATTTAAATAACCCGGGATATCGAATTCCAACACCTGCTGTCGGCCGACACTCCCTTTTGTTTTCTGATTCGAGTCATATTTAACAAATCTCCACCTTGACGAGAATCCCCGCGACTCCAAGCCGCCAACCTCCAACGATCATAGACCAATTTTTCTTCTTCCACCCAGCCCCGCAGGACTCACTCAAAACATGAGCAACCTAAGTTTGAACCGCACCAAACTTAGTACAAGAATGCGAAGTTGCACCGATCATCCCTTGGGTACCACCAAGCTCTATGACCTTCACGCAATCTCCATTCTCAAATCTCGCCTTCCCACTACTATCAGCACTACCTGCATTCGCCAATACTCCAGTGCTATCCATAGTACGCCTAGGCTCGATTCTCCAAATTTGAATACTATTCGGGTTAGTATTCCCGGTGTCCCCGACACCAACACACATGCACATGACATTTAAACAAAAGTGATCCCGACTCACTTTCCAACGAATGACTTCCGAGCTTGGGCAGAGGCAGTTGCCCACTTGGTAATTGTGTTGCCGCATAGCTCATACAATCCGCCAAATCTTTCTCTCGCATCGCAAAATAAGTCGCCCCGACTTAATTTCAACACTCCACCTTTACCGAAGTTGGTACTCATTGGGTTCTAAGGTCTGAGAGAGATAAGATTACCATTCAGGACCGGAACATACCTTGCAGTACCGAGGGTTCGAATATGCCCATCGACCATCTTGATTCTCACAGTTCCCGTGTCGCGTATCACACGATGTATCATGCTCCATGACCACCGATCCAACGACACTCTCAATGAACATCCAGAATCCAAGATCCACCCCTCACACGTTCCCCAAATCAGAGACAACCAGGAGTTCCCCATCAGTGAAACCTCCTTCTCCGGAATCGGCCACCTTCGATTCCTTTCTCCGATTCTTCAGGGCCTGAAAGTCCCCTTTCACGTGGCACTTTTCCTTGCAGTAGTGACAAACCCCCTAGAATTTCTTCCATGCTCCACCTTGGCCATTAAAAAATTCACCTAGATTTTCACCACTCCCTTTTTCCTTGTAGTAATGACAAACCCCCTGGAATTTCTTCATCTTTGCCCAACCCTGGAAACAAAGACATTCCCCCGGGTTTTCACTACTCAACACCTCCTTCATCGTCTCCCTCGATCGCAAAGCCGCGACCGCATGAAACAAATCACCGGAGGGATAGAGTGCAATTATACCTCACATTTCTATTCTTCCATACCTTCTCTTCTGGCTCCATCGCGCTTGACATCTTGTCCATGCCTCAGCAACGCATCATCAAGATCCATGTTGGTTAGAACCACTGAACCAACTCCACCTTGAGCCGCCATGAAGAGAACCACGTGTTCCGATCTAACACCGAATATCAACCATCGTCGCCATCTCCCAAAATATTCTCGAGCTCCACCTTGATTTAGAAACACCAATATCCGCAACGCCCGCCTTGTATGGATTCCCCGTCCGGGATCCCCACGAAAGCTCTTGATAACAGGTCACAGGATCGTAACCTAGCTCTGATACCACTTGTTGTGCTCTTTACGATGCTTTGATACCACTTGTTGCGATATTGAAACACTAAATCACTCACGGCTATCGAAATATATATGAGATGCGAATAAAAAGATAAACGAAAAGAACGAACACACAATTTACGCGGAAACCCAAAACACGGGAAAAAACCACGGGAAGAAAGAACCAATCGACTACATCGTTGAGGCTTACAATAATTCACCCTATTGCACTCTATGCACTCTATGATTTTCGTCTACCGGAGAACCCCAATTTATAGGTGTAGGAAACCTATCAAATTGGAAACAATTAGAATTAGGAATAAATCCTTTTCCTAATTTATGACTCCTAAATTATTAAGGAATATAATTATATTCAATATAATTTATATTCCCTAATTAAAACAAAAAGCCACGCAAAAATCCCAGCAAAAGCTCACGCAAAAATCCCAGCGCAAACTTGCGCTGAATATCTGCGCAAATATACTTGGTGTCGGCCGACACCAAATCTCTGTCAGCCGACATCACCTGGCACGAACGTGCCACTGCCTCTGAAGATTTTCCGCAATCGCCACGAGCTGATTGGCCTGCTATCGGCCGACAAGCTACACTGTCGGCCGACACTCCCTTTTGTTTTCTGATTCGAGTCATATTTAACAGTTTTCTTTCTATTTTATTTTTTATTTAACGTAAGAAAAAATTGCGCAACAAAAAATACAATAAAAAACAAAGTAAAAAGATGCACAAATAAAAATCACTACCTCATCATTTTCATTTGAACGTTGAACATAATTTTCAAGCTTGCCATGAGCCCGATTCCACCATTTCAAAAGCTACTGCGCAAGGCACCTCTACATCATCCAAGAAAGTCCGTACAACTAATGGGCCCACTCGATGGTGAACCATGAAGTACTTCTCTGTTGTTCTCCTATGTGTTATTATCATCACCACCTCTATTTGCATTGGCTCCTGATGATTTTTGTGAAGCTCGAGCTCCACCTTCTCGTTTTCTGTACTTCTTTCTTCTCACATCATCAGAGTACTTAATGGATGGAATGTTGTGTATGCTAAATGATAAAATTAATGAAAGTTCGTTGCATTAAATAGACTTACCCATTTTCTCTAGCATCGTTGTTTCAAATTTGCTCTAAATATCTGAAATTAATCTGCATCCCTTTATTATTCATATTATTTAGACTAATAATAATAAATATTTAGGTTATAAATAAAACAATTCAATAGTTACATTAACCTTAAAAAAAATACTGCGCAAATAAGATAAACAATAAAATAAAAATTGAAAAAAATAGCGCAAATAAAATAAACAATAAAATTTTAGTATTTTTATATATCAAACTACGTGACTCAATGGATGAAATGTTGTATAAGAAATGATTAAACTCATGTCATCTTTGTTCAAAGTCATTATTGTATCTTTGTTGGAATGATCCGAGGATGCTTCATCCGTTCGAGTATCGGCATTGGGAACAGTAGGTAAGGCAGCCGGGTTCGCAGTGCCTTCTGCAGTAGGTAAGGCAGCCGGGTTCGCAGTGCCTTCTGTTGTTCCAGCTGCGGCAGGGTGTTCGAGTAGTTCTTGAATACCATCTTCTCGAGGTTTCTTGAGAATGTTGAGATCATCGAACTGCACATTCACTGATTCAATGATAGTTTTGGTTAGTGGAATAAATATTCGATAGGCATGACTATTTCTAGAGTATCCAACAAATAATCCTTTGAATGCCTTTGGTTCAAACTTTGTTCTAGCTACTCTATCATTCAAAACATAGCATACAGAGCCAAACACATGAAAATATTTCAAATTTGGTTTCCTATTATTTAAAATTTCATAGGCTGTCTTCGATGTGCCTCGTCGTAGGCTGATGCGATTTAGAATGTGGCATGCGGTATTGGTTGCTTCTGCCCAAAGAGCTTTGTTGAGATTTTTTGAAATCAACATGACACGAGCCATTTCTTGTAAGGTTCTGTTCTTTCGCTCTGCCACGCCGTTTTGTTGAGGTGTGATTGGGGCAGAGAACTCTTGGGCAATGCCTTGTGCATCACAAAACATGGCAAGTTGTTGATTCTCGAATTCGGTGCCATGATCACTCCTTATTCTTTTGACATTTGTTTCATGGTTTGTTTTGATCCACCTAATGAGTTTAGAAACTTCTCCAAACGTCTCGCTTTTATCCTTTAAAAAGCGTACCCATGTGTATCTCGAGAAGTCATCGACAACAACAAGTACATATCGATTCTTAGAGTGACTTTCTGTCTCAATGGGTCCCATTAGGTCCATATGAAGGAGTTCAAAGCATTGAGATTGCTTTTGGTAAAAATCTGCCTCGGATTTTGCTGATTCTGCGGCAGAGGCAGTTCGCTCTGCGGCAGGGAGAGCTGGATGACTTGTCCGGGTCATTTTTCCTTGTTGGCATGGTCCACATACACTTTTCTCGATCTTGGAGAGTGCTGGAAGTCCACGGACGTTATCGAGCTTGATAAGGCGCTCCAAATTCCTAAGGCTTGTATGACCAAGTTTTTGGTGCCATAGATCTACCTCATTTTGTACTTTTGCGGAGAAGCAGGTTTCTCCAATGGAGTAGCAATTGTTTGATGTAGATCTCTCCCCCTTAACGAGTGGTTTTCCTTCATGGTCAAAGACTTCGCACGCTTGATGTGTGAATTTGACATGCATGCCATCATCGCATAGTTGGCTTATGCTAATGAGGTTGGTGATTAAGCCTTTAACATGGAGAACTTGTTGTAGTTTAGGCAGACCTTGTAAGTTCAAGGTGCCTCGGCCTACAATTGATCCGCTAGATCCTCCTCCAAAAGTGACTTCACCACCTTGAAATTTTTTATAGTTGACGAGGTGATTACTATTGCCGGTTGACGACGACGAGTGTTTGTCGTGGAACAACCGCCGGTCAAAATAAATTTGTAAGTTTCCTAGACCTTTCACCAACAACGAGTATTAGTGGCAAGTATAGGGTCGATCCCACGAGGAGTTTATTGTTACTTTCCCCCGGCTTTACCCAAAGGGTTGTCACGTTTAAAAGGGAATTTTGTGTTCGCTGTGGGCACAGCGGTTCCGTGATCTCCTTGCTACCTTGACTGAAATAAAACAAAAACAAAATAAAAATGAATTAAAAACATTTGGGCAAGTCGTTACCTTGATCACACTGGTGAAGTGTTTACTGTTCACTGGCACATATATCATTTTGCTAACAGCTTCATCTTCCGGTTATAGGCCCAAAATATTAACGTCCCTATGATGTCACGCACGCCAATACCCCTGACCCTCATTCGCTCTTATGTTTAAAGTCCTATTAGATCTCTCTCAATAGGTCTCCTGACATTGACCAATTCGACACTTTGTGACCGCATGAGTCTAAGTTGATCAAGCCGCTTTCATCCTCCAAGCAAACCCAGAATGGCCAATAGCATGCCTGGACAGACCCAAGTCATACGACCACATCTCCAGCAACATGTTGTACTTCGCGGACGCCCAGTCTCCCGGTCGCGTTGATCCACGTACTTGTGTGCTAGGCAAGTCGGGGTTCCCACTGGTCATTGTAGGATTGCCCAAGTCCCTAACATCCTCGATATACTACCCTGTTGAATCGGGAACAAAGCTAAGCTAGTTGCTGTCATCAAGAAGCCTCACAATATTTTACACAGCAGCCTGATCAGGATCAGAACTTGACCAAACGTTGTTAATTCAGCAATACATAATTAAAATAAATAAAGAAAGCAAAAACGAAATTAAATAACTGAAACAAAAAGGGAAATAAATTAAATAAAAACATAATATACAATTTTGCCCAAACGGGCTGCCCAAAAGGGCGGTGTTCCTCCTCACTCGACTCTCAAAACAAATACATATAATCTCTCATAAATTTTGTGTTGTTTTGTGGAGCTCGGGTTGTGTGTTGTTGCGTTCGACTCTCTCTTTTTCGTGGCTCTATTTCGTTGCTCCTTGTGTTCTTCACGTCCTCATATATTTATAGATGATAGGAGTCTTGGGAAGCAAGTAAAAATCGCTGATCTTGATTGGATAAGGATTCTCTTGAAGACTCCTAGATTTTCAGGATTCTGGACAGCTGCCTGCCCATGCTGACGTCTTGACAGACTCGTGTGTATATAGGACTCTGATTTGATAGAGACGTGTTGGACAATGACTCTAAGGTTGGATGAGAGTCCTTCTTTGATACTTCTCTGAATCTGGTCGCCTTTGAGGACTCCATGATTCCCAGGACTCTACTGCTTGCTCAACGTCCGTCTCTGATCAATTGTCGCTCTTGCCCAATTGCTTTATCTCCGATAGCCTTCTTTACGAGGTAGCAGATCATGCGCAATACTTGGTCGTGCGTCAGTCTTGCTCCACTTTCTGACTCTGTCCCAACTTGCTCAACGGGACTTGGATGTTCCAGTCAGACCAGCTTGCTCAACCTGCACCCTTGACCACGAAGGTGGTTTCCTTGCCTCTTTTACGCCTCGGTCTTCTCTTTGCCTTGGTTAAGTCATGGATCACGTGTGAGACTTTGGAAGTAAGGAATCTCCGCAAAGTTCCTTCGCCCATAATGGTTGCTTGCTCAACTGTCGGTGATCAGTCGAAAGTGAGTGTTTTGCCCAAATGGCAGGACTTCTTCATCTTTCACGTAATTCACTCCTATTATGCCCAAGGTGTCACCTGCTATGCCCTGCATCACTCTTACTCCAAATGTGTCCTCCCAGACATAATAAAATAATAAAAAGAAAATAAAAACTCGATTACTTGACTCAAAAGAACTAAAAATGAGCCAAAAAATATGGCTCATCACACGCACACACTTTACTACGCTTGTCCTCAAGCGTGCGGTATGACTTGCCTGCTCAATTAGAAATCAAAGGGAGGTAGAGATAGAAAAAAATAACAGAGTACTCAAGCATGCTTATCAAAATACAGAAATTGATCAAGTGAACAGACAGTCAAAATCATAGTCAATGTAATGCATAAAAAACGGTCAAGAGTTTGCAACAGGATTTTGGGTATTCTATCCAAGTGTTTCTCTCTATAGTGTATGGGCAGTGTTTCGCTCAATGCTGTTTTATAAAGAAGATTTGCTTTGGGCTTGACCAAGTTCTATCCTGTGAAATTTTCAGTTGAGTTGGGCAATATCTTCAGGGCTTTCTGGGGTTGACTGTATAGGCTATCTTGGGCAATGCCCAGAATTGATCTCGGGTAGGGTTGCGTTTTACTTAGCAACTTTACTCCTAATTTTTTCTCTCTCTTACGGGCCTTAGCACACCCTTTTATTCATGGATCTTTTTTTTTTTTTTCCCAGGTGATCAAGAAATATAGGCTCGGCTCAAGGGGCTAACAAGGGTCTTCTTTTTATTTATAGTACAGAACAAAATGCCTAAATCATTTACTACATCAACTCAATTTCAATTATCACAATGGTCAGAACTTGGGCAAGCTTCAGCATTACAAACTTTTTAAACAGCTACGCTCAAGAAAGAAATATCACACAAATGTAGGCTCAAATCCTCACAGCTTACCTAGTTGCAATTCCATCGTCCCTAATATTTTTCATGCATAGACTATTAATTTTGAAAACTGTTCAAATTGACCAAGTATTTATCAAGTATGCGACTCGATCAGACTATGGGGTTGCTCTTGCCGTTCCCCCACTCACACACTTTGCCTCCGGCAAAGTGTGCAAATAGTAATAAGTTGGGCAAGCATCTCCCCAAACTCAATACTCCGACTCCAAACGATGTTGGCGCACCTTCCCACATACACACTTTGCCTTGGGCAAAGTGTGCAAATAAGGAGGTCGACCCCATCGACAAAGGTCTTCAGACTCAAATAAAAATATGTCAATGGGAGGAACACATTCAAGAGGAGAGATCAGCAAGGTACCTTTGCTCAGTGTGGGCATTGTGTGCAGGTAATACCTCTGGTTTCAGTCAAGGCCCTTCCCAAAATCTTTAATTTGACCTCAGCTGGCTTGCCATACGATTCTGTCTTTTCTGGTCATGGCAGTTGCCCAAGGTCTCTGTTCTTGCTCAACGCGCATCTTCCTCCTCCAGCTTTGGCTCCTTGCCCATTATCTACAACACAAAACACACTACCTTTCGAGGAGAACACTGCTCAAGGCTTATTTATTGAATAAAATAAAAAATGGAAAAGATACTACCAGATTGCCTCCTGGCTAGCGCCTAAGTTATCGTCATGGGCATGACGTTGGGTTGCACGTGCAGTTTGTCTTGCTCTCCCTGTTCTGCCTTCAATTGCCCTGTATGGTCAAGCTAAAGCAAAACAAAAATCACAAGTCAAATAGCACGGAGAAAGTAACTGGAATTTAAACTCCCCGGCAACGGCGCCAATTTTGACGACGACGAGTGTTTGTCGTGGAACAACCGCCGGTCAAAATAAATTTGTAAGTTTCCTAGACCTTTCACCAACAACGAGTATTAGTGGCAAGTATAGGGTCGATCCCACGAGGAGTTTATTGTTACTTTCCCCCGGCTTTACCCAAAGGGTTGTCACGTTTAAAAGGGAATTTTGTGTTCGCTGTGGGCACAGCGGTTCCGTGATCTCCTTGCTACCTTGACTGAAATAAAACAAAAACAAAATAAAAATGAATTAAAAACATTTGGGCAAGTCGTTACCTTGATCACACTGGTCAAGTGTTTACTGTTCACTGGCACATATATCATTTTGCTAACAGCTTCATCTTCCGGTTATAGGCCCAAAATATTAACGTCCCTATGATGTCACGCACGCCAATACCCCTGACCCTCATTCGCTCTTATGTTTAAAGTCCTATTAGATCTCTCTCAATAGGTCTCCTGACATTGACCAATTCGACACTATGTGACCGCATGAGTCTAAGTTGATCAAGCCGCTTTCATCCTCCAAGCAAACCCAGAATGGCCAATAGCATGCCTGGACAGACCCAAGTCATACGACCACATCTCCAGCAACATGTTGTACTTCGCGGACGCCCAGTCTCCCGGTCGCGTTGATCCACGTACTTGTGTGCTAGGCAAGTCGGGGTTCCCACTGGTCATTGTAGGATTGCCCAAGTCCCTAACATCCTCGATATACTACCCTGTTGAATCGGGAACAAAGCTAAGCTAGTTGCTCTCATCAAGAAGCCTCACAATATTTTACACAGCAGCCTGATCAGGATCAGAACTTGACCAAACGTTGTTAATTCAGCAATACATAATTAAAATAAATAAAGAAAGCAAAAACGAAATTAAATAACTGAAACAAAAAGGGAAATAAATTAAATAAAAACATAATATACAATTTTGCCCAAACGGGCTGCCCAAAAGGGCGGTGTTCCTCCTCACTCGACTCTCAAAACAAATACATATAATCTCTCATAAATTTTGTGTTGTTTTGTGGAGCTCGGGTTGTGTGTTGTTGCGTTCGACTCTCTCTTTTTCGTGGCTCTATTTCGTTGCTCCTTGTGTTCTTCACGTCCTCATATATTTATAGATGATAGGAGTCTTGGGAAGCAAGTAAAAATCGCTGATCTTGATTGGATAAGGATTCTCTTGAAGACTCCTAGATTTTCAGGATTCTGGACAGCTGCCTGCCCATGCTGACGTCTTGACAGACTCGTGTGTATATAGGACTCTGATTTGATAGAGACGTGTTGGACAATGACTCTAAGGTTGGATGAGAGTCCTTCTTTGATACTTCTCTGAATCTGGTCGCCTTTGAGGACTCCATGATTCCCAGGACTCTACTGCTTGCTCAACGTCCGTCTCTGATCAATTGTCGCTCTTGCCCAATTGCTTTATCTCCGATAGCCTTCTTTACGAGGTAGCAGATCATGCGCAATACTTGGTCGTGCTTCAGTCTTGCTCCACTTTCTGACTCTGTCCCAACTTGCTCAACGGGACTTGGATGTTCCAGTCAGACCAGCTTGCTCAACTTGCACCCTTGACCACGAAGGTGGTTTCCTTGCCTCTTTTACGCCTCGGTCTTCTCTTTGCCTTGGTTAAGTCATGGATCACGTGTGAGACTTTGGAAGTAAGGAATCTCCGCAAAGTTCCTTCGCCCATAATGGTTGCTTGCTCAACTGTCGGTGATCAGTCGAAAGTGAGTGTTTTGCCCAAATGGCAGGACTTCTTCATCTTTCACGTAATTCACTCCTATTATGCCCAAGGTGTCACCTGCTATGCCCTGCATCACTCTTACTCCAAATGTGTCCTCCCAGACATAATAAAATAATAAAAAGAAAATAAAAACTCGATTACTTGACTCAAAAGAACTAAAAATGAGCCAAAAAATATGGCTCATCACCGGTCATGTGTCGTGAGCACCCACTGTCAAAGTACCATTTGTCATCTTTGGTAGCTTTGAGGGCGGTGAACACAACACTACATTTTATGTCAATTTTGTTGATAGATAATACGGTAGGAGGACCATCAGGGAAGGCAGGAGGAGCAGAGCTTTCGTTATTGGAAGTGGCTTTGGTTTTTGGAACCCACATATGTGATGCAACGTGTTTAGCCTTCTTTAAATAAGTCTCCTTTGTCTTAGTTGCATTTGATTTATGTCGAGTGTTGTTGACCTTCTTGTTGGTATGCCATGATCCAACGTTTGAATGAAAGTGACGGCCATTCTCCCAATCCTCTTCACGTTTCCAACAATAAGGTCGAATATGACCAGGAATCAAGCAGTAGTGGCATACATATCGTCTCTTCGATTTGTTCTTTAATTTAGGCAGGGGTTGCCTTGTCTTCGTTCTGCCTGCTGTAGCTTGTCCTTGCCTCTGCCTACTACCTTTGCCGTGAGAAGTTCTTTTCTTGCTTTCACTAGTAGTGGATTCTTTTGAAGATGCGAGATTGAGATTGTTTTGCGGACCATCATTTGATTCCTTCACAAAGGAGATTCCCGTTGACATCTTTCTTGGGGGAAAAACGGCATCTACGGTCTTTTGATAACCGAGGCCTTGTCGTTCAACATTTGAGATACTCATCACGGCATCAAGTTTTGATGTGGCCGTGTTGAGTTTCTCAAAGGTGTTGCTGGCAGCCTCGAGTTTGCCATTTGCTCATTCAAGTTCATTTTTTAGTTTTTCAACTTCCATGTCTTTTCTTGTGAGTTGAACATCGAACTTCATCAAGCGTCCTTCAAAGTCATTCTTTTCAATGAGCATTTGTTCTATGGTTATGGCTTGCTTCTTTAGTTTATCTTCATATGAGGCTTTGTTGGAGGTTAATACTTCTACCAATTTGTTTTGCCGTTGAAGATCCATGCGTAGCTCATCAAATTTATCTTTTAGTTCAATAAAAAGATCAATAGGAATTGCCTCATCCTCATATTCATTGTCTAAAATGGAGGCAGTGAGACAAACGATCCGTTCTGCCTTGTCTGCGGCAGAGGTAAAGAAAGCAACGTGACTTCGGTCTGCGGCAGGAGTTAGATCGTCATCTTCTGCATCCGAGAGAGAGATGCCATCATACCGAGCAGCCAGTGCGGTTTCGGAGAACTCATGGCATAGTTGTTCCAAATCTTCTGGTTCAATCATGGAGTTTAAGGCAATGCCTCGATCCTTTGATGGGCATTCCGAAGATTAGTGCCCAAGTCCATGGCATGTATGACAAGTGATCTTAGACCAGTCCTTCGAGGAGTTGGAATCGGAGCTTGATCCAGGGCTTGATTGACGTGTCACGAGCCTTCTATCTTGATTTGAAGTGATCTTGGGAGGAAACTTCCTTCGGCGGGGATCGTATGGTTTTCTTAACGACCTAACAAGCATGGCATCCACCTTCTTTGAAAGTAGGGCGTACGTGTCTCCTCCGTCTTCTTGTCCCAGTAGCTCATAGATTTCTTCGTCAGTCAAGTCATTTGTAGAGGAGTTGGTGCTGCTGCCTTGCGAGCTTCTGGAATCTCTGCAATGCGAACTTCTGGAATCCCTGCCATCAGGTTCTGCCACCGTATAGGCAAGGTTTTTCTCGCTTTTTCTTTCGCGTGACTGACCATGGGATGCACGATCTTCCTCATTAAGCTCATGGTTCTTAAGAATTCCCATTAAGGTGATGTAGTCTTCAGAGGTACCTACGGGACCATCTTCGATGGCCGTTACTTTTGATCGAAACTTCGAGTTCATCGATCTAAGTAGTTTGCTACAAACAGCCTCATTGCCAATGGGAGATCCGAGGTCAGCACATTCAATGACGATAGACATGACTTCGCAAAAGTACTGCCTTGCCGACTCATCCTCACGCATTCGTAAGTTTTCGAAGCGAGACATGAGCATTCGGACCTTGGTTTTCTTCACCGTAGTGTTACCTTCACAGTGAAGTTCAAATTGATCCCATATACTCTTGGCTGATGCACATTTCTTGACGATTTTGTACATATCACAATCGATAGACTCAAGGATGGCACACCTTGCCCTATCGTTGGCAGTAGCTGCGGCAACCTCATCGGTAGACCATTTTTCGGGAGCTTTTTCAAGCATTTTACCGTCTGGTAATTCCTCCAAAGGAGGTCTCCATCCTCTAAGGACTGAAAGCCAAGCATTTCGGTCAATGGATTTAATCCTTGCCTCAATACGTGTCTTCCAAAATCCATAGTTGGTACCGTCAAGAACAACCGGTGTTCGTACGATAAAGGATGGATCTGACATTGTGAGTGTGTAAAATCAGAGGGACCGTTAGCACTAAGTGAGTCTAGTGTCGGCTCTGATACCACTTGAAAGTGCGTGGCAGGGGTATTTATGAAGAAAACACGCTGCCAAGCTTAAGGCAGGGTGATGGCTACTTCAGTATGCCGCACCACGAAGCCTTATAATTTAGTTTGTTCGTTTTAATTAATTTAAGTGTTTTAATGTGTATCTTAAATTATCAGTTAAATATATATGTGATATATGTATAAGTTATGCAGCGGAAAGATAAACGTTAGGCAGAACGAACAAACTCACACACACAAACGAAGCGATAAATAAATAACACAAGTAATTAAATCTTTGTATGGGTATTTAAATTATACCCATACGAATGTGCCTTACGGCTCAAATATATTATTAAAGATACGAGTCTTTACAATAAAAAATCTTGGATTTACAATCGACTAAACTTAAGGCAATGCGAAGGCATTCCTTCTCGTTTATCGGATCCGAAGATTAATGAACAATCAAAACTGAAATAAAGCTTCTAACACTATCCTATACTAAATTACAGATCATAACTAAGTCGTACGTAATTATCTCAGATGAGAAGATAAATGGACGAAGAACTTCCAATGAAGATCTTGCCTACAAAAACCGACTAGCTAATGATCTTAATTAAAAAGGTGTTTCTGGATAGATGAAAGTGTTATCGAATGAGCTGAAGTCTCCTGGTATTTATAGGAGGAGCTCTCAACCGAAATCCCTTGTAAAACTAGGTTTAAAGTGGTTGAGAGAAGATAGGAACCGCCTTTGACCCAGCTCCTGTCTTTGCCGCACAGCGAGCTGTTCTTCAGGCAGGGCGAACCTTCTTCAATTGACTGGAATGCTTTGCCTCTTGCCAATGCCTTACAATTCTCTTTATTTTCAGGTTCTCTATGCCTATCGCTCTTACTTGAGTCTTCTGCTCTTGTTCGTCGTGCGGCATGCCGAAGGTCTTCGTCCTGCCGCATGATTCTGCTAATGTCTTGATTGTCTAAACACGCATGATTCAACTGGAAACTCATGCTTACACATTTCACACATACAAAGAGTGAAAACAACAATATAAAGATGTGAAGAAAGGAGAAAACATGTAAATATGACTAAGGCATTGTTATGCCCAGTAACTCTGCCGCATTACTCTGCCTAGCAATATTTACACTAACACATTTGAACGTTGAACATAATTTTCAAGCTTGCCATGAGCCCAACTTATTCCACCATTTCAAAAGCTACTGCGCAAGGCACCTCTACCTCATCCAAGAAAGTCCGTACAACTAATGGGCCCACTCGATGGTGAACCATGAAGTACGTCTCTGTTGTTCTCTTATGTGTCATTATCATCACCACCTCTATTTGCATTGGCTCCTGATGATTTTTGTGAAGCTCGAGCTCCACCTTCTCGTTTTCTGTACTTCTTTCTTCTCACATCATCAGAGTACTTAATGGATGGAATGTTGTGTATGCTACATGATAAAATTAATGAAAGTTCGTTGCTTTAAATAGACTTACCCATTTTCTCTAGCATCGTTGTTTCAAATTTGCTCTAAATATCTGAAATTAATATGCATCCCTTTATTATTCATATTATTTAGACTTTTAGTACCTAATGCGCAACATCTTTTTTATGTGTTTATGGATGAAGATGATTTTAATACAAGCTACATGTAGGACTCAATAGAGCAAAATATCTAAGTTATAAATAGAGTGATTCAATACTTACTTGTGATTGACCTTTAAAAAAATAATAATAAATATTTAGGTTATAAATAAAACAATTCAATAGTTACATTAACCTTTAGAAAAAATACTGCGCATATAAGATAAACAATAAAATAAAAATTGAAAAAAATAGCGCAAATAAAATAAACAATAAAATTTTAGTATTTTTATATATCAAACTACGTGACTCAATGGATGAAATGTTGTATAAGAAATGATTAAACTCATGTCATCTTGGTTCAAAGTCATTATTTTAAAATTTTTCACTTTCTATTTTATTTTTTATTTGCTAAAGAAAAAATTGCGCAACTAAAAATAAAATAAAAAATAAAGTGAAAAGATGAGCAAATAAAAATCACTACCTCATCATTTTCATTTGAACGTTGAATATAATTTTCAAGCTTCGCCAATGGATCCTTTCTGGAAAGACTGCCATTGGCCCAACTGATTCTAACTCATCCAAGAAAGTTCGTACAACTAATGGGCCCACTCGATGGTGAACCATGAAGTACTTCTCTGTTGTTCTCCTATGTGTCATTATTATCACTACCTCTATTTGCATTGGTTCCGGATGGTTTTTGTGAAACTTAGCTCCACCTTCTCGTTTTAATTACCTCTTTCTTCTCACATAATTAGAGTACTCATAAGTTCAAGACGAGTGAAAATTGAAAAATCTCCTTATTTTTATGTTTTATTGTAGATGATTTAACAAACTACATGTACAACTCAATGGATGAAATATTGTATATGCTAAATGATATAACTAATGAAAGTTCGTTGCTTCAAATGATCTTACCCATTTTCTCTAGCATAAAAGGTCGTTGATTCAAATTGCTCAAAATATTGGCCTTACCCACTTTCTCTAGCATAAAAGGTCGTAGATTCAAATTGCTCAAAAGATCTGAAATTAATCTATATCCCTTTCTTAATTATATTATTTACCTAATGCGCAACATATTTTTTATATGTTTATAGATGGAGATGATATATTTGGGTTATAAATAGAGCGATTTAATAGTTACTTTCTATTTGATTAACCTTTAAAATAATAATAATAATAATAATAATAATAATAATAATAATAATAATAATAATAATAATAATAATAATAATAATAATAATAATAATAATAATAATAATAATAATAATAATAATAATAATAATAATAATAATAATAATAATAATAATAATAATAATAATAATAATAATAATAATAAATACTAAATACTATAAAATATCGCAAATAAAATAAACAATGAAATAAAAATTGAAAAAAAAAGCGCAAATAAAATAAACAATAAAATATAAGTATTTTTAACACAAACTACGGGACTCAATGGGATGAAATGTTGTATAATAAATGATGAAATTAATGTCATCTTTGTTAAAAGTCATTATTTTAATATTGTTTTCTTTCTATTTTATTTTTTATTTAACGTAAGAAAAAATTGCGCAACAAAAAATACAATAAAAAACAAAGTAAAAAGATGCACAAATAAAAATCACTACCTCATCATTTTCATTTGAACGTTGAACATAATTTTCAAGCTTGCCATATGCCCAATTGATTCCACCATTTCAAAAGCTACTGCGCAAGGCACCTCTACCTCATCCAAAAAAGTCCGTACAACTAATGGGCCCACTCGATGGTGAACCATGAAGTACTTCTCTGTTGTTCTCCTATGTGTTATTATCATCACCACCTCTATTTGCATTGGCTCCTGATGATTTTTGTGAAGCTCGAGCTCCACCTTCTCGTTTTCTATACTTCTTTCTTCTCACATCATCAGAGTACTTAATGGATGGAATGTTGTGTATGCTACATGATAAAATTAATGAAAGTTCGTTGCTTTAAATAGACTTACCCATTTTCTCTAGCATAGTTGTTTCAAATTTGATCTAAATATCTGAAATTAATCTGCATCCCTTTATTATTCATATTATTTCGACTTTTAATACCTAATGCGCAACATCTTTTTTATGTGTTTATGGATGAAGATGATTTTAATACAAGCTACATGTAGGACTCAATAGAGCAAAATATCTAAGTTATAAATAGAGTGATTCAATACTTACTTGTGATTGACCTTTAAAAAAATAATAATAAATATTTAGGTTATAAATAAAACAATTCAATAGTTACATTAACCTTTAAAAAAAATACTTCGCAAATAAGATAAACAATAAAATAAAAATTGAAAAAAATAGCGCAAATGAAATAAACAATAAAATTTTAGTATTTTTATATATCAAACTACGTGACTCAATGGATGAAATGTTGTATAAGAAATGATTAAACTCATGTCATCTTGGTTCAATGTCATTATTTTAACCAGGTTGTATAAGAAATGAGGAGGAGACAGGGGCATCTTGGGGCGAATGTGACGAGGGCAAGGGATTTCTTGCTTGCCGTCCAGACGTGTTTGAGTACAGATCCTACCTTCGAGCCATTACTGGTGTTGGATGGCATCTGCCGCCGATTGTATGCACGGGCAGTTGAGTCAGAGCAGATTTACTTACGCCAGAGGGCAAAGACGTCATGGTTACGGGACGGTGATCAGTGTACGACCTTTTTCTTCAGGAGTATAGCGGCTCGACGGGCTCGATCGCGTATACTACAGGTCGAGATGGCTACGGGGGAGCTTGTCCATGACTCATCCCTGATTAGCAGTACGATAGTGACGTTCTTTCAGGGGCTATTGGGCACGTCTACCCATCCTGTGGTAGGAGATTTACGTCCTTTCGTGACTAGGAGACTGACTGGGGAGATGGCTGAGCATATGATTCGGCCGGTGACTGCAGTGGAGATTCAGAACGTTCTGTTTGCATTTGATGATGATAGAGCCCCAGGTCCTGATGGTTACTCCTCAGCGTTCTTCAAACAAGCTTGGCCGGTTATTAAATTTGAGATTCTTACGGCTATTTCAGATTTCTTCCGCACCGGGAAGCTTATTAGAGAGGTTAACTCGACGATTCTTTCGCTTATTCCGAAGGTTGCTTCCCCTAAGCATCCTAAGGATTTTCGGCCCATCTCGTGCTGCAACGTGCTGTACAAGGTGATAGCGAAAATTATTTCGAATCGTATGAGTGCTAGTATGGCTTTATTGGTTGACAGGTCTCAGACGGCCTTCGTCCCTGGCAGACGCATTGGGGATAATATCCTCCTTGCTCAGGAGCTACTGCAGGGGTACGGACAGAGGCGACTTCCAGCTAGATGTGTGCTGAAAGTTGATCTGATGAAGGCTTATGATACAGTTGAGTGGAGCTTTGTGCGGGCGACGTTGGAGACCATGGGATTTCATCAGGTGTTCATCGGTTGGATTATGGAGTGCCTCACTACTCCAGCCTACTCGGTGAACATCAATGGTTCGGCTGAGGGTTATTTCAGAGGTGCTCGGGGATTGAGGCAGGGGGACCAGATGTCACCCTTTCTGTTTGTCCTTGTGATGGAGGTCTTACATGGGATCTTGGAGTGGCATATTCGGGCTGAGCCGGAGTTCCAGTATCATTGGAGATGTGAGAGGACCCAGACCTATATGTTGAGTTTTGCTGATGACCTACTACTTGCTTGTCACGCCGACCCTGTGTCTATCGCTACACTCAGACGGGGAGTGCAGCTTTTCTCGACTTACTCGGGTCTACATGAGAATGTAGATAAGAGTAATATATATCTCTCTCTCCAGGCGCAGGATGATGTTTCGATACTCCAGCCAATCTTTTATTTCCAGGTCGGGACCCTCCCGGTGCGTTATTTGGGAGTCCCTCTGATCTCCTCTCAGTTGAGACTGAGGGACTGTGCCCCACTGCTACAGAGGATTGATGCTAGACTGGGCTCTTGGACCTCTCGTACCCTATCTTATGCAGGGCGATTACAGCTGATCCGATCAGTTCTTGGTACTCTACACATCTACTGGGCTAGTTTTTTCATCCTCCCTCAGGGGATTATCGAGGAGATTGAGAAGAGGCTGAGGAGATTTCTTTGGTTAGGGTTGGGCAATAGGGGGTATGCCAAGGTCCGATGGGTTGACATTTGCCGCCCTGCCAGTGAGGGTGGTCTGGGTATCCGAGATCTCACTGCACAGAATCGAGCCCTTATGACCAGACACATCTGGGCTATTCTGAGTCAGGACCCGGAATCCGTTTGGGTCAGTTGGATACGAGAGAATCGACTGAGGAGGCACTCTTTTTGGAGTGCTAAGATGCCGAGGGCATGCTCCTGGAGTTGGCGACAGCTTCTTAAGCTACGCTCGGCTGTTTTACCAGCTATACAGACGCAGGTCGGGGATGGATCGCAATTTTTCCTTTGGAGGGACCCGTGGCATCCACTTGGTCGATTGGAGGAGGTCTGCCAGTTGGGACCGTGGCTTACGAGACTTCCCATGGCCACGTCGTTGAGTATGGTCATAGTTGATGGGGTGTGGAGGTGGCCAGCTGACTTTGCAGAGGAGTACGTGGATATTATGGATGGCTTGCCGAGTATAGATGTGAGGACAGATACAATACGGTGGACTTTGCATCGATCAGGGACATATACCTCCGATTCGGCATATACTCTTTTCCGCCCGGAGGGTCCCACAGTACCGTGGGCTGCCCTTTTGACAGGACCAGGACGTATACCACGTCATTGCTTCATTCTTTGGATGGCTATCCGAGGTCGGCTGCCGACTCGGGATAAGCCTTGGATAGGTCGGGGGGATGACTCGTGTGTACTATGTGGTGGTGAGAGCGTTGAGACACACTCTCACCTTTTCTTTGAGTGTCCCTTCTCACAGGACTGTCTGGGGAGGTTACAGGTGGAGGTGGGTTTTCTATGGCCACGTGGAGATTGGCATAGTGCTGTTCTACGGGCTGCTAGTCGATGGCGAGGGAGACACTTGATATCCTGTGCGTACCGTAGACTTCTCGCTGCTTTGATCTATTATATTTGGCTCGAAAGGAACACGAGGATATACGAGGCGCGGTCGGTGTCAGCTGGAGTAGTGGCTTCTCAGACGATCTCTATCATACGGGAGAGGATACTCTCGCTACGACTCCCAGATTCTCTTCAGGCACGGGCACTGAAGAGGGTATGGCGTATAGCCTGGTGATTGTATTTGGTTTGTTTTTAGAGCTATATGTCTTGTTTGGTTGGAGAGCTAGTCTGTTAGCTCTGTGATGCGGTGGGGTTTTTACTCCCTATGCACAGTAATGTATCATACCTTTTATCTTTTTATGTGATTGACCTTTACCAAAAAAAAAAGGTCATTATTTTAAAAATTTTCACTTTCTATTTTATTTTTTATTTGCTAAAGAAAAAATTGCGCAACTAAAAATAAAATAAAAAACAAAGTGAAAAGATGAGCAAATAAAAATCACTACCTCATCATTTTCATTTGAATGTTGAATATAATTTTCAAGCTTCGCCAATCGATCCTTTTTCAAAAGCGTGTTATTGGCCCAACTGATTCCACCATTTCGAAGTCTACTGCGTAAGGTAACTCTACCTCATCCAAGAAAATTCGTACAACTAATGGGCCCACTCAATGGTGAACCATGAAGTACTTCTCTGTTGTTCTCCTATGTGTCATTATCATCACCACCTCTATTTGCATTGGTTCCGGATGATTTTTGTGAAACTTAGCTCCACCTTCTCGTTTTACTTACCTCTTTCTTCTCACATAATTAGAGTACTCATAAGTTCAAAACGATTAAAAATTGCGCTGAGTAAAAATATAATAAAAAAACAAAGTGAAAAGATGCCCAAATAAAAATCTCCTTATTTTTATGTGTTTATTGTAGATGATTTAACAAACTACAGGTACAACTCAATGGATGAAATATTGTATATGCTAAATGATATAACTAATGAAAGTTCGTTGCTGTCTTACCCATTTTCTCTAGCATAAAAGGTCGTTGATTCAAATTGCTCAAAATATTGGCTTACCCACTTTCTCTAGCATAAAAGGTCGTAGATTCAAATTGCTCAAAATATCTGAAATTAATCTACATCCCTTTATTAATTATATTATGTACCTAATGCGCAACATATTTTTTATATGTTTATAGATGGAGATGATATATTTGGGTTATAAATAGAGCGATTTAATAGTTACTTTCTATTTGATTAACCTTTAAAATAATAATAATAATAATAATAATAATAATAATAATAATAATAAATACTAAATACTATAAAATATCGCAAATAAAATAAACAATGAAATAAAAATTGAAAAAAATAGCGCAAATAAAATAAACAATAAAATATAAGTATTTTTAAATGTTTATCCATGGAGATAATTTCAATACAAACTACACGACTGAATGGGATGAAATGTTGTATAATAAATGATGAAATTCATGTCATCTTTGTTAAAAATCATTATTTTAATATTGTTTTCTTTCTATTTTATTTTTTATTTGACGTAAGAAAAAATTGCGTAACAAAAAATACAATAAAAAACAAAGTAAAAAGATGCACAAATAAAAATCACTACCTCATCATTTTCATTTGAACGTTGAAAATATTTTTCAAGCTTGCCATGAGCCCAACTGATTCCACAATTTCAAAAGCTGCTACGCAAGGCACCTTTACCTCATCCAAGAAAGTCCGTACAACTAATGAGCCCACTCGATGGTGAACCATGAAGTACTTCTCTGTTGTTCTCCTATGTGTTATTATCATCACCACCTCTATTTGCATTGGCTCCTGATAATTTTTGTGAAGCTCGAGCTCCACCTTCTCGTTTTCTGTACTTCTTTCTTCTCACATCATCAGAGTACTCAATGGATGGAATGTCGTGTATGCTACATGATAAAATTACTGAAAGTTCGTTGCTTCAAATAGACTTACCCATTTTCTCTAGCATCGTTATTTCAAATTTGCTCTAAATATCTGAAATTAATATGCATCCCTTTATTATTCATATTATTTAGACTTTTAGTACCTAATGCGCAACATCTTTTTTATGTGTTTATGGATGGAGATAATTTTAATACAAGCTACATGTAGGACTCAATAGAGCAAAATATATAGGTTATAAATAGAGCGGTTCAATACTTACTTGTGATTGACTTTTAAAAATAATAATAATAAATATTTAGGTTATAAATAAAGCGATTCAATAGTTACATTAAAATAAACAATAAAATTTCAATATTTTTATATATTTTCAACATTAAAATAAACAATAAAAATTGAAAAAAATAGCGCAAATAAAATAAACAATAAAATTTTAGTATTTTTATATATTTATCCATGGAGATAATTTCAATACAAACTACAAGACTCAATGGATGAAATGTTGTATAATAACTGATTAAACCTATGTCATCTTGGTTCAAAGTCATTATTTTAATATTTTTCACTTTCTATTTTATTTTTTATTTGCGTAAGAAAAAATTGCACAACTAAAAATAAAATAAAAAACAAAGTGAAAAGATGCGCAAATAAAAATCACTACCTCATCATTTTCATTTGAACGTCGAAGATAATTTTCAAACTTCGCCAATCGATCATTTCTGGAAAGCTTGCCAATCGATGGTGTTGAGTGTGAAGGCCATATTCACGCCGGGAATGTCGAGAGGACGTCATGGAAGAAACGGCGGTCGCCGGAGGAGTTCCGGCGATCGCAGGTCATGTTTGGCGGGCGCCAAATGGGTTTCGGCGGGCGCCGAAACCGGGAGAAACGGGTCAGAACATCTGCCAGGATTTGGGCCCTTTCGGCGGGCGCCAAACAAGCTCCAACGGTCGCAGAAAGCTTTCGGCGGGCGCCGAAAGCAAAACGGCGGTCGCCGTTTTGAGATTTCTGGCAGCGCGGAATTTATTGTCCCCCAAGTTTTATTCCCTTATTTATACCCTATGCGATTTATTAATTAGGGTTAACACCTCCAGCACTAGAATTGAGATTATAGCGATTACGAGTCTTGTAATTACGTTCTATAATTGTTCTAGTAAAAGTATTGCAGCGGCAAGAGTGGACGTAGCCCTCGTTAACGGGTGAACCACTATAAATCTCGTGTTCTTTATTTCGCTTATTTTTGTTCTTGTTTGTTCGTATTGCTTTTCAGGCGGGGACTTCGGACGCGAATTACCCAACAACTGGTATCAGAGCGCTAGGGCTATAGCGATCGGGGAAAAGCGATGACAGACACTACCACCTCGTTCGGGGTTATTTGACGGAAATAACTATGGACACTGGAAGATGCAGATCGAGGACTACCTTTTTGGGAAGAGGCTCGGAATTCCTTTGAAGGGTAGACCGGAGAAGATCACGGATGACGAGGAATGGGAAAGCCTCGATAGGCAGGTGTTGGGATTGATACGTTTGTCGCTAGCTTCAAACGTGTCATTCAACGTGCGCTCAATTCCCACAACTAAGGGTTTGATGGCTGCCCTATCAAACATGTACGAGCAACCTTCAGCGAACAACAAGGTGTATCTCGTGAAGCAGTTGTTCAATCTGAAGATGTCGGACAATGCAAACGCAGCCAACCATATCAACGAGCTGAATTCCATCTTGGACAAGTTGAAGGGAGTCGCGGTGAACTTCAATGACGAAATTTACGCCTTGATCCTACTTGCGTCTCTACCGGATAGTTGGGAGCCCATGCGGGCAGCTGTTAGCAACTCTATGGGGAAGGAGAATCTGCAGTTCTCCGAAGTTAGAGATAAAATCATTGCCGAGGAAATCCGGAGAAAAGATTTCAAGGGAAAGATTCCTAGTTCACCCTTGAGTGTAGAGAGCCGGGGGAGAAACTCGGGCAGGAATGCTAACAGGAACAGAGGGAGATCCATGTTTAGGAATGGAACAGATAGCTCGAGGTCCGAGGATAATGAGTGCTGGAATTGTGGGAAGACGGGGCACTTCAAGAGGGATTGTCGCTCTCGGGGGAAGAACGAAAACAGGAAGAAGGGAACCGCCAATGCGGTGGTACATGAGGATGACGACGATGGGGACGTCCTTCTCTGTTCGGTCGACTCACCGATCGATTCCTAGGTGCTGAACTCAGGAGCTTCTTTCCATACTACTGCACAGCGGGAGGTAGTGCTTAATTACGTTTCAGGTGACTATGGAAAGGTTTTTCTTGCAGATGACGAGCCACTCGATATAGTCGGGATGGGAGATATCAACCTGAAGCTGTCTAATGGGCAAACCTGGAAGATTACCAAGGTCAGACATGTGCCGGGGTTGATGAGGAACCTAATTTTAGTGGGCCAGCTTGATAATGATGGCTACCGGACGCCATTTGGAGATGGGTCGTGGAAGGTTTCGAGGAACGTCATGACCATTGCTCGAGTTCATAAGACAGGCACACTTTACTTGACGACGAGCATGAGGGATTCGGTTGGTGTTGTTGATAGCACTCAGAAGACCGAACTGTGGCATTGCAGGCTGGGGCACATGAGTGAGAAAGGGATGAAGATCATGGCAAAGAACGGGCTGCTGCCCGAACTCAAGGCGATTGAGTCTCACGCGTGCGAGAGCTGCATTCTTGGAAAGCAGAAACGAGTGAGTTTTTCCAAAGGTGGAAGGGAGCCCAAGGCGGAGAAGCTGGAATTAGTACACACAGATGTTTGGGGACCAGCTCCCGTCGCCTCACTCGGAGGGTCACTCTACTACGTTACCTTCATCAATGACTCCACACGGAAGGTATAGGTATACTTCATGAAAAATAAGAGTGACGTGTTCTCTGTTTTCAGGAAATGGAAAACCGAGTTTGAGAATGAAACAAATCTCAAGGTGAAGTGTTTGAGATCCGACAACGGTGGTGAGTACGTTGACGCCGACTTCAAACAATTTTGTGTCGAGAGTGGGATCAAGATGGTGAAGACTATTCCGGGGACCCCACAACAAAACGGAATAGCGGAGCAAATGAATAGGACGCTATTGAGAAGGCCCGGAGTATGCGGTTACATTCGGGGATGCCTAAAATGTTTTGGGCATATGCCATCGACATGGCAGCTCATTTAATCAACAGAGCACCGTCGGTTCCTTTTGAATATCGGATTCCTGAGGAGGTTTGGAGTGGGAAGAAGCTAAATCTGTCCTACTTGAGGGTGTTTGGGTGTCTGGCGTATGTCCATATCGACGAAGCTGCTCGTAGCAAGCTTGATCCTAAATCCAAGAAGTGCTTCTTCATTGGATATGGCGGCACGGAGTTCAGATACCGATTTTGGGATGCCGAAAATCATAAGGTGATCCGAAGCAAGAATATGATCTTCAACGAGGCGGTCTTGTACAAGGGTAAAGGCGAGGTTGTGAAGAAAGCATTGATCCCGTGGGAGACACGGAGGAGGTTCCGGTGGAGGTCGTGGAGACCGAGAAGATCGAGGAGAGCAACACGAGCAGCGAGGATGATCAAGATGAAAATGCTCATCCCAACATCGATCTAGTCACACCGAAGCCATGGAGGTCGACTAGGGTAAGAAGACCTCCTCATAAATTTTCACCATCTCTTAACTATATCTTGCTGACTGATAGGGGTGAGCCGGAGAGCTACACCGAGGCTATACAAGCGAGGGATTCGATCAAGTGGGAGTCTGCCATGAAAGAAGAAATGAGCTCATTGATGTCGAATCGGACTTGGGAACTAGCCGAGCTTCCGAAGGAGAAGAAGGCCTTGCACAATAAATGGGTCATCCGGGCAAAGGAAGAACACGATGGAAGCGTTCGGTACAAGGAAAGATTAGTGGTGAAAGGCTTCCAGCAGAAGGAAGGGATCGACTGCAGGTATTCGATGTCCCGGGCTATCAAAAATTATGCGGAACCGATAACCCGACCGAAACCCCGTCGCCGGAAACCACGAACGCGAACACCACGAAGAACCGGGCTCGACAAGAGCATCGCCGCGGGATGAACCCGCGGCCGAAACCCTAGCCGAACCTCATCGCGGGGTTCGCGATCGCCGTGCATGGCGATCGCTGGGGATGCGCGTGCATCCCCGTGGGGCTGTTCGGAACAGCCCCCTGGCGGTGAGTCCGGCGACTCACCGCCGCCATCCGACGGGAGGAGGGGCGCCAGTTGAGGCACCAGCCCTCGACAGCCCCGCGATCGAGCTAGGGCTCGATCGCCCCAGCCGCGGCGTCCAGCCGCGGCGTCTCCCGTTGCGCACGCCACCGGGCAAGGGTGGCCGAGGGGGTTCGTCCGCCGTGGCTCCAGCCCACGGCTGAACCCCCAGCGATCGACTTCACGTCGATCGCTTGCCCCGGCGTCCAGCCGGGGCTTCCCCTCTCGCCCGCGTACCGGCGGTCGAACCCTAGGGTTCGGCCGCCCCTTGTTCGATCCCGACGGGGATCGCGTGATCCCCGTGTCCCGGTCTCGACGTTCCCGGATCGTCTTGTTCATGTATACATCACAATTAACGAACATATAATCATAGAGGGGGTTTACGATTATATTACCTCGATTCGTTGTACGGAGAAACGAAATCAAACGTTGATGACCTTGCGATCTTCCCACGTATTCCTTGCACCTCGTTCGAACGTCGTGTGGGCGACGATCTATCGAACTCCTATGGATCTCCTTCACTCTTCAAGACTTTATGATTGGCGTATCTTAGGTTAATGAATTGTGAAGACCATGTAGTGCTTTTATAGGCTACGTAGGGGATCAAAAGGAGGTGGAATATTGGGCTTCCAATATTGAAGATTAAATTGAGCCCAGCCCAAATCTATTAATCCTTATCAATATTAATTAATTTATTTTCCACTATATAAATTAATTGCACTCCCAATATTAAACCATATTATATCAAATAATATTTCTCCGGTAGTATTATTTATTCCGTGTATTTAAGATTTAAATATCCATGAATAAATTTATTTATTGCTCAATAAATTATATTCATCTCTTATATCCGAGACTAGTACTGTTCAACCTTTATTATTGTGCGGAACGAATCCACTCATGAGGTTTACACAATAATTCCTTATGAACTCATCTCGGGGATATTATCAACCCTTCCGGGATACACTTTCCCGTCAAATATTCACGGCATGTCATATATAATATATAGCGACCCAATTTTACCGGTAATTAACCCAATAATTAAATCGGTTAATTCCTTTGGAAAATCAAAGTCTCTAATATTAAATATACACACCCGCAATAATATCGGGGATTAAGAATAAAATACTCTGAGATTTAAATTGATTATCCAAGGCAATCCTAATCAATAAATCTCAAGCGATCCGCCCAATACACCAAGTGTATAAGTGTGATAAAATAATTAAGATAAATTATTTTCTCTCTCGCACAACGACTATACCGATGGATTGGTCCATGTCCATCTAGGTCGTGAGCAACTGTTCGATTAAATACGAGTAACCGATAGTATGATCTTCTGTGTGCCCATGCACACCATACTAACTACAACGTATGAAATCCAGGACTATATTTTGCACAATTAATTAATAATAATTAAATGCAAATAATTGTTTATTAATTAAATAGGTTAAATGCTATGACCGGGAGTTTACCGATACTTAAATCTAGACATTAAGTACACAACTCCAACAATCTCCCACTTGTACTAAGGTCTAGTCATTTCCTCCAAACTCCCGACTCCCATACTCATCACGTGCTTAAGTTATACTTCCCAGAAGTATTATGTGAATGAGCAATCTAGGTTGCCGCTCTGAAGTTATCTTGGTGACTACTGCGTCGTCTCCCTAGACGATGACTCGAATTAGGTGGTACTTGCTCTATGTGTTATCATCACCTTTTGAACTTATGACTTCTTCCAGTTTACCATGCACTGCTACTTACATAGCCTTTGGTGAACCAAGAATCATATCCAAGCTCAGAGGTCATTCCGGAACCTAACCAAAACTTCCGCTGCCTCTGAGGCTGCTATTCGGTTTATGATAGAGTCCGAGAAGCATCATGCTTATCACTCTTTCATCCTTTAGGTTCCACCTCTTTTAAAAGTGAACACATAGCCTGATATCGACTTACACCGGTATTTCTCTGATTTTGGATCTGAGAAAATGTAATCCAAGAAGATTTCGCCTTGCTTAGTAATCCAGTACTTCCAAGTACTTTTACAGCATTCGAATATCTCTTATCCAGATTACTTTGATATCCTCCCACTACGCTAACCGCATAGTTGATATCTGGTTCTTGTTTTACAACACTGCATCTACAAAGCTCTTTACACTCGAAGTGTAGGAAACTGCTTTGTCTATATCTATCTCCTTTATGTGTTCAAAACACATACCTTTAGATAGATGTATTCTGTTCCCGAAAGGCAATAACCTTTCTCAGAATTATGCATGTTTAAAACAAACCATAATCGCATAAGATATCTTAAGAGAAGTACAAATGTTCTTATCTAGAGATCAAAAGATTCTAAGAACATGACCCAACTTCATCTTAATCTTATATCTTGATTCATTTAGACAACCTCTATTTTATGTCTGACAACACTTTTACATTGTTGCCAATGATGAAGTGTTATCTACATAAAATTCCGAGAAACACCACCTTGTTTCCATTACGTCTCCAATACACCTTTCCTTGTCTATGCCCTTTGATGAATCCATATAATGGACTATCTCATCAATTCGCAAGTTCCACAATTTTCAGCTTTGTGATAATCCATAAATGGATTCACTAAGCTTGTACCTCTAAATGATCTTGCCTCTTAACAATAATACTTATTGCTATCCAAGTAGGCACATTTAGATTAGTACTGCCCCCTATGCAGAACTAGGGATCGATTTCATGTCTACTAGATCCAGAGTTTAAAACTCCTCCAGTCTTATGAACATCTCCGGTTGCTTAACAACCTCCCACTGCAATGGCGTTCCGGTGTATAACAGTAATAACATTAGGTGCAGTTAGTGGTGTACTACTACTCGGTTAGGCTGGTTCTCAGTCTTTCCTTTTCCTCATTTTAAAGTACCTTGTCAGTTAGGGCATTGTAGTTCATCTAATAGTCTTCCTCTAAGAACCGGGCGAGGACACCCCTCTGGTTCATAGTACTATTGAGCATACAATTACTTGTTCTTCTAGGATATTCTACAACCACATTGAATGTGCCGTTGTATCCAGAAATATCCATAGAACATAGGTAGTTCCGAACAAACTTGTCCTTTTACTATTAGAATTCCATTTCTTATTCCCGACACACCATGTCTACACTCCAGTGTATGGTGTAGTCCTTTGAGATCTCATCTCAATCCTTGATATATGCTATGTGTTATTTAGATAGGTGATAGCCTCCGCGAACAAGTCGCAAGCTTCCAATGAATATACTTTGAAGGTTCCCCATAATAGCTTTGTGTCAAAAAACACTTTGCTTTTATGGCACATCAAGTATTCTAATCCATCTTCGAGTATTCTTTGAAAGAACGACTCGTACCTTTCTAATTACACATGTTACTGCATTAATCATAAATCATTCTCAATACTTGTCCGAATTCCAACCTTTATCCAGAAAGGTTAACTTAGTTGTATTATCTTCCAAAATTTGATTCTTAGGTCGGGAGGTCCATTCCTCCAACTATAATTGATCAAATCAATTTCGAACTTTTGAATCTCTTTTGAATAAATACTACTAAGTTCAAGAATTCACAAGTATAATGATTGATAAAGAAATACATCTAATGAGTAAAGCAAGTTATACATAACGGTTTTGTTGCATCGTGGTAGACTAAGGATTCATCATTCATATATTGCTATCTAATGTACCAGAATAGATAACGCCATTATTTCTTATCTAAATCACTCAATGATTAAAGAAATAAATATCCATTCATTAATAAAGAAAACCAGAACAAAAGTTCTTTTTCAAAATAAAAGGGGTACATAAAGCAATAACTTTGAAATGAAATCCTAAAACTACTAAAAGCAGATAAATGTCTTCCACTGCAACCGCTGCTACCCCAACAGCTTCGCCCATGTAGACTTGAACTCTTCTTCTCTAAGTCGCCGGGTTTTCTGGAACCCCTGCATTCATAACAATGCACATACCGTCAGTGGTTCCATATCTACACACCAGAATTCTGGTAGATAATACCGCTGACTATGTTTTTATGACTAAAGAAAAGTTCGTACCTTTGAGAGGACATTCAGACTTCCAGTGTCCAGACTTGTTGCATCGGAAGCACTTGCCCCTTGGCTTACTAGCCCCCACTCGTGGTCCATTCCTCTTGGCACCACCGGGTTTCCAGGCTTGCTTCCTTTTCTTGCCCCTACCTCCAACAGCTTTCAAGCTTTTGGACTTGGTAGCTACAAGCGCTTGAGACTTGCCCTTCTTGTAGATCCCCTCTGCCGCCTTCAGTTCAGTCAGGAGTTGCGCAAGAGTATAAGATAGTTTACCCATATTATAGCTCATACGAAACTGCTCAAAACTAGGGGCCAGAGACTGGAGTATGATGTCGACTTGCGTCTCACCATCAATCATAGCTCCTAGGACCTCCAATTCATTCAACAGACTCATCATCTTAAGAACGTGGTCCCCAACGGGCGTTCCTTCAGACTGAGTAGTCGACATGAGGACTCTCATGGCTTCTTGCCTACCCGCACGATCATGATGTCCAAACATCTCCTTGAGGTTAAACAACATATCCTCGGCAGTGTTCATCGAATGATGCTGGGTTTGGAGTACATTTGACCTGGAAGCCAAAATATAGCACCTAGCCATTTCATCAGCCTTTTTCCACTTCCGATATGTTTCCTTTTCCTCATCAGTTGACGCAGCCGTGGGTTCAGCAGGGCATTGCTCATAGAGTACAAATTTGTACTCTTCAGCAGTCAGGACAATGTCTAAATTTCTCTTCCAATCAATGTAATTGGGACCAGTGAGTTTTTGTTCCTTGAGTATCACAGAAAGTGGATTCATAGCTATTCTCTAAACCTATAAGCACATGTAAACAAACAATCAATTTAATGCCGATATTATCTCCCTCAAATAATATCATTAAATTACTAATTGCGTCTAAAATCCCATCAGGTAAGGCAAGCCACGTGGTGTGGACGTTTACCCACCCAAATAATTTAGCAATTAGATTTTCTTTGGTCATACATCGATTATAGCGTGACTTCGTGGTGAAGAATACTATAACGCGTATCTAAGTGTGAACCATTACTCAGCACTAAAGTACATCGTTTGGAATTGCTACGTCAACGCAAGCCACGTGGTGTGGACGTTTACGACAATTTCACAACTCTTCACAATTACTTATAACTGTCTACATCAATTAATCCAAAATCCGTTAGCATAGCAAGCCACGTGGTGTGGACGTTTACTACACCAAGAGATTTTTATAATTGACTCCCAATTAAAAGATCCATTCAATTTCTGCAAATCAAGACTCGGAGAATCATAAGTGAAACTCGAAGTTTCTAACCAGTGATTCACCATGCGAACGACCCTATCTCTCATAAATGAGGGAGCCGAGCAGACAATCGATCCATCTATCAAAGAATGGTACGAAGGTCTCTAATTTGTGTCATCCACATGACCAAGTGGCTTTGGCTCCATTCCACTCCCCGGGGTGAGAATGAGTCGACTTGAAGTCAGTTTCAGAAAGACAAATTAGGCATTGTTTGATAAACTTGATCAATGTTTCTTGTAAAAGGAATTACAAGAATTCTCCTCCAATGACTCGTCTATACGAACTTCGGAAGTCCATAAGAGTCACCAAGAGAACAGTAATGGAGACCATGGGAATGTTTCCATCCCCTCTCCCACTTAGCTTTTTACAATAAAGGGATACGCTATCTAGTGCATAAAATAAACACATATAGCATGCATACAAGTAATAAAGCACATAGTATCACATAGTCAAAATAATGCTAGAAAAATTATTTTCCCGACTATCATGGCTTTATTCCATCTCCATATGCATCTTCTAGTCTTCAGTCTTCGTTCTTGAATGCTCCATGTGACGAGAATATTAATCTCCAATATTTAAATCTATTTATTTTCAATTAATCCAAAAGTTACTTAATTCGAAAATTAAGTAAATTGAATATATCAAAAATAAAATTAAATATTATTAATACTTTTATTTATTTTTATTTTCCTTTTCCACTCCATTAAATCTCTAGAATAATCTATCCAAGATACTCTTGAAATATTCTAGATGATATCCATAATGAAGTAAGGAAATAAAATAATTTAGGACTCTTATACTTTCAAATTTATTTTATTCCTAATCCATGAATATTCCCATGAGTAGGAATAATCAAATAGGAAAATAAATTTAATACTAAATTAATTCTTTTCCTATTCCATTAATATTCCATAAAAGAAATAATCAAAATAGGAAAACCGAATTAAAATAGGAAAGTAAATTTCCGGACCGGGATAGCATGGGGTGGGAGTCCCCACGCCACCCTCGACCCACGCCTAGGAGGTGGCCAGCCACCATCGCCGGCGGCTCCTCCATGTGAGGGTCGATCGATCCTCATGGATCGACCATGGGGATGATCGATCCGAGCCCTAGCCTCCTCTCGTCATCTCGTCTTCTCCGGCGGTCTCGATTCATCGATCCAATCGCAAAATAAATTACAAGAATCTAAATTACAATTCCGGTATCGATTCTATACATGAAATCGACCCTATACATTTTCCGGAAAATAAAGAACGTAATAATAAATCCTAAATTCGGTCAACCCCCGAATTTTTACTATTACAAACATTCATCCACAAAAAAAACGAATCTCGACATGTCCGAGAGTTTAATAAACGAATAATCATGATAATTAATTAACACAATAATTAAATCCAACCATGATAGCCGGAAATCCCTGCAAGGTAGAACAATAATCGAACACATACATAAACACGAAACCAAACGCTCTGATACCAATTGCTGGAATTCGATGTCCCGGGCTATCAAAAATTATGCGGAACCGATAACCCGACCGAAACCCCGTCGCCGGAAACCACGAACGCGAACACCACGAAGAACCGGGCTCGACAAGAGCATCGCCGCGGGATGAACCCGCGGCCGAAACCCTAGCCGAACCTCATCGCGGGGTTCGCGATCGCCGTGCATGGCGATCGCTGGGGATGCGCGTGCATCCCCGTGGGGCTGTTCGGAACAGCCCCCTGGCGGTGAGTCCGGCGACTCACCGCCGCCATCCGACGGGAGGAGGGGCGCCAGTTGAGGCACCAGCCCTCGACAGCCCCGCGATCGAGCTAGGGCTCGATCGCCCCAGCCGCGGCGTCCAGCCGCGGCGTCTCCCGTTGCGCACGCCACCGGGCAAGGGTGGCCGAGGGGGTTCGTCCGCCGTGGCTCCAGCCCACGGCTGAACCCCCAGCGATCGACTTCACGTCGATCGCTTGCCCCGGCGTCCAGCCGGGGCTTCCCCTCTCGCCCGCGTACCGGCGGTCGAACCCTAGGGTTCGGCCGCCCCTTGTTCGATCCCGACGGGGATCGCGTGATCCCCGTGTCCCGGTCTCGACGTTCCCGGATCGTCTTGTTCATGTATACATCACAATTAACGAACATATAATCATAGAGGGGGTTTACGATTATATTACCTCGATTCGTTGTACGGAGAAACGAAATCAAACGTTGATGACCTTGCGATCTTCCCACGTATTCCTTGCACCTCGTTCGAACGTCGTGTGGGCGACGATCTATCGAACTCCTATGGATCTCCTTCACTCTTCAAGACTTTATGATTGGCGTATCTTAGGTTAATGAATTGTGAAGACCATGTAGTGCTTTTATAGGCTACGTAGGGGATCAAAAGGAGGTGGAATATTGGGCTTCCAATATTGAAGATTAAATTGAGCCCAGCCCAAATCTATTAATCCTTATCAATATTAATTAATTTATTTTCCACTATATAAATTAATTGCACTCCCAATATTAAACCATATTATATCAAATAATATTTCTCCGGTAGTATTATTTATTCCGTGTATTTAAGATTTAAATATCCATGAATAAATTTATTTATTGCTCAATAAATTATATTCATCTCTTATATCCGAGACTAGTACTGTTCAACCTTTATTATTGTGCGGAACGAATCCACTCATGAGGTTTACACAATAATTCCTTATGAACTCATCTCGGGGATATTATCAACCCTTCCGGGATACACTTTCCCGTCAAATATTCACGGCATGTCATATATAATATATAGCGACCCAATTTTACCGGTAATTAACCCAATAATTAAATCGGTTAATTCCTTTGGAAAATCAAAGTCTCTAATATTAAATATACACACCCGCAATAATATCGGGGATTAAGAATAAAATACTCTGAGATTTAAATTGATTATCCAAGGCAATCCTAATCAATAAATCTCAAGCGATCCGCCCAATACACCAAGTGTATAAGTGTGATAAAATAATTAAGATAAATTATTTTCTCTCTCGCACAACGACTATACCGATGGATTGGTCCATGTCCATCTAGGTCGTGAGCAACTGTTCGATTAAATACGAGTAACCGATAGTATGATCTTCTGTGTGCCCATGCACACCATACTAACTACAACGTATGAAATCCAGGACTATATTTTGCACAATTAATTAATAATAATTAAATGCAAATAATTGTTTATTAATTAAATAGGTTAAATGCTATGACCGGGAGTTTACCGATACTTAAATCTAGACATTAAGTACACAACTCCAACAATCTCCCACTTGTACTAAGGTCTAGTCATTTCCTCCAAACTCCCGACTCCCATACTCATCACGTGCTTAAGTTATACTTCCCAGAAGTATTATGTGAATGAGCAATCTAGGTTGCCGCTCTGAAGTTATCTTGGTGACTACTGCGTCGTCTCCCTAGACGATGACTCGAATTAGGTGGTACTTGCTCTATGTGTTATCATCACCTTTTGAACTTATGACTTCTTCCAGTTTACCATGCACTGCTACTTACATAGCCTTTGGTGAACCAAGAATCATATCCAAGCTCAGAGGTCATTCCGGAACCTAACCAAAACTTCCGCTGCCTCTGAGGCTGCTATTCGGTTTATGATAGAGTCCGAGAAGCATCATGCTTATCACTCTTTCATCCTTTAGGTTCCACCTCTTTTAAAAGTGAACACATAGCCTGATATCGACTTACACCGGTATTTCTCTGATTTTGGATCTGAGAAAATGTAATCCAAGAAGATTTCGCCTTGCTTAGTAATCCAGTACTTCCAAGTACTTTTACAGCATTCGAATATCTCTTATCCAGATTACTTTGATATCCTCCCACTACGCTAACCGCATAGTTGATATCTGGTTCTTGTTTTACAACACTGCATCTACAAAGCTCTTTACACTCGAAGTGTAGGAAACTGCTTTGTCTATATCTATCTCCTTTATGTGTTCAAAACACATACCTTTAGATAGATGTATTCTGTTCCCGAAAGGCAATAACCTTTCTCAGAATTATGCATGTTTAAAACAAACCATAATCGCATAAGATATCTTAAGAGAAGTACAAATGTTCTTATCTAGAGATCAAAAGATTCTAAGAACATGACCCAACTTCATCTTAATCTTATATCTTGATTCATTTAGACAACCTCTATTTTATGTCTGACAACACTTTTACATTGTTGCCAATGATGAAGTGTTATCTACATAAAATTCCGAGAAACACCACCTTGTTTCCATTACGTCTCCAATACACCTTTCCTTGTCTATGCCCTTTGATGAATCCATATAATGGACTATCTCATCAATTCGCAAGTTCCACAATTTTCAGCTTTGTGATAATCCATAAATGGATTCACTAAGCTTGTACCTCTAAATGATCTTGCCTCTTAACAATAATACTTATTGCTATCCAAGTAGGCACATTTAGATTAGTACTGCCCCCTATGCAGAACTAGGGATCGATTTCATGTCTACTAGATCCAGAGTTTAAAACTCCTCCAGTCTTATGAACATCTCCGGTTGCTTAACAACCTCCCACTGCAATGGCGTTCCGGTGTATAACAGTAATAACATTAGGTGCAGTTAGTGGTGTACTACTACTCGGTTAGGCTGGTTCTCAGTCTTTCCTTTTCCTCATTTTAAAGTACCTTGTCAGTTAGGGCATTGTAGTTCATCTAATAGTCTTCCTCTAAGAACCGGGCGAGGACACCCCTCTGGTTCATAGTACTATTGAGCATACAATTACTTGTTCTTCTAGGATATTCTACAACCACATTGAATGTGCCGTTGTATCCAGAAATATCCATAGAACATAGGTAGTTCCGAACAAACTTGTCCTTTTACTATTAGAATTCCATTTCTTATTCCCGACACACCATGTCTACACTCCAGTGTATGGTGTAGTCCTTTGAGATCTCATCTCAATCCTTGATATATGCTATGTGTTATTTAGATAGGTGATAGCCTCCGCGAACAAGTCGCAAGCTTCCAATGGATATACTTTGAAGGTTCCCCATAATAGCTTTGTGTCAAAAAACACTTTGCTTTTATGGCACATCAAGTATTCTAATCCATCTTCGAGTATTCTTTGAAAGAACGACTCGTACCTTTCTAATTACACATGTTACTGCATTAATCATAAATCATTCTCAATACTTGTCCGAATTCCAACCTTTATCCAGAAAGGTTAACTTAGTTGTATTATCTTCCAAAATTTGATTCTTAGGTCGGGAGGTCCATTCCTCCAACTATAATTGATCAAATCAATTTCGAACTTTTGAATCTCTTTTGAATAAATACTACTAAGTTCAAGAATTCACAAGTATAATGATTGATAAAGAAATACATCTAATGAGTAAAGCAAGTTATACATAACGGTTTTGTTGCATCGTGGTAGACTAAGGATTCATCATTCATATATTGCTATCTAATGTACCAGAATAGATAACGCCATTATTTCTTATCTAAATCACTCAATGATTAAAGAAATAAATATCCATTCATTAATAAAGAAAACCAGAACAAAAGTTCTTTTTCAAAATAAAAGGGGTACATAAAGCAATAACTTTGAAATGAAATCCTAAAACTACTAAAAGCAGATAAATGTCTTCCACTGCAACCGCTGCTACCCCAACAGCTTCGCCCATGTAGACTTGAACTCTTCTTCTCTAAGTCGCCGGGTTTTCTGGAACCCCTGCATTCATAACAATGCACATACCGTCAGTGGTTCCATATCTACACACCAGAATTCTGGTAGATAATACCGCTGACTATGTTTTTATGACTAAAGAAAAGTTCGTACCTTTGAGAGGACATTCAGACTTCCAGTGTCCAGACTTGTTGCATCGGAAGCACTTGCCCCTTGGCTTACTAGCCCCCACTCGTGGTCCATTCCTCTTGGCACCACCGGGTTTCCAGGCTTGCTTCCTTTTCTTGCCCCTACCTCCAACAGCTTTCAAGCTTTTGGACTTGGTAGCTACAAGCGCTTGAGACTTGCCCTTCTTGTAGATCCCCTCTGCCGCCTTCAGTTCAGTCAGGAGTTGCGCAAGAGTATAAGATAGTTTACCCATATTATAGCTCATACGAAACTGCTCAAAACTAGGGGCCAGAGACTGGAGTATGATGTCGACTTGCGTCTCACCATCAATCATAGCTCCTAGGACCTCCAATTCATTCAACAGACTCATCATCTTAAGAACGTGGTCCCCAACGGGCGTTCCTTCAGACTGAGTAGTCGACATGAGGACTCTCATGGCTTCTTGCCTACCCGCACGATCATGATGTCCAAACATCTCCTTGAGGTTAAACAACATATCCTCGGCAGTGTTCATCGAATGATGCTGGGTTTGGAGTACATTTGACCTGGAAGCCAAAATATAGCACCTAGCCATTTCATCAGCCTTTTTCCACTTCCGATATGTTTCCTTTTCCTCATCAGTTGACGCAGCCGTGGGTTCAGCAGGGCATTGCTCATAGAGTACAAATTTGTACTCTTCAGCAGTCAGGACAATGTCTAAATTTCTCTTCCAATCAATGTAATTGGGACCAGTGAGTTTTTGTTCCTTGAGTATCACAGAAAGTGGATTCATAGCTATTCTCTAAACCTATAAGCACATGTAAACAAACAATCAATTTAATGCCGATATTATCTCCCTCAAATAATATCATTAAATTACTAATTGCGTCTAAAATCCCATCAGGTAAGGCAAGCCACGTGGTGTGGACGTTTACCCACCCAAATAATTTAGCAATTAGATTTTCTTTGGTCATACATCGATTATAGCGTGACTTCGTGGTGAAGAATACTATAACGCGTATCTAAGTGTGAACCATTACTCAGCACTAAAGTACATCGTTTGGAATTGCTACGTCAACGCAAGCCACGTGGTGTGGACGTTTACGACAATTTCACAACTCTTCACAATTACTTATAACTATCTACATCAATTACTCCAAAATCCGTTAGCATAGCAAGCCACGTGGTGTGGACGTTTACTACACCAAGAGATTTTTATAATTGACTCCCAATTAAAAGATCCATTCAATTTCTGCAAATCAAGACTCGGAGAATCATAAGTGAAACTCGAAGTTTCTAACCAGTGATTCACCATGCGAACGACCCTATCTCTCATAAATGAGGGAGCCGAGCAGACAATCGATCCATCTATCAAAGAATGGTACGAAGGTCTCTAATTTGTGTCATCCACATGACCAAGTGGCTTTGGCTCCATTCCACTCCCCGGGGTGAGAATGAGTCGACTTGAAGTCAGTTTCAGAAAGACAAATTAGGCATTGTTTGATAAACTTGATCAATGTTTCTTGTAAAAGGAATTACAAGAATTCTCCTCCAATGACTCGTCTATACGAACTTCGGAAGTCCATAAGAGTCACCAAGAGAACAGTAATGGAGACCATGGGAATGTTTCCATCCCCTCTCCCACTTAGCTTTTTACAATAAAGGGATACGCTATCTAGTGCATAAAATAAACACATATAGCATGCATACAAGTAATAAAGCACATAGTATCACATAGTCAAAATAATGCTAGAAAAATTATTTTCCCGACTATCATGGCTTTATTCCATCTCCATATGCATCTTCTAGTCTTCAGTCTTCGTTCTTGAATGCTCCATGTGACGAGAATATTAATCTCCAATATTTAAATCTATTTATTTTCAATTAATCCAAAAGTTACTTAATTCGAAAATTAAGTAAATTGAATATATCAAAAATAAAATTAAATATTATTAATACTTTTATTTATTTTTATTTTCCTTTTCCACTCCATTAAATCTCTAGAATAATCTATCCAAGATACTCTTGAAATATTCTAGATGATATCCATAATGAAGTAAGGAAATAAAATAATTTAGGACTCTTATACTTTCAAATTTATTTTATTCCTAATCCATGAATATTCCCATGAGTAGGAATAATCAAATAGGAAAATAAATTTAATACTAAATTAATTCTTTTCCTATTCCATTAATATTCCATAAAAGAAATAATCAAAATAGGAAAACCGAATTAAAATAGGAAAGTAAATTTCCGGACCGGGATAGCATGGGGTGGGAGTCCCCACGCCACCCTCGACCCACGCCTAGGAGGTGGCCAGCCACCATCGCCGGCGGCTCCTCCATGTGAGGGTCGATCGATCCTCATGGATCGACCATGGGGATGATCGATCCGAGCCCTAGCCTCCTCTCGTCATCTCGTCTTCTCCGGCGGTCTCGATTCATCGATCCAATCGCAAAATAAATTACAAGAATCTAAATTACAATTCTGGTATCGATTCTATACATGAAATCGACCCTATACATTTTCCGGAAAATAAAGAACGTAATAATAAATCCTAAATTCGGTCAACCCCCGAATTTTTACTATTACAAACATTCATCCACAAAAAAAACGAATCTCGACATGTCCGAGAGTTTAATAAACGAATAATCATGATAATTAATTAACACAATAATTAAATCCAACCATGATAGCCGGAAATCCCTGCAAGGTAGAACAATAATCGAACACATACATAAACACGAAACCAAACGCTCTGATACCAATTGCTGGAATTCGATGTCCCGGGCTATCAAAAATTATGCGGAACCGATAACCCGACCGAAACCCCGTCGCCGGAAACCACGAACGCGAACACCACGAAGAACCGGGCTCGACAAGAGCATCGCCGCGGGATGAACCCGCGGCCGAAACCCTAGCCGAACCTCATCGCGGGGTTCGCGATCGCCGTGCATGGCGATCGCTGGGGATGCGCGTGCATCCCCGTGGGGCTGTTCGGAACAGCCCCCTGGCGGTGAGTCCGGCGACTCACCGCCGCCATCCGACGGGAGGAGGGGCGCCAGTTGAGGCACCAGCCCTCGACAGCCCCGCGATCGAGCTAGGGCTCGATCGCCCCAGCCGCGGCGTCCAGCCGCGGCGTCTCCCGTTGCGCACGCCACCGGGCAAGGGTGGCCGAGGGGGTTCGTCCGCCGTGGCTCCAGCCCACGGCTGAACCCCCAGCGATCGACTTCACGTCGATCGCTTGCCCCGGCGTCCAGCCGGGGCTTCCCCTCTCGCCCGCGTACCGGCGGTCGAACCCTAGGGTTCGGCCGCCCCTTGTTCGATCCCGACGGGGATCGCGTGATCCCCGTGTCCCGGTCTCGACGTTCCCGGATCGTCTTGTTCATGTATACATCACAATTAACGAACATATAATCATAGAGGGGGTTTACGATTATATTACCTCGATTCGTTGTACGGAGAAACGAAATCAAACGTTGATGACCTTGCGATCTTCCCACGTATTCCTTGCACCTCGTTCGAACGTCGTGTGGGCGACGATCTATCGAACTCCTATGGATCTCCTTCACTCTTCAAGACTTTATGATTGGCGTATCTTAGGTTAATGAATTGTGAAGACCATGTAGTGCTTTTATAGGCTACGTAGGGGATCAAAAGGAGGTGGAATATTGGGCTTCCAATATTGAAGATTAAATTGAGCCCAGCCCAAATCTATTAATCCTTATCAATATTAATTAATTTATTTTCCACTATATAAATTAATTGCACTCCCAATATTAAACCATATTATATCAAATAATATTTCTCCGGTAGTATTATTTATTCCGTGTATTTAAGATTTAAATATCCATGAATAAATTTATTTATTGCTCAATAAATTATATTCATCTCTTATATCCGAGACTAGTACTGTTCAACCTTTATTATTGTGCGGAACGAATCCACTCATGAGGTTTACACAATAATTCCTTATGAACTCATCTCGGGGATATTATCAACCCTTCCGGGATACACTTTCCCGTCAAGTATTCACGGCATGTCATATATAAAATATAGCGACACAATTTTACCGGTAATTAACCCAATAATTAAATCGGTTAATTCCTTTGGAAAATCAAAGTCTCTAATATTAAATATACACACCCGCAATAATATCGGGGATTAAGAATAAAATACTCTGAGATTTAAATTGATTATCCAAGGCAATCCTAATCAATAAATCTCAAGCGATCCGCCCAATACACCAAGTGTATAAGTGTGATAAAATAATTAAGATAAATTATTTTCTCTCTCACACAACGACTATACCGATGGATTGGTCCATGTCCATCTAGGTCGTGAGCAACTGTTCGATTAAATACGAGTAATCGATAGTATGATCTTCTGTGTGCCCATGCACACCATACTAACTACAACGTATGAAATCCAGGACTATATTTTGCACAATTAATTAATAATAATTAAATGCAAATAATTGTTTATTAATTAAATAGGTTAAATGCTATGACCGGGAGTTTACCGATACTTAAATCTAGACATTAAGTACACAACTCCAACATCGACTACCCGGAGATCTTTGCTCCGGTAGTGAAGATGGTAACCATCCGGGTGGTGCTTAGCTTGGTGGCACAGGAGAATTTACATCTTCAGCAAATGGATGTAAAGACCGCATTTCTTCACGAGGATCTGGATGAAGAAATATACATGAAGCAACCGGAGGGTTTTGAAGTCCGAGGAAAGGAGAAGCTGGTGTGTAAGCTTCAGAAGAGCTTGTATGGGTTGAAGCAAGCTCCGAGGCAGTGGTACAAGAAGTTCGACATGTTCATGAAGAGGGTCGAGTTCACGCGGTGCGAGGCGGACCACTGCTGCTATTTCAAGAGTCTTGGAAAAGGTAACTACATAATTTTTCTCCTTTTTGTAGATGACATGCTGATAGTCGGGGCGAGTTTGGCGGAGATTGACAAGCTCAAGAAGAGTCTATCAAGGGAGTTCTCTATGAAGGATTTGGGTGCTGCCAAACAAATCCTGGGGATGAGAATCACGAGGAGCAAGGATGGTCTTGAGTTGTCTCAAGAGGAGTACCTAAAGAAGGTACTAGCACGGTTTATCATGGAGGATGCGAAACCCGTGAGCACTCCTTTGGCTAGTCACTTCCGCCTGTCAAAGGAGGACTCGCCGACGAGCGAGAAGGAGATGGAGCATATGGATAAGGTCCCTTACGCCTCTGCTATTGGGAGCCTTATGTATGCTATGGTGTGCACGAGGCCTGACATTGCTCATGCAGTGGGAGTAGTCAGCCGGTTTATGAGTAATCCGGGGAAGCAACATTGGGAAGTCGTCAAGTGGATCTTTCGATACTTGAGAGGGACTTCCAATTTTGTGTTGAGGTTCCAGAAATCAGATTTGGGGTTACTCGGGTTCGTGGACGCAGATAACGGAGGTGACATGGATAGTAGGAAGAGTACTATTGGGTACGTGTACACTTTCGGGGTTACCGCGATTAGCTGGGTGTTGAGGTTGCAGAAGATAGTAGCACTATCGAGTTGTGAGGCGGAGTACGTCGCTGTGACGGAAGCTGCGAAGGAGATGATGTGGCTACAGGAATTTCTGCTAGAGCTGAGGCAAGATCACTCGGGAAGTATCTTGTATTCCGACAGTCAGAGCGCCATTCACTTGGCGAAGAATCCGGTGTACCATGCTCGAACGAAGCATATCCAGCTGAGATATCACTTCATTCGATCGGCCTTGGAGGAAGGCATCTTGGAGTTGGAGAAGATTCTTGGGAGTAAGAATCCGGCCGACATGTTTACGAAGGTGGTGTCGTGCGACAAGTTGAGGTTGTGTTCAACCTCGGTTGGTTTTTTGGGATGAGGACCGGGAACGCCGCTGCAATGGGAAGAGAAGGTAGGGGTTGTGAAATGGCTTCAAGTGGGAGATCGTTGAGTGTGAAGGCCATATTCACGCCGGGAACGTCGAGAAATGGGTTCCGGCGGGCGCAGGCCAAGTTTGGCGGGCGCCAAATGGGTTTCGGCGGGCGCCAATACCGGGAGAAACGGGTCAGAACATCCGCCAGGATTTGGGCCCTTTCAGCGGGCGCCAAACCAGCTCCGGCGGTCGCCGTTTTGAGATTTCTGGCAGCGCGGAATTTCTTGTCCCCCAAGTTTGATTCCCTTATTTATACCCTATGCGATTTATTAATTAGGGTTAACACCTCCAGCACTAGAATTGGGATTATAGCGATTACGATTCTTGTAATTACGTTCTATAATTGTTCTAGTAAAAGTATTGCAGCGGAAAGAGTGGACGTAGCCCTCGTTAACGGGTGAACCACTATAAATCTTGTGTTCTTTATTTTGCGTATTTTTATTCTTGTTTGTTCGTATTGCTTTTCAGACGGGGACTTCGGACGCGAATTACCCAACAGATGGTGAACCATGAAGTACTTCTCTGTTGTTCTCCTATGTGTCATTATCATCACCACCTCTATTTGCATTGGTTTCAGATGATTTTTGTGAAACTTAGCTCCATCTTCTCGTTTTATGTACCTCTTTCTTCTCACATAATTAGAGTACTCATAAGCTCAAGACGAGTGAAAATTGCGCGAGTAAAAATATAATAAAAAAACAAAGTGAAAAGATGCCCAAATAAAAATCTCCTTATTTTTATGTGTTTATTGTAGATTGTTGTAAGATCGGACGATGTATAGTATAATAATATCAATAATACCGAAGAAAAGAAATCAATGAAAAATAGAGAAGACAAAGAATTTACGTGGAAACCCAACTGGGAAAAACCACGGGAGGAACGACGAACAATTCACTATAATATTGCTTCACGATTACAAGGATGATATACGCTCTAAACCCTCAAATCTCACGCAATAGCTATAGAATTATAATTGATGTGTTTATGCCCATGGATTAGCTCTCTTTATATAGGGAGAGACCTAATTAATGTATGGAAATATTAATTCTCGCCCATAGCATGCCTTGTAGGAGAAGGAAACCAAAACGGACCAAAAATAGGATTTTCCTAAAATCCTCACGCTCGTCGTTTACAACTGGCGCTCGCAGGACAGATTCGGCGGTCGCCGAAACCCCCGATTTTTGGCAGCTCCGACTTCGTCATTCGATGACCTTTTCGGCGGGCGCGGGTCTTCATTCGGCGGTCGCCAAACATAAACGGCGGGCGCCGTTTTCCTCTGGCGGGCGCCGAATTCTCTAGTGTCGTTTCTCTTCTCGGTTTCGTGGCAAACTCAACAAATCTCCACCTTGGCACTAAACCGCGAACTTCCTTTGCCGTCCGTCTTCCTCCAAAAGCCCCTAAGGGCTTAATCTCTCGATCGAAGTCCAACCAAGCTAGAGCAAAGCTCAAACTGGGTTGCGGGTAAACTCTTCGTCAACATGTCCGCCGGATTGTCGTGAGTACTAATCTTACTCACCTTAATATCGCCTCGAGCGATCACCTCACGGACAAAATGATAACGAATGTCTATGTGCTTTGTTCTCTCATGGAACACTTGATCTTTTGTGAGACAAATAGCACTTTGACTATCACAAAAGATGGACGTCTTCTTTGAACCCTTCGAGAGCTCTCTAAAAAAACCTCTCAACCACAACGCCTCCTTGCAAGCCTCGGTGACCGCCATATACTCCGCCTCGGTAGTAGATAAGGCCACCGTACTTTGCAAAATAGCTTTCCAACTAATGGCACACCCACCAATGGTAAAAACATACCCGATAAGAGATCTTCTTTTATCTAGATCACCGCCATAGCCGGAATCCACGAACCCTCGCACATCATCTTGATTCCTCCCGAACACTAGCTTCTTGTTAGACGTACCTCTCAAGTAGCGCAACACCCACTGCACCGCCTTCCAATGCTCTCTTCTCGGATTCGCCATATACCGACTCACGGCACTCACGGCGTGGGCCAAATCCGAACGCGTACACACCATGGCGTACATCAAAGACCCAACGGCATTGGAATAAGGGACTCGAGCCATATCCTCGATGTCCTTCTCCGTAGTCGGAGAGTAAGCAGAGGTAAGTCTAAATTGTGTTCCGAGGGGAGTACTTACCGGATTAGCATTCTCAAGGTTGAACCGACGTAGCACCTTCTCTATATACCCCTTTTGGCCAAGATACAACTTGCCTTCTCTTCGATCTCTCGTGATTTCCATTCCTAGGCTTCTTTGCCGCACCAAGATCCTTTATCTCGAACTCCCTACTAAGTTGTGCCTTGACTCTCTCCACCTCCGACTTATCCTTACCCGCTATCAACATATCGTCGACGTAGAGGAGAAGATAGACTAAAGACCCATCACGGCCTTTCCGGAAATACACACAACTATCATAGGAGCTCCTTCGGAAACCATTCTTAATCATAAACGTGTCGAAACGTTTATACCACTGTCTAGGAGACTGTTTCAAACCATATAAGGACTTCTTGAGAAAACACACCTTGTTCTCTTGGTTTGAACCCTCGAACCCCTCGGGTTGGACCATGTAGATATCTTCATCGAGCTCCCCATGTAGAAAGGGTGTCTTCACATCCATTTGCTCAAGCTCCAAATCATGCATTGTCACAATGCCTAGAATTGCTCGAATCGAGCTATGCTTGACCACCGGTGAAAACACATCATTGAAATCTACTCCGGGAATTTGACTAAAACCTTTAGCCACCAATCTCACTTTGTATCTCTCGTCCTCAACCCCAGGGATGCCCTCCTTATTTTTGAAGATCCATTTGCACTTGATGGCCTTCTTGCCTTTAGGGAGATCAACCAACTCCCAAGTGCCATTCTTATGAAGAGACTCCATCTCTTCTTGCATAGCTAGCATCCACTTGCCCGAGTCATCACAAGTAACCGCCTCGTCATATGTGGATGGCTCCTCATACGAATCAACATCATCGGCTACACTCAAGGCATAAGTGACTAACTCATACTCGGCTAACCTTCTAGGTGGTCGAGTCTCTCGCCTTGGCCTATCTCTAGCTATGCATTGCGGCTCCTTCTCTTTTGGATCTTCCGGAGTAGTCGAACTACTCGTCTTATCGGTCGGGGAACTTGAACCATCATCTTTATCTTGCACCCTGTCCGGCTCCACCTCAATAGGAGTACTTGGAATCTCGAGATTCCCTTTAGACGACCTATCACCAATCATAGAAGCCTCATCGAAGACTAAATCACGGCTTAGAATGATCTTCTTCATCTCTGGACACCAATGCTTGTATCCTTTAACTCCTTCCTTAAAGCCAACGAATATGCACTTCTTAGAACGTGCACTCAATTTCCCGTCGTTGACATGCATGTAGGCCGGACACCCAAACACCCTCAAGTCCTCATAATTCGCCGGAGATCCCTTCCACAATTCTTGTGGCATCTTCTTGTTAATCGCCATGGACGGGGAACGGTTGATAAGGTAACACGCTAAAGAAGCCGCTTCAGCCCAAAAACCTTTACTCAACCCAGAAGTCGCTAACAAGCAACGTACCTTGTCCATAATCGTGTGATTCATTCTCTCGGCTACTCCGTTTTGCTGATGGGTGTATCTCACAGTGTGGTGCCTCACAATCCCCGAACTCTTGCAGAACTAGTTGAATTCTTCAAACACAAATTCTAGGCCGTTGTCCGTATGTAGGTTCTTCACGACTTTCCCGGTTTGTTTCTCTATCATCACCTTCCAATCTCTGAAGGTAGAAAACACGTCGCTCTTGTTCTTTAGGAAGAACGACCAAACCTTTCGGGAATAGTCATCGATGATGGTAAGCATGTAGTAAGAACCTCCAGTGGAGGGGACCGGGGATGGTCCCCAAAGATCGGAATGGACATACCCGAGTATCTCTTTAGTCGTGTGAGCGCCGGTAATGAACTTCACTCGCGTTTGCTTCCCAAAGACGCACTGCTCACAAAACTCCAACTTCGAAGAGCCCTTATCCCCAAGAAGCCCTTGTCTACTCAACTCGGCCATTCCGGAATCACTCATATGCCCTAGACGCATATGCCAAAGTCTCGTTGTATCGACATCCGGGACTTTGGAATCGCCCACGGCTACTTCACCTTTCACCGTAGACCCAATAAGAACGTAAAGCCTATTAGACTTCCGCTCGCCTTTCATAACCACCAACGAACCGCTGGCAACCTTCACGACTCCTCCTTTCCCGGTGAACGAGTAACCCTTAAGCTCCAAAGTACTAAGCGAAATCAAATTCCTCTTTAAGCCGGGAACGTATCTAACCTCGCTTAGGGTGCGGATCGCGCCGTCAAACATCTTGATCCGGATGCTTCCTATCCCTTCGATCTTGAATGACGCGTTGTTACCCATAGTCACCGCACCTTGCTCCACCTTTTCAAAAGTATCGAACCACTCACGATTCGGGCACATGTGGAACGTACATCCCGAGTCTAGAATCCATTCCTCGCTTGATTTGGAGACCTCACCCAAAGCCATGAGAAGATCACAATAATTCTTTGCTACACCAACTTCACCGGAACTCTTACCAGAATTATTATTGTTGTTGTTGCCGCCTTCTCTCTCCTTCCTATTCTTCAAGGAATAACAATCGGCTTTGATGTGACCCTTCTTCTTGCAATAGTTGCAGACTTTGTTGCTATGTCGTGACTTCGATCGAGACCTATCTTGCCCCTTCGATCTCTGGTTAGTCCGTCCACGGACATTCAATCCTTCACTTGGCGTCTCTCCCGAATTAGGATTCTCGATCATCAAAATATTCTCTCTAGATGAGAGAGCCGAGGTTACGTCTTTAAACGTGAGTCTATCTCGAGAATATAGGAGAGTATCACGGAAACTTGCCATAGAAGGGGGTAGCGAAATTAGGAGCCAAAACGCGAGTTCGTCATCTTCGAGCTTCACGCCAATGTTGCCGAGGTCGGCAACTTTCTCCTTGAATTTCGCTACGTGTGCGGGGATAGAGGAACCCTCCGCCATCTTGAGGAAATAAAGACTCCTCTTCAAATTGTGCTTACTTGACACCGTCTTGGTGATGCACATCTCTTCAAGCATCTCCCACAATTCTTTTGCTGTCTTCGCTTTCATGATGTCCTCCGCCAAAGCGTTCGAGGCATGGAGCCCTATGGTCGCCATAGCCATCTGAACGAGCTCTTCCCACTCTACATGCTTCATGTCTGTCGGCTTGTTTTCAATACCTTTGAGGGCGCCCTCTTGCTTCAGGGATCGAAGAACTAACCTCATCTTGTATTGCCACGTCGGGAACTTTGTGTTGAGATCCAGCAACGGTATGTCATACCTCACGCTCGTCATCCTCCGCTCTGATACCACTTGTTGTAAGATCGGACGATGTATAGTATGATAATATCAATAATACCGAAGAAAATAAATAAACGAAAAATAGAGAAGACAAAGAATTTACGTGGAAACCCAACTGGGAAAAACCACGGGAGGAACGACGAACAATTCACTATAATATTGCTTCACGATTACAAGGATGATATACGCTCTAAACCCTCAAATCTCACGCAATAGCTATAGAATTATAATTGATGTGTTTATGCCCATGGAGTAGCTCTCTTTATATAGGGGAGAGACCTAATTAATGTATGGAAACATTAATTCTCGCCCATAGCATGCCTTGTAGGAGAAGGAAACCAAAACGGACCAAAAATAGGATTTTCCTAAAATCCTCACGCCTGAGCCAAACGGCGACCGTCGTTTACAACAGGCGGTCGCAGGACAGATTCGGCGGTCGCCGAATCCCTTTCGGCGGTCGCCGAAACCCCCGATTTTTGGCAGCTCCGACTTCGTCATTCGATGACCTTTTCGGCGGGCGTGGGTCTTCATTCGGCGGTCGCCAAACATAAACGGCGGGAGCCGTTTTCCTCTGGCGGGCGCCGAATTCTCCAGTGTCGTTCCTGTTGGAGTTGTGTACTTAATGTCTAGATTTAAGTAACGGAAACTCCCGATCCATTGCCATTAATCTATTTAATTAAATAAACAATTATTTGCGTTTAATTATTTATAATTAAATATATGCAAATTATAGTCCTAGATTATATACGTTGTAGTTAGTATGGTGTGCGTCGTCACACGGAAGATCATACTATCGGTTACTCGTATATAATCGAACAGTTGCTCACGACCTAGATGGACAAGGACAAATCCATCGGTATAGTCGTTGTATGAGAGAGAAAATAATTTGTCTTGATTATTTTATCATACTTGTACACTTGGTGTATTGGGCGGATCGCTTGAGATTTATCGATTAGGATTGCCTTAGATAATCGATTTAAATCTCAGTGTATTTTAATCTTAATTCCCGATATTATTGCGGGTGTGTATATTTAATATAAGTGACTTTGATTTTCCAAAGGAATTGACCGGTTTAATTATTGGGTCAATTACCGGTTAAGTTGGGTCGCTATATTTTATATATGACATGCCATGAATACTTGACGGGAAAGTGTATCCCAGAAGGGTTGATAATATCCCCGAGATGAGTTCATAAGGAATTATTATGTAAACCCTGCAGGTGGAATTTATTCCGCATAATAATTAAGGTTGAATGGTACTAGTCTCGGATACAAAAGATGAATAAATTAATTAGCAATAAATTAATTTTATTCATGGATATTTATATCTTAAATACACGGAATAAATAATACTACCGGAGAAATATTATTTAATATAATATGGTTTAATATTGGGAGTGCAATTAATTTATATAGTGTAAAATAAATTAATTAATATTAATGGGATTAATAGATTTGGGCTTGGGCTCAATTTAATCATTAATATTGGAAGCCCAATATTCCACCTCCTTAAGATCCCCTACGTAGCCTATAAAAGCACTACATGGTCTTCTCTATTCTCATAACTTGAAGATCACAATTCTAGAGAGAGAAAGTAGAGAGGGAGATCCATGGAGTTCGGAAGATCGTCGCCCACCCGACGTTCGAGCTAGTGCAAGGAATACGTGGGAAGGTCTCAAAGTCTTCATAAGATCTCGTTTCTCCGTACAACGAGAACAAAGGTAAATCATTGAAACCCCCTCGATGATTTTAATTGATTATTCGTATATGCATATGAACGAAGATCCGAGGGACGAACGAACCCCGGAACGAGGATGAACCGGCGGTGGTGGTCGAAGACCACCGGACCGCGGCGGTTCGGATCCCCGTGGGGATCGTGCGCACGCACAGACTAAACCCTCGGCTGGACGCCGAGGGTGGCGATCGATGCCCTAGGGCTCGATCCACTACAAAAAAACAACTGATCCCCTACGGCCATTTCCGTAGGGATTCCCGTAGGGAAGCCCATCCCCTACGGGGAATTAATGCCGTAGGGGGCATCCCCTACGGCCTTCCCGTAGGGAATCCCCTTGGGAAGCTCGTCTCAGCCTCCCCTTCTCCCCGTAGGGGTTCCCTACGGCATCCCCGTTGGTTGGCCCGTAGGGGTATCCCCTACGGCTAGGCCCGTAGGGGATACATTTTTATCAAAAACCGTGGGCCATGTGGGACTCGGGCCCCGGCCCGACCCATGGGGCACCCCAAACCTCAGCCCGACCCACAATGCAAGGCCCGACCCAAGCCCAGCCCTAAGAGGTGATGGAGTAGTATACTTAATGTCTAGATTTGAGTATTCTGAACTCTGTATGCACTTTCATTTACCTATCTATTACAGACATTCATTTGCTTTTAATTATTGTTAATTAAATATATGCAAATTATAGTCCTGGATTTTATACGTTGTAGTTAGTATGGTGTTGCATGGGCACACAGAAGATCATACTATCGGTTACTCGTATTTAATCGAACAGTTGCTCACGACCTAGATGGACACGGACCAATCCATCGGTATAGTCGTTGTGTGAGAGAGAAAATAATTTATCTTAATTATTTTATCACACTTGTACAGTTGGTGTATTGAGCGGATCGATTGAGACTCATCAATTAGGATTGCTCGGCGATAATTGATTTGAGACTCGGAGTATTTTATTCTTAATCCCTAAAACAATTGCGGGTGTGTATATTTAATATTAGTGACTTTGATTTTTCAAAGGAATTAACCGATTTAATTATTGGGTTAATTACCGGCTAAGTTGGGTCACTATATTTTATATATGGCATGCCGTGAATTCTTGAAGGGGCAGTGTATCCCGTAAGGGTTGATAATATCCCCGAGATGAGCTCATAAGGATTTATTATGTAAACCTCGCGAGTGGATTTGTTCCGCATAATAAATAAGGTTGAGTGGTACTATTCTCGGATATAAGAGATGAATAAATTTATTAAGCAATAAATAAATTTTATTCATGGATATTTAAATCTTAAATACACGGAATAAATAATACTAAGTTGGAGAAATATTATTTGATATAATATGAATAATATTGGGAGTGCAATTTTATTTATATAGTGGAAAATAAATAAAATTAATATTGATAAGAATTAATGGATTTGGGTTGGACCCAATTTAATTTTCAATATTGGAAGCCCAATATTTATTCTCCTTTTGATCCCCTACGTAGCCTATAAAAGCACTACATGGTCTTCCCTTTTCACAACCTAAGATACGCCAATCATAAAGTTTGAAGAGTGAAGAGGATCCATAGAGTTCGATAGCTCGTCGCCCACCCGACGTTCGAACGGAGTGCAAGGAATACGCGGGAAGATCACGAGGTCATCGATTTCGTTTCTCCGAACAACGAATCGTAGGTACAATTCTCAACGCCCTTGATTATTGTTCGATTTTGTTTATCGAGAATACCGTAGGACGAAGATCCGAGGATCGAGCCCGGATTAGACGAAGGACCACGCGGTGGTGGCGAAGCCACCGGACCGCGTGGACCGCCCGCCTAGGGTTCGATGGGCACGGAGGAGGCGACCCTCGGCTGGGCCGAGGGCGCGCGGTCGATCACGACGATCGACCGCTGGGGCGCGGGCTGGTGCCGCACCCCACCCCACCTCGACGGTGGGGACCTCCAGGCGGCGGCGGGTCGCCGGACCCGCCGCGGGGGCTGCTGGGCAGCCCCGCCCAATCGCGTGAGACGCGATCTTTTGATCGCGCGAACCCCGCACTCGCGGGGGTTCGGGTGGGGGCGGATTGCGCGCCTTCGGGTGCGTGGTCTCCAAAGCCCGGACTCCGGCGGATGAGTCGGCGTTCGTGTGATCTCCGGCGAAGGGTTCGTTCGGGTTATCGGTTCCGCAATTTTGATAACCCGGGATATCGAATTCCAACAATTGGTATCAGAGAGTGGTTTACGTTCGCGGTATTTTCGATAAAATTGTTCTACCTTGCAGGGTTCCGACTATTATGGCTTAATTTATTATTCGCTTAATTTATTTTGTCATGATTGTTGGTTTGATTAAACTCTCGGACATGTCGAGATTCGTTTTTGGTGGTGAATGCTTGTAATAGTAAAAATTCGGGGGTTGACCGAATTTAGGATTTATTATTATGTTCGTTGTTTTTCCGGAAAATGTATAGGGTCGATTTCGTGTATAGAATCGATACCGGAATTGTAATTTAGATTTTTGTAAATTTATTTTGTAAATCGATACCGGAATTGTAATCGGAGACCGCCGGAGAAGACGAAGTGACGGGATGGACGAAGGGCTAGGGATCGATTGGATCGATCCCCATGGATGCCCGATCGAAGGCGTGGGGCGGGGGGCTGTTGCCCTAGCCGCGGCTGCCGCCGGTCTGGTGGCTTGTCGGCGTGCTGGGCGGCGGCGGCCCTCCCCGTGGCTGGTGGTCGGACATGGTGGGGGTGGCTCGGGGTCTCCCAACCCGGGCTACTCCTACCGAAAATATACTTTCCTAATTAATTCATTATTTCCTATTTTGATTATTTCTTTATGGAATATTCTAGAAAAATAGAAAAAGAATAAATTTAGTACTAAATTTATTTTTCCTATTTGATTATTCCTACTCATGGGAATATTCATGGATTAGGAATAAAATAAATTTGGAAAAGTATAATAGTCCTAATTATTTTATTTCTTTATTTCATTATGGATATCATCTAGAATATTCCAAGAATATCTTGGATAGATTATTCTAGAGATTTAATGAAGTGGAAAAAGAAAATAAAATAAATAAATATATTAATAATATTTAATTTTATTTTTGATATATTCAATTGACTTAATTTTCGAATTAAGTAACTTTTGGATTAATTGAAAATAAATAGATTTAAATATTGGAAATTAATATTCTCGTCACATGGAGCATTCAAGAAACGAAGACTGAAGACTAGAAGATGCGTACGGGGATGTGATGAAGCCATAATAGTCGGAAAATAATATTCTAGTAATTATTTTGACTATGTGATAATACTATGTGCTTTATTACATGTATGCATGCTATATGTGTTTATTTTATGCACTAGATAGCGTATCCCTTTATTGTAAAAAGCTAAGTGGGAGAGGGTATGGAAACATACCCATGGTCTCCATTGCTGCTCTCTTGGTGACTTTTATAAACTTTTGAAGTTTATATAGATAAGTTATTGGAGGAGAGTTCTTGTAATTCCTCTTACAAGAAACATTGATTAAGTTTGTCAAACAATGCCTAATTTGTCTTTCCAAAGCTGATTTCAAGTCGACTCATTCTCACCCCGGGGAGTGGAATGGAGCCAGAGCCACTTGGTCATGTAGAGGACACAAATTAGAGACTTTCGTGCCATTCTTTGATAGATGGGTCGTTTGTCTGCTCGGCTCCCTTATTTATGAGAGATAGGGTTGTTCGCATGGTGAATCACTGGTTAGAAACTTCGAGTTTCACTTATGATTCTCCACGTCTTGATTTACGAGATTAAATGGATCAAGTAATTGGGAGTCAATTATAAAGGTCTCTTAGTGTAGTAAACGTCCACACCACGTGGCTTGCTGTGCTAACGGACTTTGGATTAATTGATGTAGACAGTTGTAAGTAATTATGAAGAGTTGTGAAGTTATCGTAAACGTCCACACCACGTGGCTTGCGGTGATGTAGCAATTCCAAGTAACTTACTTTGGTACTGAGTAATGGTTTACACTTAGATACGCGTTATAGTATTCCTCCCCACGAGGTCACGCTATAATTGATGTATGACCGAAGAAAATCTAATTGCTAAATCATTTGGGTGGGTAAACGTCCACACCACGTGGCTTGCCTTACCTGATGGGATTTTAGATGTGATTAGTGATTTAATGATATTATTTGAGGGAGATAATATCGGATATTAAATTGTTTGTTTTTTTATGTGCTTATAGGTTAAGAATGACTGTGACCCCACTTTGTGATATACTTAAGGATGAAAACTCACCGGTTCCATATGGTGATGATTGGGAACGAAATCTGGACATTGTCCAGACTGTTGAGCTTTCTGAATCCACTGTTGTCCCAACTGATGAGGACATTCGAAATGACCTCAGTATGATGTTGAGACATAGCGTGGAAGCCGGACAAGAGGTGATTAACATACTCACAGAATTCTCTCTCAATGAGTCCCTTAAAAAGGAATCAACGAGAGCGGAGTTTGTGCGTAAGTTAAGAGAATCACAAGCTTTTGTGGCAAGGCTAGAGGAAAAGCATGCAAAGAAACCCAGTGGCTCAAAGCCACGGATTGGGAAAGGCAAGCCTTTGGGCAAGTGCTTTCGATGCAAGCAGTTTGGGCACTGGAGGTCTGATTGTCCTCTCATCAAAGGTACGAAATTTTCCTTAGTCACTGAAACATTGTCAGCGGTGATATCTACCAGCACCTGGTGTGTAGATACGGGCGCCACTGACCATGTCTGCAATTCATTGCAAGGGTTCCAGGAAACCCGGAGACTTAGAGAGGGAGAAATCGTGGTCTACATGGGCAATGCCGCGAAGGTGGCGGCTGTTGCAGTGGGAGACGTTCAGTTACGCTTTAGTAGTGATAGGGTTTTAGTTTTACAAAATTGTCTTTATGTACCGAATTTTAGAAAGAATTTAATTTCAGTTTCTAAGTTAATTCTGAATGGATATTCTATTTCTTTTGATCACTCTGTGGTCATAAGAAGAAATAGTGAGATTATCTGTTCTGGTACATTGGTAGACGATTTGTATATTCTGAATCCTGAGTCTAACACGATGCAACTAACCGAGAGTAATAACACATCTACGAACACCAATAAGAGAAAGGAACCTTCTAACATGAATCAATTATACTTGTGGCATCTAAGGCTAGGTCATATTAATTCGAATAGAATTCAAAGGTTGAAAGCTGATGGTCTCATTAGCGGCATAGAAGGAGAGGACCTTCCAACCTGCGAATCCTGTTTGGAGGGTAAAATGACCAAGCGTTCTTTTTCTGGTAAAGGACGTAGAGCTGAACAAGTATTGGATTTGATTCACTCTGATGTATGCGGACCTATGTCTACTCAGGCAAGGGGAGGGTACGAGTATTTCATCACCTTTACTGATGATTACTCAAGATATGGATATATTTACCTGATGCGCCACAAGAGTGATTCTTTTGACAAGTTCAAGGAATTCAAGGCTCTTGTGGAGAACCTTCGTGGTAAATCCATAAAATGTCTGCGATCTGATCGCGGAGGCGAGTACCTGTCTGGAGAATTCAAGGCATACTTGGCAGAGAATGGGATTGAATCCCAGCTGACTTCACCATATACTCCTCAGCAGAATGGTGTGTCAGAAAGAAGGAATAGGACTCTTATGGAGATGGTGTGATCGATGATGAGTTACTCGGATTTACCTGTTATGTTCTGGGGACTTGCCTTGGAAACAGCGGCGTACATTCTGAACAGGGTTCCGACCAAAACGGTACCAATTACACCCATGGAATTGTGGAGTGGGCGTAAGCCTAACTTGAAACACATTCGGATCTGGGGATGTCCAGCACATGTGTTGCGACATGGCGCCGATAAGTTAGAACCTAGATAAGAAATACGGCTGTTTGTAGGATACCCGAAAGGAACTAAGGGTGGCATGTTCTATAGTCCTACGGACCAGAAGATCGTTATAAGTACTAACGCTCGGTTCTTAGAGGAAGACTATGTCATGGACCACAAGCCCAAAAGTGACATAATACTTGATGAGTTGAGAGGTAACGAGGAAGACCTGGATACAGCCGAACCGAGTATAGATACACCACTAGAACCTGCACCTAATACTGTCACTGTTAATACACCGGAACACCGTCGTAGTGGGAGGGTTGTTAAACAACCGGACAGATGGATTGGACTGGGTGAGTCTTCGGACTCGGCACCCGGAGTTCATGAAGTCGATCCCTGGACCTATGATGAGGCAGTACAAGATATAGATGCGCCTTCTTGGAAGAAAGCGATGAAATCCGAAATAGAATCTATGGATTCTAATAAAGTCTGGGATCTTGTAGAACCACCAAGCGGCGTAAAGCCAATTGGGTGTAAATGCGTCTACAAGAGAAAGAGAGGATCTGACGGAAAGGTTGAAACCTTTAAAGCTCGGCTTGTTGCGAAAGGATATACTCAGAAAGAGGGAATCGATTATGACGAGACCTTCTCGCCGGTAGCCAAGATAAAGTCGATCCGGATTCTCTTATCCATAGCAGCTCATATGGATTATGAGGTGTGGCAAATGGATGTCAAGACAGCTTTCCTTAATGGAAGTCTTGACGAAACAAACAACCAGAAGGATTCATTGCTAAGGGGCGAGATCATCTAGTGTGCAAGCTTAATCGATCCATTTATGGATTGAAACAAGCCTCGAGTTCGTGGTACTTGCAAATTGATGAGATAGTCCATTTTATGGATTCATCAAAGCATAGACGAATCGTGTGTATGGGAAACATGATGGAAACAAGGTGGTGTGTCTCGGGTTTTATGTAGATAACATTTTATCATTGGCAACAATGTAAAGATGTAATCAGACATGAAATGATGGTTGTCTGGATAAATCATTATGAAAGATATAGGAAGAAGTTGGACCTGTTCTTGAGATCTTGGATCTCTAGGAGAGAACATTGTACTTCTCCTGGACATCTTACATATATATGATTGTGGTTCGTTTTAACATGCAAGATTCCCAGAAAGGTTCGTCACCTTTCAGATACGGAATGCATCTATCTAAGGATATGTGTTTTGGAACACAAAAGGAGATAGAAGCAATGAAAGCAGTTTCCTACACTTTAAGTGTGGAAAGCTCGATGAATGCATTGTTGAAAACAAGAACCTGATATCGGCTATGCGGTTAGCATAGTGGGAGGATATCAAGGTAATCCTGGAAAGGAATACTTGACTGCTGTAATGAACATTTTAAGTACTTTCGAAGTACTGGAAACTATGTTCTGGATTACGGAGCAGACAAACATTTCCTTTGGATTACATTCTCTTAGATTTCTAATCGAATAAGGACCGGTGTAAGTCGATATCAGGCTATGTGTTTCACTATTAAAGGAGAAGGAGTTTTAACATGGAAGAGTGATAAGCACGATGCTTTTCGGACTCTGCCATGGGTAACCAAATAAGCGGCCTCAGAGGCAGCGGAAGTTTTGGTATAGCTCCGGGATAATCTCTGGGACTTAGATGTGATTCTTAATTTGCCAAAGGCTATGTCAATAGCGGTGCGATGGCAAATGGTAAGAAATCACAAGTCCATAAGTGTAAGATAACACATAGAGCAAGTACCACCTGATACGAGTCATCGTCGAGGGAGACGACGTTGTAGTCACCAAAATAACTTCAGAGCGGCAACCTAGAGTGCTCATTCACATAGTACTTCTTGAAAGTACAACTTAAGCACGTGATGAGTATGGGAGTCGGGAGTTTGGAGGAAAAGACTAGACCTTAGTATAAGTGGGAGATTGATGGAGTAGTATACTTAATGTCTAGATTTGAGTATTCTGAACTCTGTATCCACTTTCATTTACCTATCTATTACAGACATTCATTTGCTTTTAATTATTGTTAATTAAATATATGCAAATTATAGTCCTGGATTTTATACGTTGTAGTTAGTATGGTGTTGCATGGGCACACAGAAGATCATACTATCGGTTACTCGTATTTAATCGAACAGTTGCTCACGACCTAGATGGACACGGACCAATCCATCGGTATAGTCGTTGTGTGAGAGAGAAAATAATTTATCTTAATTATTTTATCACACTTGTACACTTGGTGTATTGAGCGGATCGATTGAGACTCATCAATTAGGATTGCTCGGCGATAATTGATTTGAGACTCGGAGTATTTTATTCTTAATCCCTGAAACAATTGCGGGTGTGTATATTTAATATTAGTGACTTTGATTTTCCAAAGGAATTAACCGATTTAATTATTGGGTTAATTACCGGCTAAGTTGGGTCACTATATTTTATATATGGCATGCCGTGAATTCTTGAAGGGGCAGTGTATCCCGTAAGGGTTGATAATATCCCCGAGATGAGCTCATAAGGATTTATTATGTAAACCTCGCGAGTGGATTTGTTCCGCATAATAAATAAGGTTGAGTGGTACTATTCTCGGATATAAGAGATGAATAAATTTATTAAGCAATAAATAAATTTTATTCATGGATATTTAAATCTTAAATACACGGAATAAATAATACTAAGTTGGAGAAATAATATTTGATATAATATGAATAATATTGGGAGTGCAATTTTATTTATATAGTGGAAAATAAATAAAATTAATATTGATAAGAATTAATGGATTTGGGTTGGACCCAATTTAATTTTCAATATTGGAAGCCCAATATTTTGTTGGAGTTGTGTACTTAATGTCTAGATTTAAGTAACGGAAACTCCCAATCCATTGCCATTAATCTATTTAATTAAATAAACAATTATTTGCGTTTAATTATTTATAATTAAATATATGCAAATTATAGTCCTGGATTCTATACGTTGTAGTTAGTATGGTGTGTCGGGCCCACACAGAAGATCATACTATCGGTTACTCGTATTTAATCGAACAGTTGCTCACGACCTAGATGGACACGGACCAATCCATCGGTATAGTCGTTGTGTGAGAGAGAAAATGATCTGTCTTGATTATTTTATCATACTTGTACACTTGGTGTATTGAGCGGATCGTTTGAGATTTATCGATTAGGATTGCCGGCGATAATCGATTTAAGTCTCAGTGTATTTTATTCTTAATCCCCGATACTATTGCGGGTGTGTATATTTAATATAAGTGACTTTGATTTTCCAAAGGAATTGACCGGTTTAATTACTGGGTCAATTACCGGTTAAGTTGGGTCGCTATATTTTATATATGACATGCCGTGAATACTTGACGGGAAAGTGTATCCCGTAAGGGTTGATAATATCCCCGAGATGAGTTCATAAGGAATTATTATGTAAACCCTGCAGGTGGATTTAATCCGCATAATAATTAAGGTTGAACGGTACTATTCTCGGATATAAGAGATGAATAAATTAATTAGCAATAAATTAATTTTATTCATGGATATTTATATCTTAAATACACGGAATAAATAATACTACCGGAGAAATATTATTTGATATAATATGGATAAATATTGGGAGTGCAATTTTATTTATATAGTGGAAAATAAATAAAATTAATATTGATAAGAATTAATAGATTTGGGTTGGACCCAATTTAATTTTCAATATTAGAAGCCCAATATTTAATCTCCTTTTGATCCCCTACGTAGCCTATAAAATCACTACATGGTCTTCACAATTCATTAACCTAAGATACGCCAATCATAAAGTTCTTGAAGAGTGGAGGAGATCCATGGAGTTCGGTAGATCGTCGCCCACACGACGTCCGGGCTAGTGCAAGGAATACGTGGGAAGATCTCAAGGTCATCAATTGAGTTCTTCGTTTTTCCGAACAACGAGAACGAGGTAAATCGTAAAACCCCCTTTATGATTTAATCGTTTTAATTATCGTAAAAATATCGTGAACCAAGATCCGTGAACGCGACCCATGTCGAGGTTGAACCGGGCGGTGGTGATCGAAGATCACCGGACCGCCGGCGGCTCAACGGCTCGGGCATGAGAGGGTCGAGGGGGCGTGAGCCTCGGCTGGACGCCAAAGGACTCGAACGCACGGGCTCGGCCGCGAGCTACGGGTTTTCCCGTAGTGGATTCGCGGGCTGTCCGAGCCCTCCCCGGTGCGCGCTCGCAGCGAGCTGCGAGTTTTCTCGCAGCGGACTCGCGAGCCATGCGAGTTACGCACGGGGCTGTGCGGGGGAAACCCTAGCGCGCGCCCGGTGGCGCGCGCACGCCTCGATCGGGCAGCGGCGGTTCGAGCCGTTGCTAGGGCTCGATTGGGGTGATCCGCGAGGGTTCCCGGCGCGGTTTGCGGGCTGCTACGAGCAGCCCTAGGCGGCTGCTACGGACAGCCGCGAGCCCACGCGTGGTGGCTCGATCGAACAAGCCACGGGCTATCCCCGTGGCGGGTTTGTTTGATTAGGCTATCCCCGTGGAGGTTCGTGGCGGATTTCCGGCAACCGGGATTTCGTTTGGAGTTGTCGTTCCGCAATTTTAACAACTCCGGATATTCGATCTCCAAAGGATTTCGGTCGGAATTAATTAGATAATTAATTTTTTAATTAATTTATTAATTCCGGGATATCGATTTCCAACAACTGGTATCAGAGCGTTGGTTTTAGTTCACGGTATTTTTCGATAAATTGTTCTACCTTGCAGGGTTTCCGACTATTATGGCTAGATATAATTGTTCTTGATTATTGTCATAATATTGTTCTTGATTATTAAACTCTCGGACATGTCGAGATTCGTTTTATGTGTGGTGAATGCTTGTAATAGTAAAAATTCGGGGGTTGACCGAATTTAGGTTTATTATTACGTTCTATTTTTTCCGGAAAATGTATAGGGTCGATTTCATGTATAGAATCGATACCGGATAATTGTAAATTAATTTTGTAATTTATTTACGTTGGATCGATGCCGAAACGACTACCGGAGAAGACACGTGACGAAGAGAAGAAGGGCTCGGGATCGATCATCCCCATGATCGATCCCATGGTATTCGATCGAGGGGAGGGGCTGCCCGGGAACTCTCGGCCACGCCGGCCACCGGTGGTGGTGGCGCGTGGGCTGGGCGGCGGCGGCGTGCTCCTCCGAGCGGCGATCGATGGTGGTAGGGCGCGGGGACTCCCAACCCGTGCTCTTCCGCCGAGATCCAACTTTCCTATTTTAATTCGGTTTTCTTATTTGATTATTTCTTTTATGGAATATTCATGGAATAAGAAAAGAATTAATTTAGTATTAAATTTATTTTCCTATTTGATTATTCCTACTCATGAGAATTTTCATGGATTAGGAAAAGAATAAATTTAGAATTAATTTGTTTTTCCTATTTAATTATTCCTTTATGGAATTTTTAATGGATTAGGAAAATAATTAATTTGGAAAGTTTTAATGGTCCTTAATTAATTTTTCCTATTTAATTATTCCTTTATGGAATTTTTAATAGATTAGGAAAGGAATTAATTTGGAAAGGATTAGGAGTCCTAATTTATTTTATTTCCATATTCTATTATAAAAGTCTTCTAGAATATTCCGAGTTTGACTTGGATGGGATTCTAGAGATTTAATAGAATTAGATAGGAAAATAAAAATAAATATAAATATTAATAATATTTAATTTTATTTTTGATGTATTCGATTGACTTAATTTTCGAATTAAGTAACTTTTGGAATAATTGAAAATAAATAGATTTAAATATTGGGATTAATATTCTCGTCACATGGAGCATTCAAGAACGAAGACTGAAGACTAGAAGATGCGTACGGGGATGCGATAAAGCCATAATAGTCGGAAAATAATATTCTAGTATTATTTTGACTATGTGATAATATGCTATGTGCTTTATTTCATGTATGCATGCTTATGTGTATTTAATTATGCATTAGATAGCGTATCCCTTTGTTATAAAAAGCTAAGTGGGAGAGGGTATGGAAACATACCCATGGTCTCCATTGCTGCTCTCTTGATGACTTTTATAAACTTTTGAAGTTTATATAGATAAGTTATTGGAGGAGAGTTCTTGTAATTCCTCTTACGAGAAACATTGATTAAGTTTATCAAACAATGCCTAATTTGTCTTTCCAAAGCTGATTTCAAGTCGACTCATTCTCACCCCGGGGAGTGGAATGGAGCCAAAGCCACTTGGTCATGTAGAGGACACAAATTAGAGACCTTCGTACCATTCTTTTATAGATGGATCGATTGTCTGCTCGGCTCCCTCATCTAATGAGAGATAGGGTTGTTCGCATGGTGAATCACTGGTTAGAAACTTCGAGTTTCACTTATGATTCTCCACGTCTTGATTTACAAGATCGAATGGATCAAGTAATTGGGAGTCAATTATATAAATCTTTTTGGTATAGTAAACGTCCACACGAACGTGGCTTGCTATACTGAATGGGATTTTAGAATAATTGATGTAGACAGTTATAGGGAATTGTGAAGGGTTGCGAGTTGTCGTAAACGTCCACACGAACGTGGCTTGCGGTGACGTAACAATTCTAAACGATTCACCTTAGTACTGAGTAATGGTTTACACTTAGATACGCGTTATAGTATTCCTCCCAACGAGGTTACGCTGTAAGTGATGTATGACCGAAGCAAATCTAATTGCTAAATCATTTGGGTGGGTAAACGTCCACACGAACGTGGCTTGCTTTACCTGATGGGATTTTAGATGTGATTAGTGGTTTAATGATATTATTTAAGGGAGATAATATCGGAGATTAAATCGATTGTTTGTTGTTATGTGTGCTCATAGATTATGGATGGCTTTGAACCCACTTTATGTGATACTTGAGGAATTTAACTCATTGGTCCCTAAATGTATTGATTGGAATAGAGATCTAGACATTGCCTAGACTGTTAAAGAGTAAAAGTTTGTACTCAGTGAGCTTTGTTCTCCCGAACCTACTAATGTCTCGACTGTTGAGGAAAGAACTGATTTTATCATGTTCAAACTCAAGGAGAAGTTTAGACATGACATAGGCGGCTAGACAAGAAGCGATGAGGATACTCATAAAGGCCAGTCGCTTCGAGGAAACGCTTAAACACGTTTTTGAGATGATTGACCTTTTAGACGAGTTGAGACGGAAATCGCAAGCTCTTGTAGCCAATGCCAAAGGTTTCGAACCTAAGGGCAAAAACCGGGGATAGGAAAAGCGAGCAAAGAAACCCAGTGGTCCTAAGTTTCTTGGATCACGAGATGGGGCGAGAAAGCCAATAGGCTAGTGTTCTCGATGCAAACAGTCTAGGTACTGGAAGTCTGATTATCCTCTCAAAGAAAGTACGAAATCTTCTTTAGTCGTAAAACATAGTCAGTGGTATTATCTTCCGGAACCTGGTGTGTAGATATGGAACCATTGACGGTATGCGCATTCTAAATGCGAGGGTTCCAGGAAACCCGACGACTTGGAAAAGAAGAAATCGTAGTCTACATGGGCAATGCTGTTGAGGAAGCAGCTGTTGCAGTGGAGGAAAATTATAGGATTTCATTTTGAGCTATTGCTTTTATGTACCTTTAGAAAGAACCTAGTTCTGGATTTCTAATGAATGGATATTTTATTTCTTTTAAATCATCTGATGGTTATAAGAAGAAATAAAGATAGTATCTATTCTGGTACATTAGCTAGCAATATAGAAATGATGAATCCTGAGTCCACCACGGTGCAACGAACCGTAGTACAAAACTCGTTTTACTAATAAGAGATTTCTTTATTAAATCGATTATACTTGTGGATTCTTATGCTAAATCATGTTTATTCAAATAAGAAGTTCAAAGGTCGAAAATTGATATTTGATCAATTAAGTTGAAGGAGTGGACCTTCCGACCTAAGAATCTAATTTGGAAGATAACATGACTAAGCAATCCTTTATGGATATAAGATATAAGATCCGGACAAGTATAAGAATTGGTTGACTCTGATGTATGCAGACCTTGTTTACTCAGACAATAAGGTACGAGTACTTCTTTTATGATTACTCGAAAGAATGGATTAGCATACCTGATGTGCCACAAAAGCAAAGTGTTTTGACAAGTCAATGGACACAAAGCTATTGTGGGGAACCATCATGGTATATCCATTGAAAGCCTGCGATCTAATCGCGGAGGCAAGTGCCTGTCTGAGGAATGCATGGCATACTGATCAGAGATTGGGATTTGATCCCAAATGACTACACCATACACTCTTGTGTAGAAATGGTGTGTCGGAAATAAGAAATGGAACTCTTATAGAAATAGTAAAAGCATGAGTTATACGGAACTACCTGTGTTCTATGGATATGTCTGGAAACAACGGCGCATTCAAGTGCGGTTGTAGAATATCCTAGAAGAACAAAAGATGTGTGTTCAATAGTACTATGAACCAGAAGGACGTTATAAGTTCTAACGCCCGATTCTTAGAGGAAGACTATTAGATGAACCACAAGCCCAAAGTGACATAATACTTTGAAATAAGAGAGAGAGATTAAGACTTAGAACCAGCCGAACCGAGTAGCGGTACACCACTGACTGCACCTACTGTTATTACTGTTCATACACCGGAATGCCGTTGTAGTGGGAGGTTGTATGACAACCGAAGATATTCATAAGACTAGGAGAGTCTTCGGACTCTGGACCTAGTATACATGAAATCGATCCCTGGATCTACATAGAGGCAGTACTAGATCTAAATGTGCTCTCTTAGAAAGCAATAAGGTTTATTGCTAAGAGGCAAGATCATTTAGAGTACAAGCTTAGTTGATCCATTTATGGATTGGAACAAAGCATTGAGTTCGTGGTACTTGCAAGTTGATGAGATAGTCCATTTTATGGATTCATCAAAGCATAGACGAATAGTGTGTATTGGAAACGTGATGGAAACAAGGTGGTGTTTCTCGGGTTTTTATGTAGATAACATTTTATCATTGGCAACAATGTAAAGATGTAATCAGACATGAAATGATGGTTGTCTGGATAAATCATTATGAAAGATATAGGAAGAAGTTGTACTTCTCCTGGACATCTTACATATATATGATTATAGTTTGTTTTAAACATGCACAATTCTGAGAAAGGTTATTGCCTTTCGGGAACAGAATACATCTATCTAAAGGTATGTGTTTCAAACGCATAAAGGAGATAGATATAGACAAAGCAGATTCCTACACTTCGAGTGTAGAGAGCTTTGTGGATGCAATGTTGAAAAACATGAACCTGATATCAACTATGCGGTTAGCGTAGTGGGAGGATATCAAAGTAATCTGGATAAGAGATATTTCAATGCTGTAAGAGTACTTGGAAGTACTGGATTACTAAGCAAGACGAAATCTTCTTAGATTACAGTTTTCTCAGATCCAAAAATCAGAGAAAGACCAGTGTAAGTCGATATCAGGCTATGTGTTCACTTTTAGAAGAGGTGGAACCTAAAGATGAAAGAGTGATAAGCGTGATGCTTCTCGGACTCTATCATAAACCGAATAGCAGCCTCAGAGGCAGCGGAAGTTTTGGTTAGGTTCCGGAATGACCTCTGAACTTGGATATGAATCTTGGTTCACCAAAGGCTATGTACATAGCGGTGCATGGAGAACTGGAAGAAGTCATAAGTTCAAAAGGTGATGATAACACATAGAGCCAGTACCACCTGATACGAGTCATCGTCAGTGAGACGACGCAGTAGTCACCAAGATAACTTCAGAGCGGCAACCTAGATTGCTCATTCACATAATACTTCTGGAAAGTATAACTTAAGCACGTGATGAGTATGGGAGTCGGGAGTTTGGAGGAAATGACTAGACCTTAGTACAAGTGGGAGATTGTTGGAGTTGTGTACTTAATGTCTAGATTTAAGTAACGGAAACTCCCAATCCATTGCCATTAATCTATTTAATTAAATAAACAATTATTTGCGTTTAATTATTTATAATTAAATATATGCAAATTATAGTCCTGGATTCTATACGTTGTAGTTAGTATGGTGTGTCGGGCCCACACAGAAGATCATACTATCGGTTACTCGTATTTAATCGAACAGTTGCTCACGACCTAGATGGACACGGACCAATCCATCGGTATAGTCGTTGTGTGAGAGAGAAAATGATCTGTCTTGATTATTTTATCATACTTGTACACTTGGTGTATTGAGCGGATCGTTTGAGATTTATCGATTAGGATTGCCGGCGATAATCGATTTAAGTCTCAGTGTATTTTATTCTTAATCCCCGATACTATTGCGGGTGTGTATATTTAATATAAGCGACTTTGATTTTCCAAAGGAATTGACCGGTTTAATTACTGGGTCAATTACCGGTTAAGTTGGGTCGCTATATTTTATATATGACATGCCGTGAATACTTGACGGGAAAGTGTATCCCGTAAGGGTTGATAATATCCCCGAGATGAGTTCATAAGGAATTATTATGTAAACTCTGCAGGTGGATTTAATCCGCATAATAATTAAGGTTGAACGGTACTATTCTCGGATATAAGAGATGAATAAATTAATTAGCAATAAATTAATTTTATTCATGGATATTTATATCTTAAATACACGGAATAAATAATACTACCGGAGAAATATTATTTGATATAATATGGATAAATATTGGGAGTGCAATTTTATTTATATAGTGGAAAATAAATAAAATTAATATTGATAAGAATTAATAGATTTGGGTTGGACCCAATTTAATTTTCAATATTAGAAGCCCAATATTTAATCTCCTTTTGATCCCCTACGTAGCCTATAAAATCACTACATGGTCTTCACAATTCATTAACCTAAGATACGCCAATCATAAAGTTCTTGAAGAGTGGAGGAGATCCATGGAGTTCGGTAGATCGTCGCCCACACGACGTCCGGGCTAGTGCAAGGAATACGTGGGAAGATCTCAAGGTCATCAATTGAGTTCTTCGTTTTTCCGAACAACGAGAACGAGGTAAATCGTAAAACCCCCTTTATGATTTAATCGTTTTAATTATCGTAAAAATATCGTGAACCAAGATCCGTGAACGCGACCCATGTCGAGGTTGAACCGGGCGGTGGTGATCGAAGATCACCGGACCGCCGGCGGCTCAACGGCTCGGGCATGAAAGGGTCGAGGGGGCGTGAGCCTCGGCTGGACGCCAAAGGACTCGAACGCACGGGCTCGGCCGCGAGCTACGGGTTTTCCCGTAGTGGATTCGCGGGCTGTCCGAGCCCTCCCCGGTGCGCGCTCGCAGCGAGCTGCGAGTTTTCTCGCAGCGGACTCGCGAGCCATGCGAGTTACGCACGGGGCTGTGCGGGGGAAACCCTAGCGCGCGCCCGGTGGCGCGCGCACGCCTCGATCGGGCAGCGGCGGTTCGAGCCGTTGCTAGGGCTCGATTGGGGTGATCCGCGAGGGTTCCCGGCGCGGTTTGCGGGCTGCTACGAGCAGCCCTAGGCGGCTGCTACGGACAGCCGCGAGCCCACGCGTGGTGGCTCGATCGAACAAGCCACGGGCTATCCCCGTGGCGGGTTTGTTTGATTAGGCTATCCCCGTGGAGGTTCGTGGCGGATTTCCGGCAACCGGGATTTCGTTTGGAGTTGTCGTTCCGCAATTTTAACAACTCCGGATATTCGATCTCCAAAGGATTTCGGTCGGAATTAATTAGATAATTAATTTTTTAATTAATTTATTAATTCCGGGATATCGATTTCCAACATATTTATTCTCCTTTTGATCCCCTACGTAGCCTATAAAAGCACTACATGGTCTTCACTTTTCACAACCTAAGATACGCCAATCATAAAGTTTGAAGAGTGAAGAGGATCCATAGAGTTCGATAGCTCGTCGCCCACCCGACGTTCGAACGGAGTGCAAGGAATACGCGGGAAGATCACGAGGTCATCGATTTCGTTTCTCCGAACAACGAATCGTAGGTACAATTCTCAACGCCCTTGATTATTGTTCGATTTTGTTTATCGAGAATACCGTAGGACGAAGATCCGAGGATCGAGCCCGGATTAGACGAAGGACCACGCGGTGGTGGCGAAGCCACCGGACCGCGTGGACCGCCCGCCTAGGGTTCGATGGGCACGGAGGAGGCGACCCTCGGCTGGGCCGAGGGCGCGCGGTCGATCACGACGATCGACCGCTGGGGCGCGGGCTGGTGCCGCACCCCACCCCACCTCGACGGTGGGGACCTCCAGGCGGCGGCGGGTCGCCGGACCCGCCGCGGGGGCTGCTGGGCAGCCCCGCCCAATCGCATGAGACGCGATCTTTTGATCGCGCGAACCCCGCACTCGCGGGGGTTCGGGTGGGGGCGGATTGCGCGCCTTCGGGTGCGTGGTCTCCAAAGCCCGGACTCCGGCGGATGAGTCGGCGTTCGTGTGATCTCCGGCGAAGGGTTCGTTCGGGTTATCGGTTCCGCAATTTTGATAACCCGGGATATCGAATTCCAACAAGAGGGCTGGTAATAATTATTAATGAGTATTGCATGACCCAGGGTTTGGACCCTGGACCTTATGAGTGAAGATGAAGAAGATAACCGCTGGGCTATCTTCGTTATATGTACATCTTTTAAAAGATAATATATATGTATTCATATCAAGTGACGGGGTTCTAGTCGATGGCGTGAAAAGCACTTGATATCTTTTATAATTATATATATATATATATATATATATATATATATATATATATATATATATCAAATTATAAATATAACAAAAGCTAATTTTAAATAAAAGGGCATTTAAATATATTAAATTGCGATATTTTTTGTATTTAATTATTTTTATAAAATTGCGTAATTGCATAATTTTTGTAATTAATTATTTTTATAAAATTATAATTGTATAGTTGTATAATTGCGTATTGCGTAAACAGTTAAAAAAACTTTAATTATAATTTTATTATTTGTGAAATAATAGTTAAAAAACATTTAAAACAATTTAGCGTAATTATATAATAACATTTAATTAATTTATTATTATATAAATTAATAGTAAAAAAAAAAAAAAAAAAAACCTACGGCATTTGCCGTAGGGGTCCCCTACGGGAAGCATCCACGTAGGGGATTTATTCTTCCCTACGGGAGTTTGCCCGTAGGGGACTCTATTATTATCACTCCCTACGGGGATACCCGCCGTAGGGCATACATCCCGTAGGGGACCCGTAGGGAATTTTGAAGGGAAGTGAGGCGCGCCAAATGCGCGCGTAGAACCCTACGGGACCCCCTACGGCAAGGGGGGTAGGGGTTGCCGTAGGGGATTTCTTTAAAGGATTTCCTGTAGGGGATGCCGTAGGGACACCCCTACGGGATGGATGCCGTAGGGAACCCCCGTAGGGGTTCCGCGAAATTCTTGTAGTGATCGCCGGGCGCGCAAGGAGAAGCCCCGGCTGGTGCCGGGGCGTGCAATCAACGCTCGGTCGATCGCTGGGGGCAGCCGCGGGCTGGTGCAGCGGGCAGGCGCCCCCTCCTCCATCGGCGGTGGCGGTGAGTCGCTGGACTCACCGCCGGGGGCTGCTACGAGCAGCCCCGGGGGATGTACGATGCATCCCCATGCGATCGCGAGCCCCTCGCGGGGGCTCGGCTAGGGTTTAGTCGCGGGTTCATCCAGCGGCGATGCTCGGGTCGAGCTCCGGCTTCGTGCGGTGGTTCGCGATGGTTTCCGGCGACGGGATTTCGGTCGGGTTATTGTTTCCGCAATTTTGATAGCCTGGGATATCGATTTCCAACAACTGGTATCAGGGCGTTGGTTCTAGTTCATGTGTATATGCGATAAATTATTCTACCTTGCAGGGTTTCCGACTATTATGGCTAGATATAATTCTTCGTTAATTATTGTCATAATTTTTATTAAACTCTCGGACATGTCGAGATTCGTTTTATGTGTGGTGAATGCTTGTAATAGTAAAAATTCGGGGGTTGACCGAATTTAGGTTTATTAATACGTTCTACTTTTTCCGGAAAATGTATAGGGTCGATTTCATGTATAGAATCGATATCGGATAATTGTAATTTCATTCTTGTAATTTTAATTACGTCGGATCGATGCTGAAATGACCGCCGGAAAAGAAGGCGTGTGACGAAGAAGACGAAGGACGAGAGGGACGATCAACCCCATGATCGACCCTCAAGGTCAACCGCGGGGAAGGGGCTCGATCACCCTCGGCTGGGGCTGCCGCCGGTCATGGTGGTGGCTGGCTGGCCGGCTGGGCGGCGGTGCTCCTCTCCGGTGGCGGCGGACGATGGTGGGGGTGGCGCGGGGACTCCCAACCCGTGCTACTCCTAACCAAGATTCACTTTCCTATTTTAATTCGGTTTTCCTATTTTGAGTATTCCTAAGTTTGGGAATTTTCATGGAATAGGAAAGTAATAAATTTAGAATTAATTTATTCTTCCTATTTAATTATTCCTTTGGAATTTTTTAATGGATTAGGAAAATAATTAATTTGGAAAGTTTTGAAAGTCCTTAATTAATTTTTCCTATTTAATTATTCCTTTATGGAATTTTTAATAGATTAGGAAAGGAATTAATTTGGAAGGATTAGGAGTCCTAATTTATTTTATTTCCTTATTCTATTATAGAAGTCTTCTAGAATATTTCAAGTCTGGATTGGATGGGATTCTAAAGATTTAATAGAATTAGAAAGGAAAATAAAAATAAATAAAAATATTAATAATATTTAATTTTATTTTTGATATATTCGATTGACTTAATTTTCGAATTAAGTAACTTTTGGATTTATTGAAAATAAATAGATTTAAATATTGAGATTAATATTCTCGTCACATGGAGCATTCAAGAACGAAGACTGAAGACTAGAAGATGCGTACGGAGATGGAATAAAGCCATGATAGTCGGAAAATAATATTCTAGTATTATTTTGATTATGTGATAATAGTATGTGCTTTATTTCATGTATGCATGCTTATGTGTATTTAATTATGCATTAGATAGCGTATCCCTTTGTTATAAAAAGCTAAGTGGGAGAGGGATTGGAAACAATGTCATGGTCTCCATTGCTGTTCTCTTGGTGACTTTTATGGACTTTCGAAGTTCGTTTAGATAAGTCATTGGAGGAGAATTCTTGTAATTCCTTTTACGAGAAACATTGATTAAGTTTATCAAACAATGCCTAATTTGTCTTTCTGAAGCTGACTTCAAGTCGACTCATTCTCACTCCGGGGAGTGGAATGGAGCCAAAGCCACTTGGTCATGTGGATGACACAAATTAGAGACCTTCGTACCATCTTTTTGAAGGTGGATCGATTGTCTGCTCGGCTCCCTCATTTATGAGAGATAGGGTTGTTCGCATGGTGAATCACTGGTTAGAAACTTCGAGTTTCACTTATGATTCTCCGCGTCCTGATTTACAAAAATCGAATGGATCAAGTAATTGGGAGTCAATCGTAAAAATCTTTTGGTGTAGTAAACGTCCACACTATCGTGGCTTGCTGCACTGAATGGGATTTTGGATCGATTGATGTAGACAGTTATAGAAGGGAGTAAAGTAGCGTATGTTAACGTAAACGTCCTCACTATCGTGGCTTGCGGTGAATATGTGTATCCCAAACAATCTTCTTAGATACTGAGTAATGGTTTACACTTAGGTACGCTTCTTAGTATTCTTCCCATCGAAGTAACGCTAATGATGATGTACGACCGAAGCAAATCTAATTGCTAAATCATTTGGATAGGTAAACGTCCACACTATCGTGGCTTGCCATATCTGATGGGATTTTAGATGTGATTAGTGGTTTAATGATATTATTTGAGGGAGATAATATCGGATATTAAATCGATTGTTTGTTGTTATATGTGCTCATAGATTATGGATGGCTTTGAACCCACTTTATGTGATACTTGAGGAATTTAACTCATTGGTCCCTCAATGTATTAATTGGAATAGAGATCTGGACATTGCCCAGACTGTTAAAGAATACAAGTTTGTACTCAAGTGAGCTTTGTTCTCCCAAGCCTACCAATGTCTTAACTAATGAGGAAGGGACTGATTTTAATATCATGTTCAAACTCAAGGATGTTTAGACATGACGTAGTGGCTAGACAAGAGGCGATGAGGATACTCATAAAGGTCATTCATTCGAGGAAGCGCTTGAACACGTTTCTAAGATGATGGACCTTTTGGACGAGTTGAGACAGAAATCGCAAGCTCTTGTAGCCAATGCCAAAGGTTTCGAACCTAAGGGCAAAACCGGGGGAAAGGAAAAGCAAGCAAGTGGTCCTAAGTTTCTTGGATCACGAGATGGGACGAGAAAGCCAATAGGCAAGAGTTCTCGATGCAAACAGTCTGGGTACTGGAAGTCTGATTATCCTCTCAAAGAAAGTACGAAATTTTCTTTAGTCGTAAAAAATAGTCAGTGGTATTATCTACCGGAACCTGGTGTGTAGATATGGAACCACTGACGGTATGTGCATTTTAAATGCAAGGGTTCCAGGAAACCCGACGACTTAGAAAATAAGAAATCGTAGTCTACATGGGCAATGCTGTGGAGGAGGCAGCTGTTGCAATGGAGGACATTTTATAGGATTTCATTTTGAGTTATTGCTTTTATGTACCTTTCATTTTAGAAAGAACTTTGTTCTGGATTTCTAATTAATGGATATTTTATTTATTTTAATCATTTGATGGTTATAAGAAGAAATAATGATATTATCTATTCTGGTACATTAGCTAGCAATATATAAATGATGAATCCTAAGTCCACCATGATGCAACGAACCATTTTATATAACTCGTTTTACTAATAAGAGATTTCTTTATTAAATCATTTTACTTGTGGATTCTTATGCTGAGTCATGTTTATTCAAATAAGAAGTTCAAAGGTCGAAATTGATAGTTGATCAATTAAGTTGAAGGAGTGGACCTTCCGACCTAAGAATCTGATTTGGAAGATAACATGACTAAGCAATCATTTATGGATATAAGGTATAAGATCCGAACAAGTATTAGAATTGATTAACTCTGATGTATGCAGACCTTTGTCTACTCAGACAATAAGGTACGAGTACTTCATTTTATGATTACTCGAAAAATGGATTAGCATACCTGATGTGCCACAAAAGCAAAGTGTTTTGACAAGTCAATGGACACAAAGCTATTGTGGGGAACCATCAAGGTATATCCATTTGTAGCCTGCGATTTGATCGCGGAGGCAAGTGCCTGTATGAGGAATGCATGGCATACTGATCAGAGATTGGGATTTGATCCCAAATGACTACACCATACACTCTTGTGTAGAAATGGTGTGTCAGAAATAAGAAATGGAACTCTTATAGAAATAGTAAAAGCATGAGTTATACGGAACTACCTGTGTTCTATGGATATGTATGGAAACAATGGCGCATTCAATGCGGTTGTAGAATATCCTAGAAGAACAAAAGATGTGTGTTCAATAGTACTATGAACCAGAAGGATGTTATAAGTTCTAACGCCCGGTTCTTAGAGGAAGACTATTAGATGAACCACAAGCCCAAAGTGACGTAATACTTTGAATGAGAGAGAACTAAGAAGACTGGAAACCAGCCGAACCGAGTAGCGGTACACCACTAACTGCACCTACTGTTATTACTGTTAATGCACCGGAATGCCATTGTAGTGGGAGGTTGTGTGACAACCAGAGATGTTCATAAGGCTAGGAGAGTTTTCGGGCTCTGGACCTAGTATACATGAAATCGATCCCTGGATCTACATGAAGGCAGTACTAGATCTAAATGTGCCTTCTTGGAAAGCAATAGGGATTATTGCTAACAAGATCATTTAGAGTACAAGCTTAGTTGATCCATTAATGGATTGAAACAAAGCTAGAGTTCGTGGTACTTGCAAATTGATGAGGTAGTCCATTTTTTTGGATTCATCAAAGCATAGACGAATCGTGTGTATTAGAAACGTGATGGAACAAAGTGGTGTTTCTCGGGTTTTATGTAGAGAACATTCTTATCGTTGGTAACAATGTAAAGATGTTGTCAAGACATAAAATGATGGTTCTCTAGATAAATCAATATGAAAGATAAAGGAAGAAGTTGGACATGTTCATGAGATCTTGGATCTCTAGGAAAGAACATTGTACTTCTCCTGGACATCTTACATATATATGATTATGGTTCGTTTTAACATGCAAGATTCCGAGAAAAGTTCGTTACCATTCAGATACAGAATGCATCTATCTAAGGATATGTGTTTTGGAACACAAAAGGAGATAGAAGCAATGAAAGCAGTTTCCTACACTTTGAGTGTGGAAAGCTCGATGAATGCATTGTTGAAAACGAGAACCTGATATCGGCTATGCGGTTAGCATAGTGGGAGGATATCAAGGTAATCCTAGAAAGGAATACTCGACTGCTGTAATGAACATTTTAAGTACTTTCAAAGTACTAGAAACTATGTTCTGGATTACGGAGCAGACAAGCATTTCCTTTGGATTACACTCTCTTAGATTTCTAATCAAATAAAGACCGGTGTAAGTCGATATCAGGCTATGTGTTTCACTATTGAAGGAGAAGGAGTTTTAACATGGAAGAGTGATAAGCACGATGCTCTTCGGACTCTGCCATGGGTAACCAAATAGCGGCAGCGGAAGTTTTGGTATAGCTCCGAGATAATCTCTGGGACTTAGATGTGATTCTTAATTTGCCAAAGGCTATGTAAATAGCGGTGCGATGGCAAATGGTAAGAAATCACAAGTCCATAAGTGTAAGATAACACATAGAGCAAGTACCACCTGATACGAATCATCGTCAGGGAAGACGACGCTGTAGTCACCAAGATAACTTCAGAGCGGCAACCTAGATTGCTCATTCACATGGTACTTCCTTGAAGTACAGTTTAAGCACGTGATGAGTATGGGAGTCGGGAGTTTGGAGGAAATGACTAGACCTTAGTACAAGTGGGAGATTGTTGGAGTTGTGTACTTAATGTCTAGATTTAAGTAACGGAAACTCCCGATCCATTGCCATTAATCTATTTAATTAAATAAATAATTATTTGCGTTTAATTATTTATAATTAAATATATGCAAATTATAGTCCTAGATTATATACGTTGTAGTTAGTATGGTGTGCGTCGTCACACGGAAGATCATACTATCGGTTACTCGTATATAATCGAACAGTTGCTCACGAACTAGATGGACAAGGACCAATCCATCGGTATAGTCGTTGTATGAGAGAGAAAATAATTTGTCTTGATTATTTTATCATACTTGTACACTTGGTGTATTGGGCGGATCGCTTGAGATTTATCGATTAGGATTGCCTTAGATAATCGATTTAAATCTCAGTGTATTTTATTCTTAATCCCCGATATTATTGCGGGTGTGTATATTTAATATAAGTGACTTTGATTTTCCAAAGGAATTGACCGGTTTAATTATTGGGTCAATTACCGGTTAAGTTGGGTCGCTATATTTTATATATGACATGCCGTGAATACTTGACGGGAAAGTGTATCCCGGAAGGGTTGATAATATCCCCGAAATGAGTTCATAAGGAATTATTATGTAAACCCTGCAGGTGGAATTTATTCCGCATAATAATTAAGGTTGAATGGTACTAGTCTCGGATACAAAAGATGAATAAATTAATTAGCAATAAATTAATTTTATTCATGGATATTTATATTTTAAATACACGGAATAAATAATACTACCGGAGAAATATTATTTGATATAATATGGTTTAATATTGGGAGTGCAATTAATTTATATAGTGGAAAATAAATTAATTAATATTAATGGGATTAATAGATTTGGGCTTGGGCTCAATTTAATCATTAATATTGGAAGCCAAATATTCCACCTCCTTATGATCCCCTACGTAGCCTATAAAAGCACTACATGGTCTTCTCTATTCTCATAACTTGAAGATCACAATTCTAGAGAGAGAAAGTAGAGAGGGAGATCCATGGAGTTCGGAAGATCGTCGCCCACCCGACGTCCGAGCTAGTGCAAGGAATACGTGGGAAGGTCTCAAGGTCTTCATAAGATCTCGTTTCTCCGTACAACGAGAACAAAGGTAAATCATTGAAACCCCCTCGATGATTTTAATTGATTATTCGTATATGCATATGAACGAAGATCCGAGTGACGAACGAACCCCGGAACGAGGATGAACCGGCGGTGGTGGTCGAAGACCACCGGACCGCGGCGGTTCGGATCCCCGTGGGGATCGTGCGCACGCACGGACTAAACCCTCAGCTGGACCCCGAGGGTGGCGATCGATGCCCTAGGGCTCAATCGCCGGGCGCGCAAGGAGAAGCCCCGGCTGGTGCCGGGGCGTGCGATCGACGCTCGATCGATCGCTGGGGGCAGCCGCGGGCTGGTGCCGCGGCAGGCGCCCCCTCCTCCATCGGCGGTGGCGGTGAGTCGCCGGACTCACCGCCGGGGGCTGCTACGACCAGCCCCGGGGGATGCACGATGCATCCCCATGCGATCGCGTGCGATCGCGAGCCCCTCGCGGGGGCTCGGCTAGGGTTTAGCCGCGGGTTCATCCCGCGGCGATGCTCGGGTCGAGCTCCGGCTTCGTGCGGTGGTTCGGGATGGTTTCCGGCGACGGGATTTCGGTCGGATTATTGTTTCCGCAATTTTGATAGCGCGGGATATCGATTTCCAACAGTTTCTCTTCTCGGTTTCGTGGCAAACTCAACATAGATGATTTCACAAACTACATGATGAAATGTTGTGTATGCTAAATGATATAACTAATGAAAGTTCGTTGCTTCAAATGGCCTTATCCATTTTCTCTAGCATAAAAGGTTCGTTGATTCAAATTGCTCAAAATATTAATCTGCATCCCTTTATTAATTATATTATGTACCTAATGCGCAACATATTTTTTATATGTTTATAGATGGAGATGATTTTAACACAAGCTATGGACTCAATAGAGCAAAATATCTAGGTTATAAATAGAGTGATTCAATAGTTACTTGTGATTGAACTTTAAAAAAAAAAATAGTAATAAATATTTAGGTTATAAATAGAGCGATTCAATAGTTACTTTCTATTTGATTGACCTTTAAAATAATAATAATAAAATATAATAATAATAATAATAATAATAATAATAATAATACTAATAATAATAATAATAATAATAATAATAATAATAATAAATACTAAAAAATATCGCAAAGAAAATAAACAATAAAATAAAATTCGAAAAAAATAACGCAAATAAAATAAACAATAAAATATGAGTATTTTTATATGTTTATTAATGGAGATAATTTCACTAAAAACTACGCAATTCAATGGATGAAATGTTGTATAATAAATGATGAAATTCATGTAATCTTTGTTAAAAGTCATTATTTTAATATTGTTTACTTTTTATTTTATTTTTTATTTGCGCAACTAAAAATACAATAAAAAAAGTAAAAAGATACGCAAATAAAAATCTTCATACACGAATTAATGGATGTAATGTTGTATATGATACATGATGAATTCCTTGTGAAGTTTACCAGATTTAGCTCATTCTACTGAGCCTGAATTTCCTCCAAAGTGTGATTCTCATACAACTCCAAAGTGTGATTCTCATACAACAACTGCAACTCATGGTGGCTAGGGTTAAAGATGACACCGCGGAGTATATAATAGGATTGAAATCTTTTACTATTACTATCTCAATCTCACTAGCTTCGACAGATGTCTGCATGGCAACATAATGCAATACGTTTTTTTTTCAGACATATTCAGAATACGCTAAAACAAAAGCGAAATTAAAAATTAAGAATGAGAATGAGTGAACACCTAACATAAGTTTCATGCTTTAGAGTTGATGTAAAGGTAAGACCTTCAAGCTGGGTATCTTGTCCTAGTGGAATGAGACAATCATGAAACTAAGTTTCAACTGAGAATAGAAAAACCGGAATATGTAAACGCCATAAGTTCATCTAACTAAAAAACTAGAAGTACATGAATTATTCAACATTAAGAAATTAAAGTTAGGGTTAATCACAAAAAACTACACTGGCGCGCACACACATAAATATAATGCATTGAGGTTTGTTTGTATTTACCTTACAAAGTACCCCCTTCCGTAATTATATGTAATTTCGAAAAATAACAATTTTTTTTAAGATAATAATAATAATAATAATAATAATAATAATAATAATAATAATAATAATAATAATAATAATAATAATAAATACTAAAAAATATCGCAAATAAAATAAACAATAAAATAAAAATTGAAAAAAATAGCGCAAATAAATTAAACAATAAAATATGAGTGGGGTACAGTCCTGTGCGCGCACACACATAGCAACATAATCCAATATGTTTTTTTAAGACATATTCAGAATACGCTAAAACAAAAGCTAAATTAAATATTAAGAATGAGAATGAGTGAACACCTAACATAAGTTCCCAGCCTATGCTTTAGAGTTGATGTAAATGTTGTTAGGATTTATATAATCCAATAAAGGTTAAAGGAAAGGAAAAGATAAACGTAGAGAACTTGTGTAATGCCCAGAAAATTCAAAGGCTTAAAAGGATTGAATATGCTACTCATACCAACAGATGCATCTTCTTTTCTGGGCATCCTCCTATAAGAACTCCAAAGTTAAGCGTGCTTGCTCTGGGGTAATTCTAGGATGGGTGACCCCCTGGGAAGTCTCCCGGGTGCGCACGAATGAGGACAAAGTGCGCTGGAAAAGACAAGTGTTGGTACAGTGGGGCCAGGATATCACTCCCGCAAGCAGTCATTGGTAACGGAGCCGGCCCATTAGGGTCGGGCTTCGACCCCTCAACGGGCCGGGGCGTTACAAATGGTATCAGAGCAGGTGCCGACCGGAATTGCGGGAACTAAGTGCCATGCGGGACCAAGTGCTCCACCCAGAAGTTGGTGAGAGTACCCGTAGGGGCCACCTCTAGAATCCTGCACGGATGGTAGGTCCTGGGAAAGGAAAGGCGCACAACGAGGACGTAGGATGGGTGACCCCCTGGGAAGTCTCCCGGGTGCGCACGAATGAGGACAAAGTGCGCTGGAAAAGACAAGTGTTGGTACAGTGGGGCCAGGATATCACTCCCGCAAGCAGTCATTGGTAACGGAGCCGGCCCATTAGGGTCGGGCTTCGACCCCTCAACGGGCCGGGGCGTTACAAATGGTATCAGAGCAGGTGCCGACCGGAATTGCGGGAACTAAGTGCCATGCGGGACCAAGTGCTCCACCCAGAAGTTGGTGAGAGTACCCGTAGGGGCCACCTCTAGAATCCTGCACGGATGGTAGGTCCTGGGAAAGGAAAGGCGCACAACGAGGACGTTGCGCATAAAAGGTGGGGTGATTGTAATGCCCAGAAAATTCAAAGGCTTAAAAGGATTGAATATGCTACTCATACCAACAGATGCATCTTCTTTTCTGGGCTTTCTCCTATAAGAACTCCAAAGTTAAGCGTGCTTGCTCTGGGGTAATTCTAGGATGGGTGACCCCCTGGGAAGTCTCCCGGGTGCGCACGAGTGAGGACAAAGTGCGCTGGAAAAGACAAGTGTTGGTACAGTGGGGCCAGGATATCACTCCCGCAAGCAGTCATTGGTAACCGAGCCGGCCCATTAGGGTCGGGCTTCGACCCCTCAACGGGCCGGGGCGTTACAAATAGTTGTAACATCCCATTTTTCATAACATAAACTATCGAGGATTTTCTTACTTTTCAAAATAAATTGTAGTATTTAAAATAACAAAATGTCAAAATGACTTATCATAATAAAATCATTAACTAAAAATAATAACCCTCAATAGTCAAAATTAAATAAAATAGTCAAGTATGAAATTTCAAAAGCGGGAAGCATAAAAGAAAATAATGTCTTTAAAAATAAATGCTGCTACTATCGCCGCCAAATCCCCGTCTCGCTCCGATTTCGCTCAACCTGAAAAGAGGGGGTTTTAAAAAGGGGTGAGTTATCAACAACTCAGTAGGGATAACAGTTCATATAACTATACGATACAGTGTTCACCGGATGATTCATAACTTAGACCATCTTGAACTTGATAGACGGTGGGATAAACCCAAGGACATGAATTTCCGAACGATTAAACGTTCCCGTCACATGACTTGCTTAATTTATACCGTGAACACGTCACTCGTCTACGTGAACACGGCCATGAATTTCGTCGCGCGACTAATATGTGCACATAACATGAATAGATCATACATCATAAACCACCACGCAGTTTATCCACGTACCATAAATATTATGAACTGTATTTAAAAAGGTTTTAGAATATCCCTACCTTGACAATGCAAAACTTGACTTGACGAAAAAGAAGCGTGAATGAATGCTCGTGCAATCCTATTCCTCAAAATTCGTATAACCTTCGTAAATTTATATAACGTAATATTAATATATGTATATAACACTACATAGTTGCAATCATTAACTGAAACAAAGATAAACAATCTGGGCATCATATAAGAAGTAAGCTTGGACAATTTTTGAAATATTGTTTAGGCTCGGTTTCAACGAACAGGGATGGATCACTAACTCCTATAGGTGGAATTTATAATTGATTTTGAAATAAAATGATAGTGTGAGGGTATTGAAAGAAAGGTTAGTACTTTTGTAATCCACTCCACCTTCTTTCACATGCTATATACTACTATAAGTTAATTAAGACCAAATAGAAACACACTTCTAAAACCAAGACCACGTGTGGCTAATTCCACAAGAGTGGTTAGCAAAAGTAATAATTATCAGGCTGAGGATAACTACCGTAATTTAATAAATGCGATTTACATAAAATCAAAGGGAGGAGACAGCACCACGGCAGAAGGTAATAAAACAACTAAATTAGAATAAACAAGTAGAATTTACTAGGCCGTGGACTCAATTGAAAATTAGATCAAGCAAATAGCCAAAAAAAAAGAATAATACTGATTCACATCTAAAGGTTAAACAAGTGGACATTGGAAAAGTGCGGCCGAGAGAAACAAATATTTTATTAGTTTTAAAACGAGTTGGGGAAAGGATTTTGGTCTAGTTATACCAAGAAATAATAGGGAATTCACATAAAGCATAACAGAAGCATATGTTCAAGAGTAATCCTAGACAAGGGAGAAAATTATTGATGAGCCATAATAGATTAACGGGAGACCACTTACTGAAGTTATTCTTCCAGCATGCGATGAGAAATATTGAGAGTGGTTGAAAGCGAGAGAGACAAAGGAATCGAAGGGCTGAACTCATATTTATATACTAACAGTAAAGAAATAGGGTTTCGGATAGAAACGTAAATATTATTATTATTATTATTATTATTATTATTATTATTATTATTATTATTATTATTATTCAGTTGTTAGAATTTGAGGATACTACATGATTATGCACAATGTATTTCAAATAAGACCGACTATGCAACACTCAACATGAAATTAAAGTTTTAAATATTTGGACGCCAAACATGATGCAATTATGAATGCTTAATTAAACTAGAGCAATAAATTAAACATGTATTGAGATAATTATTTTTTATGCAAATTCTAATTGGGCCAAAACCACTTAATTCGTTAATATAAATTTTTCGGTTGTTACAACTTGTGGTATTAGAACAAAATAAGCGTTTATAAGCGTGATCTAAAATATACAAGAGAGAGGCTTTATATAGCCAAAACAAAAGGTAAACCCTAATCCTGTAAACAAAAGGTAAACCTAATCTTATAAATATAATAACTAATATATTCTAACAAATGTAAGACCGCTTCAAGCTGGATATCTTGTCCTAGTGGAATGAGACAATCATGAAACTAAGTTTCAACTGAGAATAGAAAAACAGGAATATATATGTAAACGCCATAAGTTCATCTAACTTAAAAACCAGTGTTCTAAAAGACGGGCTAGGCGGCCGCCTGGGCGGCGCCTAAGCGCTCGGCGGCGGACCACCGTCCCGTTTTCCGGTGAGGTGGCTTGTCTAGGCGGGCAGGAGAATAATTAACTTTTTAGGTGGGTTTCAATCGGGCTAGATAGTGCAAGTGGGGGTGTGATTAATATAAACTCACCTTTTTGTAAATTTTTAGTCTTTCTTTCTCACACAGATTAAAGATTTTCTTCTTTGTGTTGCTGCGTGGCCGAGCTTGAAAAGTTTTGAGGAGAAAAATAAAGTAGCCCGCTTAAACAGTGGAGGGCATATAGAAATGAAGAAGCGGCGGCTGTTAGATTAGGGTTTCTGTGCATATGTATATTAGTATATATTAGTAATATTATATTATTAAAATACAATATCATATTATTATTTTATTAAAAATCTTTATTATATTATTATTTTATTATAATAATGTAAAATAAAAATTAAATTATAATAATATAATAAAATTTTAAACTTAATTTGGACGTATTTAATTTTTTAAAATATATATTATACATATAATTATTTATTTAATTATTTTTATTATTAATAATTATTAAAAATAGACAAAACGTCTAGATCCGCCTAGGCCCCGTCTAGGCCCCGCCTAGCCGTTTAGGCGCTAGGCCCCATGTCACCGACCTGCTAGCGCCTAGCGTCTTTTAGAACACTGTTAAAAACTAGAAGTACATGAATTATTCAACATTAAGAAATTAAAGTTAGGGTTAATCACAAAAAACTACACTGAGGTACAGTCCTGCGCGCACACACATAAATATAATGCATTGAGGCTTATTTGTATTTACCTTAAAAAGTAATCACCCCTTAAATGTTAATCAATGGAACTGAAAATTTCAAGATGGTCTTATCCTAACCAAACAATTCCTTAGTAGTCCCCCACCAAAAAAAATTAAAATAAAAAACAGACAATCAATTTCCAAGATTAACATAGAATAATCACTACCTCATCATTTTAATTTGAACTTTGAAGATAATTTTCAAGTTTCGCCAATCGATCCTTTCTGGAAAGCCTGCCATGAGCCCAACTGATTCCACCATTTCGAAAGCTACTGCGCAAGGCAACTCTACCTCATCCAAGAAAGTCCGTACAACTAATGGGCCCACTCGATGGTGAACCATAAAGTACTTCTCTATTGTTCTTCTCAGTGTTATTATCATCACCACCTCTATTTGCATTGGCTCCTGATGATTTTTGTGAAGCTCGAGCTCACCTTCTCGTTTTCTGTACCTTTTTCTTCTCACATCATCAGAGTACTCAATGGATGAAATGTTGTGTATGCTACATGATAAAATTAATGAAAGTTCGTTGCTTCAAATAGACTTACCCATTTTCTCTAGCATGAAAGGTCGTTGCTTCAAATTTGCTCTAAATATCTGAAATTAATCTCCATCCCTTTATTATTCATATTATCTACTTTTAGTACCTAATGGCAACATATTTTTTATTTGTTTATGGATGGAGATGATTTTAATACAGATTCAATACTTACTTGTGATTGACCTTTAAAAAAAATAATAATAAATATTTAGGTAATAAATAAAGCGATTCAATAGTTACATTAACCTTTAAAAAAAATACTGCGCAAATAAAATAAACATAAAAATAAAAATTTTAAAAAAATAGCGCAAAATAAAATAAACAATAAAAGTTTAGTATTTTTATATATTTATCAATGGAGATAATTTCAATACAAACGACGAGAGATGAAATGTTGTATAATAAATGATTAAACTCATGTCATCTTGGTTCAAAGTCATTATTTTAATATTTTTCATTTTCTATTTTATTTTATTTTTGCAAAAGAAAAAATTGCGCAACTAAAAATAAAATAAAAAACAAAGTGAAAAGATCCGCAAATAAAAATCACTACCTCATCATTTTCATTTGAACCGTTGAAGATAATTTTCAAGCTTCCCCAATGGATCCTTTCTGGAAAGCCTGCCATTGGCCCAAGTGATTCCACCATTTCGAAGGCTATTTTGCGCAAGTCACCTCTACCTCATCCAAGAAAGTCCGTACAACTAATGGGCCCACTCGATGGTGAACTGATAAAATAACAAAGAAAGGAAGAACCCTAACTAGGGTTTTGTATTTTTATTTAATATTGCGCAACTTAATTCTGATACAGTAGGAGTAAGCTTTTATAGAGAAAGCATTAACAGATAATCTCAGCCCGCTTATCTCTAACTAACCCTAATCATAATCTCAACAAACTGATAAACATGAATAATAAATAATTATTCATAAATCGATATTGCATGGCTCCAATAATCAGTTTGCATGGTTGCTTTCACGCCCCCTCGATTCGAGCGCGGATGACAAGGGAATCACATTGAGCTTGCGGCGCATGCGCGCGAAGAATTGTCCAGTCAAAGCCTTGGTGAGGCAGTCAGCTGCTTGATCAATAGCAAGTACATGCCTCACTGAAAGTTCACCTCGTTTTACTTTGTCTCTGACAAAATGTATGTCCAATTCCACATGTTTAATCCTTGAATGAGATACTGGATTTGCTGAGAGGCATACAGCTCCTAGGTTATCAAACCATATGACAGGAGTAGTATTAGAATTGAACCCCAATTCCTGTAATAGGGATTTTATCCAGGTTACCTCACAACTCACATTTGCTAAGCATCTGTATTCAGCTTATGTACTTGACCTGGAAACGGTTGGTTGTTTTTTTGAACTCCAAGAGACTAAGTTACCACCAATGAAAACACAATAACCACTAGTTGATTTTCTATCATCAAGGTCAGTTGCCCAAGCAGCATCTCCAAATGCTGTGATGTTTAAATTGGATGGTTTACAGAGGTTCAACCCAAAATCCTTTGTTGCAGCAAGATACCTGAGTATTCTTTTAAGAGCTTTCCAATGAAGGTCTGTAGGGCATTGCATATACTGGCTCAGCTTATTGACAGGAAAGGCAATGTCTGGTCTGGTGATAGTGGCATATTGGAGAGCTCCAATCATGCTTCTATACAACTTTCCATCTTCAAAGGGCTGGCCAGACTGTTTAGATAGATAGTTGTCTGTGATCATGGGAGTGGGCAGCCCTTTGCAAGTAGACATGTTGGCTTTTTGTAATAGATCTTCTACATATTTTTTTTTTACCAAGGAAAAGACCAGAAGGTGTTTGAGCAACCTCAATTCCCAGAAAGTAGTGTAGGGTACCAAGATCTTTGACAACAAAATGAGAGTTCAGTGCTGCTATGGTTTCCTGAATCTGATGAGTACTTGAACCTGTGATGATGATATCATCAACATAAATGAGAATGAAAATGATTGATGAAGAAGTCTTTCAGAAGTACAAGGATGCATCAGCCTGAAATGGTTTGAAGCTTAGAAGGGTGAGCACTGAAGCAAATTTGGTTGTCCATGCTCTAGAGGCTTGTTTCAAGCCATAAAGAGATTTGTGGAGTCTACACACCATCTGCCCCCCTTGCTCAAAACCTGGAGGTTGATCCATGTAGATAGCAGTGTCAAGATCCCCATTGAGAAAGGCACTCTCAACATATAATTGTTTAAGTGGCCAGGAATGTGCCAATGCAAGAGTGAGTAAAATTCTGATTGTTGTAGGCTTTGCCACAGGGCTGAATGTGTCAATTTATCAAAGCCAGGGATCTGTGAGTAACCTTTGGCAACCAAACGAGCTTTGTATCTTGAGATGGAGCCATCAGAGCCATCAGCATGTTTTTTTAATTTAAAAATCCACCTGCAACCCACAGTGGTTTGATTTGGTGGGAGTGGTACTAGGGACCAAGTTTTATTTTTCTGTAGGGCAGCTAGCTCTTCTTGCATAGCACCAAGCCATGGTGGAGACAGAAGAGCTTCATAATAAGTAGAGGGTTCAGTGGAAATGTGAGGAAGAGTATGAGAAAACACTCTCTTTTTGGAGATGCCTGCCTTAGACCTAGTAGTCATGGTGTGGGCAGGTTGAGCTGTAGTAGATGGTTGAGCTGTAGTAGATGGTTGAATGTGTGGAACTGGAGTAGGTTGAGGAATAGGTAATTGGACAAATAAATTACCAGGTTAATTTATAGGAATATTTTGGGGTACAGTGACAGATGGAGGTGGAGTAGGTGCCATTGGAGGGACTTGTGGTGTGACTGGTGGGATTGGGGTGGATGCTGTGGTGTTTGGTGTTGTGGAAATAAGTAGAGGAGGATGTAGTAGCTGAAGAAAAGAGTCATGAGTTGGTGAAGGAGAATTGGATGAATGATTTTGAAATGGAAAAAGGGATTCATCAAAGACAACATGTCTGTTGATAATGATTTTTTTGGACTCCAGAAGAAAAATTTTAAAACCTTTATGTTGAGGGCTAAAACCAAGAAAAGCACCAGGTTGAGCCCTAGGTTGAAGCTTGTGGTCATTGTAGGGTCTAATATGAAAATAGCTAAGGCAACCAAAGGTTTTAAGGTGTTGGTAAGGTGGACTGTTTCCTGTGAGAATTTCATATGGAGATGATGACTGAAGGACAGGTGTAGGTGTGATGTTAATGAGATACACACAATGAGCAAAACAATCATCCCAGAAGGTAGAGGGAATGGAGGATTGAGCAAGTAAAGACAGGGCCATTTGGACAATATGCCTGTGTTTTCTTTCTGCCAAGCCATTTTGTTCTGGTGTATAAGGGCAAGATAACCTATGTAGAATACCATGTTCATGCAGGAAGGGTGTAAGGGTTTTATATTCAGTTCCTCCATCGGTTTGTAGGATTTTAATAGGCTTGCCAAACTGCTTTTCAACAAGGTTTTTGAAATGAATAAAAGTGGCAGGCACTTCAGACTTGAGTTTCAAAAAATATATCCAAGTGTGTCTGGACTTATCATCAATGTATGTAACATAATACTTGAATCCATTTCTAGATGTAATGGGAGAGGGACCCCATAAATCACTATGGATAAGTTCCAACAGATCATGATTATGTGATTGTGAAGGAGTGAAAGGGAGTTTATGGCTTTTTGATTGAGCACATGGAGAACATACAGAATCAGTGGTAATGTCATGAAAGGAAATAGCAGCTTTATTTAAAACAGATTTTACAATGTTCAAGGGAGCATGTCCTAATCTGTTATGCCAAACATGAATACTAGAAATAGAACAAGCTGAATTTATTTGCTGAATTTGAGAAGCTTGTGAAACTGGACTCCAATGGTTTCTTGGATTGGTGGTAATGGTGCTGAGGTCAAAGGTGTACAGACCATCCCTAACTGTCCCCTTGATGAGTGGCTGTGCTGTGGCTTGGTCCTTGACAAGACAGAAATTTGCATGAAATTCAAAGAAAACTTTATTATCTTTGGCAAATTGTGAGACACTTAAAAGGTTTTTCTTTATGTGAGGAACATGGAGTAGGTTTTTTAAAAGAAAGTGTCTGTGAGGAGGAGATTGAGAGTGTGTAACAGTAGAGGTGCCAAGGTGTGAGATGACCAAACCTGTGCCATTTCCCATTTGAACTTGGTCTGAGCCATAGTAATTATTGCTGAGACTGAGGTTGTTGAGGTCATGAGTCACATGACTGTTTGCACCTGAATCAGGAAACCAGGTGGTTTCAGATGAATGATGAGCACCAGTAGAAGTAGCAGGTGGTGTGTTGTGATGACTGTAGTTGACATTGCGTTGCTGTTGTTGATCATTGGATGGTGGAACATAACTGAGATCAGCCCTGTAGAAGCACTTGTCTACAGTGTCATTAGTTCTATAGCAAATTTGACATTTAATATTGCTTCTACCTCCATTTGATCTGCCTCTGCCTCTATTTAAATTACCTCTAACAGGTCCATCTCTACCACCTCTCTGATTGTTATAACCTCTTCCTCTATAAGAATTATTATTTCCAGTGCCTTGGTTGTATGATGAATAGTTGACTGAGGGTTTTGATCCTTCAGCATTGATACTGGAAGTATCCATTCTTTCAAGTCTGGACTCAAAAGTGAGTAGAAGTGAGGTGACTTCAGAAATGGATGAAGGGCCACCATTTGAGTTGACAGATACCATGACTGGGTTATATTCTGAGCCCAAACCAGCCATAATATGTAGGATGCGATCATCATCTGTGATCTTAAGTCCTGCAGCAATCAAAGCATCACAATATCCTTTGATTTTGTTCAAATAATCTCTCATACCTGTGTTACCCTTTTTGACATTATGTAGTTGTTCCTTCAACTGAAGAATTTTGGCTTTACTTTGGGTAGAAAAACTGGATTCAAGGCTGCTCCAGATTTCCTCAGAGGTGGTGAGGCCCACAGTGCCAATTAACAGACTTTCTGAAAGGGAAGAAAGGAGCCATGAAGCTATAAGTTGATCCTGTCTCTCCCAATTGTTGTGATCAGGATTTGATACATCTTGACCGGTTGAATCTTTCATGATTTTGCCAGGTTGGGTGGTGGTACCATTAAGATACCCTTCCAGTCCATACCCTCGAGCTGCTGCTAGGATTTGGTGTCGCCATATGAGATAGTTGGACTCTCCCAACTTCACAGTGATGAGTTGACCCTGCGGCTGCTGGACTTGAATGGTTGTCATGATAGTGGGAATAATTCACGGCCTTCAGATCTTAGAGAGGCTCTAATACCATGATAAAATAACAAAGAAAGGAAGAACCCTAACTAGGGTTTTGTATTTTTATTTAATATTGCGCAACTTAATTCTGATACAGTAGGAGTAAGCTTTTATAGAGAAAGCATTAACAGATAATCTCAGGCCGCTTATCTCTAACTAACCCGAATCATAATCTCAACAAACTGATAAACATGAATAATAAATAATTATTTATAAATCGATATTGCATGGCTCCAATAATCAGTTTGCATGGTTGCTTTCATGAACCATGAAGTACTTCTTTGTTGTTCTCCTATGTGTCATTATCATCACCACCTCTATTTGCATTGGTTCCAGATGATTTTTGTGAAACTTAGCTCCACCTTCTCATTTTATGTACCTCTTTCTTCCCACATAATTAGATTACTCATAAGCTCAAGACAATGAAAATTGCGCGAGTAAAAATATAATAAAAAACAAAGTGAAAAGATGCACTTGTAGATGATTTCACAAAATAAAGGTACAACTCTATGCTAAATGATAGAACTAATGAAAGTTTGTTGCTTGAAATGGCCTTACCCATTTTCTCTAGCATAAAAGGTCGTTGCTTCAAATTGCTCAAAATATCTGAAATTAATCTGCATCCCTATTAATTATATTATGTACATAATGCGCAACATATTTTTTATATGTTTATAGATGGGGATGCTTTTAATACAAGTTACGCGTAGGACTCAATAGAGCAAAATATCTAGGTTATAAATAGAGTGATTCAATAGTTACTTGTGATTGAACTTTAAAAAAAATAGTAGTAAATATTTAAGTTATAAATAGAGCGATTCAATAATTACTTTCTATTTTATTGACCTTTAAAATAATAATAATAATAATAATAATAATAATAATAATAATAAGAATAATAATAATAATAATAAGAATAATAATAAATACTAAAAAACATCGCAAATAAAATAAACAATAAAAAAAATTGAAAAAAATAGCGCAAATAAAATAAATAATAAAATATGAGTATTTTTATATGTTTATCCATGGAGATTATTTAAATATATGTTTAATTTCAATATATGTTTATCCATAGAGATAATTTCAATACAAACTACGCGACTCAATAGATTAAATGTTGTATAATAAATGATGAAACTCATGCCATCTTTGTTAAAAATCATTATTTTAATATTGTTTACTTTCTATTTTATTTTTTATTAGCCTTAAGAAAAAATTGCCCAACTAAAAATAAAATAAAAAACAAAGTAAAAAGATGCGTAAATAAAAATCTCAAATGGATGGAATGTTGTATATGATACATGATGAATTTAGCTCATTATCCTTGTGAAGCTTACCCGGTTTAGCTCATTCTACTGAGCCTGGATTTCCTCCAAAGTATGATTCTCGTACAACAACTGCAACTCATGGTGGCTAGGGTTAAAGATGACATCCGAGGAGTATGTAATAGAATTGAAATCATTTACTATTACCATCTCAATCTCACTAGCTCCGACAGATGTCTGCATGGTAACATAATGCAATACGTTTTTTTTAAAACATATTCTGAATACGCTAAAACAAAAGCTAAATTAAAAATTAAGAATGAGAATGAGTGAACACCTAGCTTAAGTTTCCAACCTATGTTGTAGAGTTGATGTAAAGGTAAGACCGCTTCAAGCTGGGTATCTTGTCCTAGTGGAATGAGACAATCATGAAACTAAGTTTCAACTGAGAATAGAAAAACAGGAATATGTAAAGGCCATAAGGCCATCTCCAACCGAACACAAAAACTTAAATTCAAAAATAAGTTTAGTTTTAAGTTTACAGTAAATTAGCTCCAACCGAGATTCCAATACTTAAACTTAAAAGAATATTCTCAAATTATTCTTCTTATACAATTTTTTATACTATTTTTATAAATAACCAATATCTTACAAATTTATAATTTAACCCCGTAACTTTTGAAATTAAATTTAAAAAAATTAATAAATATTATTTTCAATTTAAAATTTCAAAAATAAAAAATATAATAAAATATTAATTAAATATGACAAAATTGCGCAAACATGAAATATTTAATATTTAATTATAAATATTTATTTTTATTTTTAAAATTTTATTTTATTTTAATTATTAATATATGATTATTAAAAAATTATATTACAAAATATATTAAATAAAAAATTAAAATAAAAGGTTAATAGGTCGTTTTTATTAGTTTGTAAAATAAAAGGATGATTTTATAAATAATAAATAGTTTTTGGTTTGAGTTTAAGGTAAACGTAAATCTAAGTATTTTTTATGTGGGTCCCACCATAATACCTATAATAAGTTTATATTTTGGTATCGGTTGGAGCATCTCCCCTACTCCAAAATAGGTTTTTGGTATCGGTTGGAGATGCTCTAAGTTCATCTAACTAAAAAACTAGAAGTACATGAATTATTCAACATTAAGAAATTAAAGTTAGGGTTAATCACAAAAAACTACACTTGAGGCGCGCGCACACACATAAATATAATGCCTTAAGGTTTGTTTGTATTTACCTTTAAAAAGTAGCTCCTTTCAGTATTTATTGGTAATTTCTAAAAATAACAAGTTTTGTTTAAGATAATTAAGCTAAACTCTTAGGGGTGATTTTTAATAGGGAAAAATGGCAATAAGGCCATTTTTCAACCTTTTTTCGGCAATAAGGCTTTCGAGAAATTACGCGTGCCAATTAGGCCGCCTAAAATGTGCAAAGACATCGTTGCCCTCGCATATATACACATCTGAACAAACGGTTTCAACAATTAATTTCATTATTTCCCGCACACACGAACTCCCACACACACCACGAAACCCACACCTCCATAACTTTCTCTCTCGGCTCCTCCCGCTAAAAGAAAACTCACAGAAAACACGAAACCAAGCTCGTAACCACCACCACCAACACACACACGAAATCCTCTCATCTCTCAGCTCAGTTCGATTATCAAATAGCTCCGTCGAAGAAAACCGCCGCCGCGAAGAGAACCGCCGGGAAGAAATCGACTCCAACCGCCGCTGCTGCTTCCGAAAACACTGAACGGAGGCTTGTTCAGTACACTCCGTCGAGTGAAGAGCAGGCGAGCCCTATCCCTCAGCCTGCCGCCGGCGAGAAGAAGGAGAGGAAGTAAGTATTTCGAACCCTAATTCAACCGATTTTCAATTTCAATCTGTTAATTTCCATTGCATGAATGAATTTTGTGTGTTTTGATGGAGGTTCGGTGTGATTGTGTGTTCATCAGTGTTGATTGTGTGTGTTGGTGGCCGTTCAGTGTTAATATGTTCTGTTCAGTGTTAAATTTTCCTGCTCAGTGTTTGTTTATGCCTGCTCAGTGTCTCTTTATGCCACCTAGTGCAATTGCATGGCCACTCAGTGTTGATTGAGTGTGTTGGTGGCCGTTCAGTGTTAAAATGTTCTGTTCAGTGTTAAATTGTCCTGCTCAGTGTTAAATTATGCCTGCTCAGTGTCTCTGCATGCCACCCAGTGCCTTGTGTGTGCCACTCAGTGTTGATTGTGTGTGTTGGGTGTATGTTCAGTGTTAAAATGTTCTGTTCAGTGCCTCATCATGCCTCTTCAGTGCCACTCAGTGCAATTACATGGCCACTCAGTGTTGTATACGCCTGTTCAGTGTTGTATATGCCTGTTCATTGCTTTGTACTCACATCGGTGTGTGTTTTTTTGGTGTTCCAGGTCCTATGTACAGATGAGGTCCAACTTGCTGACCATCATCCGGACTATTGATGATATCAAGGACAAGCTGAAACCAGGGCACGACGAGTATTTGAAGATGACCCCCTTCTACCATCTCTTCAAGAGCATAAAGGATCAGAGGCTGACCATCCTCCACACCCGAAAGAGCGACGCTGCGATAGCTGCCGTGCTGGAGCAGATGGATGCCGGCGCTCGTACTATTAAGCTCGGCAGCAAAGATGTCCGGATCACTCCCGAGGATGTCGATCTTATTTTTGGAATTGTAGGCGGCAGTAGGAAGCTCGATATCAGTTCCAGGTCCAAGTGTGATAACAAAAGATTCAGGGAGAGGATGTTCCCGGGGGAGAAGACGCTGAACCCGAAACTGCTGAAGGAAAAGCTTGATATTTTGGTGAAGCGTCGGAGTCGCAAGCCTCGGGCTCTTGCTGATGTAGCTCGGCTCCTGTCGTTGATAGTGATCGGCACTGTCTTCTTCTCCACTTCCTCCGTCACGATCCAATGGAAGTGGTTGGATTATGTGGTGGATCTGGACTCGATGCAGAGCTACAACTGGGGCGAGGCGATTCTCAAGGCCCTTTGCGACTCGGCAGCTGTGCACAGGGGCAACCCGCAGAATACACAAGGCTGCACGATACTGCTTCTGGTATGTGCTTCTACTTGCTGTTCTTCACATTCGTCTTGCCGTCTTTTTTTATTTTTCATTCCTTGATATTTGCCTTGGGTTTTTTTTTATTTTTGGTTTTTGTGCAGTTCTGGCTTTGTGAGCACACAAAGCTGGCAAAAAGGCTGGAGAACGAGCACCTCCCCCGGGTCCTGAACTGGCATCTCAATGATCTTTCGAATGTGACCAAGGAGACCCTAGCGGGTCTCGCGGACGAGGCGGTAAATATCTTCTCTCTTTCTTCTACTTCTTTTAATTCTGTTTTGTTTTATGATTCAGTGTCTGTCAACTGATTCTGAGTGAACAGTGTGTGAAATATTGAGGTTCAGTGTTTATTGCTTGCATTCAGTGTGATATTCATGCACACGGTGCTTGTGGGTGGACAGTGTGAATGATGTTCTGGTTCAGTGCTTATTTATGCCATTCAGTGTCAAAGTAGGATAACTGTGATGTTCAGTGCTTATTAATGCTGTTCAGTGTCACTCACTTGAGGGAGGATGATGTTTTTTTGAGTTCTAACGCGTGCTGTCCGTGTCTGACAGGTGGATGCTCGTCTTCTGAAACACGGCAAGACGGTGGCGGAGATCCAGGCGTACAAGGGCCACCTTTCCTACAAAGCAATCGTGAACACTCCGCGTGCGGCGGAGAGCGAGGACGAAGAGCAGTCTGATGACGATGACGATGACGATGACGAGCATCCGGGCTCTGATTCGTCGAGCCCTGAGGAAGAGGAACAAAAAGGAAAAGGCCCCGAGGGCGGGCCTTCTGGAGACGAGCAGTCGTCCGATGGGGAAGACGACGACGACGACAGTTCTTCCGGGCGGCATCAGGAGATGGCCTGCATAGTCCCGGAGCCGGAGGACGAGGGTGGGCCTTCCGAACAGCAGCAGCCCGATGAGGAACGCCCCGCTGTTTCTGCTGCTGAAGCCGAGAAGTTGCTCAACAACCTCCTGTCGGAGAATCAAGATCTCTCCAGCACTGTGAGGGATCTCCAATCCAAGCTCGATAGCACGACTTCTCGGCTGAACGAAGCGACAAGTGCTAACGTCGAGTTGGAAGGTGAAAACCAGCGTTTGAAGAGCGAGCTTTCGGAGCAGCTTGCGAAGATCGACGCGGAGACGGAGAAGGTCCCCGGGGCAGCAGCAGGCGAGGCAGGTGGAAGCTCCGAGGAGGAGGAGGAGCTGAAAAATCTGAGGGCCCGAGTGAAAGAGCTCGAGGAAGAATTGATCAAGAAGGCGAATGATCAGAATCATCCGGTGACCGAGGCGGGAGAGGCTCGAAGCTCCGGTGAGGAGGAGGAAGTGCGGCTTCTGAGGGCTAGAGTGAAAGAGCTCGAGGACGAAGTGGATGTTTTGAAGAACGCGTTGGCTGACCTTCAGATGTCGTCGGTCATGAACGAATACGAAAAAGTCCAGCTCGAGTCTCTGGAGGCGGACATGAAAGCGCAAGAAACCGTCCACAGAGTCCAGATCGAGGCTCTGCAGAAAATCATCAAGGAACGGGAAGATGAAATCTTGAGTCTCCAGGAAGAGTTGTGCGTCTACGAGATTGACGTGAACAAGGATGATGAAGAAGAAGGGAGCCCGTTGAGACAGGAAGCCGAAAAAATAGAGCCTTCGAGCAAGGCGAAGACCAGGTCGATGGTACGACGGGTCAAGGGCAGGAAAAGGAAGCCAGCCAACGGCGATGACGACGATTTTCAGTACGATCCCCCTGCCCCTGCCGCAAAGAAGAAGGCGATCAAGAAGGGTAAGAAGGTGGTGCAGGAGGCAAGCCAGAAACCGATCCGCTGTGATTTCAATGACGATCATATCAATTTCTTGATGAGCGTGAACAATAAATTTGAAGTGAACTGCGGGTTGGAATTGGAGCCGGAAATCCTCGACAAAATCATCCTGCACAACAGCGACCAAAAAATGTGAGTGAAGTTTCTTTTATTTCTATCTTTCACATTCTGTCTTTCTTTATTTCTTTCTTTCGTTTTTTTTGTGCTAAGAATGTGTTTTTTTTTTTTTTCCCTTTTTGACAATCAGGTGGAAGATGAAGTACTTTCCACGTATAAACACAGTCGTGACGGTGGCTGACATTATCGACATGATGAAGTGCACCTTCATCAGCAATCATGTGGTCGACGCCTTTGCTGAGTCGCTGCATCGAGACCACAACAAGAAGTTGGAGGCTCTGATACTCCCCGCGCACTGTTGGGTGAGTCTTTCCTGCCTTTGTATTCAGTGTTTTTAATGGTTGTACAGTGTGTTGGTGGCTGTTCAGTGTTTTTATGTGCTGTTCAGTGTTATTGCTGTTGATCAGTGTTTATATGTGCTGCTCAGTGTTTGTGTTTGCTGCTCAGTGTTATTGATGGGTGATTCAGTGTTTGTGTGTGGTGTTCAGTGTTTCTAATGTGCTACTCAGTGTGTGTGTTTTCTGTTCAGTGTTATTGAAGGTTGATCAGTGTTTATCATCAACATTCAGTGCTTTTATGTGCTGTTCAGTGTTATAATGTCCTGTTCAGTGTTCATTGAGTTCATCCTTTCTTAATAAGAACTCTGTTTCTTTTTATTTTTCTCTTTCTCGCAGACTTCCATCGTCATGGGACGTCATGACAACCAGAAAATGTACCAAACAATCGCAGATATGATCCCGTGCGCGCGAGAAGGGATTATAATGTTCCCGATTTTGTCTCCTGGGATGAGAAAGACTGCAACACCGAACCATTTTACGCTGCTCGTCTGCGACTTCGTCAAAGAGAAATGACTATTCTACAACTCTATTCAACCCAGGTTGGCGAATTCGAAGGACCATTACATGGCGAATGCAGCGGAATTGGTACGTCTACTGTATTTTAGTCGATTTTTAAAAACGGTTCCCTTTCTAACGATAACTGACAAACTGTATTGTTTCGTACGTTTCAGAAAGAAAAGGTGGAAACCAACGTGGGCCAAATGCTGGAGAAAGCGGGGAAGTGTGGTTTCCCGATACATGAAATCGAGGTCGTGAAGCCTCTCCCACAGCAAGCCCCAACTCTGTAAGTATCTCAGTGCATAATTAACACATTCAGTGTTGTGTTTCTGTGTTTCATTTTTATGCCTGTTCAGTGTTATATTTAAACATTCAGTGTCAGTGTTTCTTTTTTTTCCTCTGACTCCTCCACGTCTGTCACTGTCCAGGAATGAATGTGCCTTGTACGTATGCTACTACATGGAGAAGATTCTGAAGAAAGAGGCCATTCCGGACAAGGTCAGGACGGAAGAGTTCCAAGAATTCAAGGGTCACGTGATACGAACCATCCTGACCATGAAGGAGAAGTAGTGATCTTTGGGGCTGTGCGCGTTTTTTGTTTAGTTTTGGTTGGAAAAAAACAAGAAGTATTTTGGATTGAATCTGTGAAAATGATTGTGTTTGGATTTAGTTTCTGTAAAAAAATTGTGTTTTTTGTTCATATTTCTGGGCAGTTTTAGTTGAACACAGTTGTGATGATATTGTCTATTCAGTGTTAATTCTGTCTGTTCAGTGTTCGCAGTGTTTATTCTTCCAATTCAGTGCCATCAGTGTTAATCTTGTCCACTCAGTGTCAGCAATTAAGACTTATTGAATTGAAACATTAAAAAACAAGCAAATGCAAAAATTACAAATACAAGAACAATTAAAAACACTCCAAGAGCATAACTGAACAAGAAACAAATCACATAATGTTAAAATCCCGTGTTTTTTTAAATGACAGTCAGTCAGTGTGTTTATGAGCCAAACAGTGCCTGTCACTGACAGTCAGTGTTTTTTCACCCCATTCAGTGTCACTGATTACAGAAATCATGTCGTAAAAACACAACAAAAATCCAAAATAAGAAAAAAGCCTACTAACTAACTAGGGTACAGGCTCCGTGCACGTTTTCTTGTTGTGATTGCCGACACGTCCGCACCTCCCACACTTCATGGCTCTCGGGATGTGCTCACCCCTGGACGGAATCCTCTTCTTCTTAGGTCTTCCAGGGGGCCTCTTCGATGTTGGCGGCTGGATCATGACGTTCTCTGGCACGTTCGAAGGTTGATCAAACATGGAAACCGGCTGAAGTGGATCGGCATAAGACCTTGCGTAGCTCTCTGCGTGGTAAAACTTGTCCACGAACGAGGCCATCGGCTTCTCGGACCGCAGAATGCACGCAGCTGCGTGGGAACACGGAACCCCTGTAATCTGCCACTGGCAGCAGGTGCAAGTCTGATCCGCAATATTGACCACGACGGACGGAACGCACTGCACTTCGAAAACCGTTTCGGACGACCCCACAACCACCCATTTCCTGCCTTCGTTGATGGCTTCACCCAGCTTCTTCTCAACGGACGGGCAGAAAGCCGAAGTCCACTTCCTGCTCCTGGCCCCCCTGTCTGATTCAGTGTTAAACAAGGCCAGTCAGTGTTTGAACAAGGCTAACAGTGTTAAAAAAGTGCAATCAGTGTTTGAGATTGATAAATTCTCATCATACCGTGGAAAAAGGTCATCAGCTTCAGCCTGATGTTGTTGACCAACGCCGTGATCGGAAGATGTCGGGCTTCCATGATCCATTTATTGAACGACTCCGTGGCGTTGGACGACATCTCACCGTATCTCTTCCCTGAGAAGTACACGTTGGCCCAATTCTTTGGATCGATGTTCTCGAAAAACACTTTCGCTGTCTGGCCTCCCTCTTTCAACAGTTCGTCCATGCTCAGTTGGTAGGCTTCGACGGTGGTTGCGTACGCACATTTCAGGAAATTCCACACCACGCCTTTTCGTAACATCTTGGTCGCCCATCTGCCTCTGAATTTGTCTTTTAGGTTCAGCTTCAAGTGATTGATGCAGTAGCCGTGCGGGGACCCTGGGAACACCCTGCTCATCGCCTCGAGCAGCCCGAGATTCCTGTCCGACACGAACGTAACGGTGCGAGAAGTAGGTAGGATGTGCTTCAGGTTGTCCAGAAACCACTTCCAGTTAGCATAGTTCTCGGAATCGACAACGGCGTAAGCCAGTGGGTACAACCCTGCATTCACGAGACACGAACAAAAAAAAAAAAAAAAAAAAAAACACTTCAGTCAGTGTGAATAGCACCCATTCAGTGTTGAAAATACAGATTCAGTGCTGCAAGCAACAAGGGTCAGTTTCAGTGTGCATTTCAGACCAGTCAGTGTTAAAAAGATGGATTCAGTGTGTATTTCAAACCGTAGCACACATACCTCCATCGCCGTCCTTGCCCGTAGCAGCGAGCAAATGGCCCTTGAACCTCCCCTTCAGAAACGTGCCGTCCAGAAACAGCAAAGGGCGGCAGTGGTTCATCCCGTCGATACAAGCCTTCATCGAGATGAAGACCCTGCGAAACTTCCTGGACGCCTCGTTGAATTCGAGCAACAGGTGCGATCCAGGGTTGGAATCCGATATTGCCTGCAGGTGCTTAGTCAGTGCGCCGAAGGAATCTTTATCGTCGCCGTGAATCAGCTTCCTGGCCTTCTCGAGCGCATCCAGAGCGAGGCCAGACGAGATCTCCAGGCCGTAGTGATGCTGGAAGTTTCTCACGATTTGGACCGGACGAGTCAGCGTGCTTTTCCGTACCTCCTCGACTATCAAACTGGAAACCAAGTCCGAGCAGACGCGCCTGTGCTTCAGGGATCGAAAGCACGCGCCGCAGCTCTGCTCGTTACTCAGCTGATTGACGTAGAAGAAGCCATTGCTTCGATCCATCACGGCGCACACAGACCAGTTGCATCCCGTGCTGCTTTTCTTCGAGCACACGGCAGAAACCTTTTCGGGTCTGTTCTTCACGTACTCGAAATCGAATCCCACTCCGACTGCCACCTTACAGAGCGCGTTTCGAAAGTCCGGGGCGCCTCCTTGGAACATCTGACCGACACCAGAAATCTCTTTGTCCCAGCCATCAATCAACAGCACTTTAGAACTCGACGGACCAAACAGGCGGAACATATCTTCTGCTTTGAATCCCTCGTTGTTTTCTGTTCCATTCGCATTGACAGCGGTACTGTTGGACACCGTCGAGAAAACAGAACTAGAGGTGTGGTCTTCAGTCGCGACGGAAATGTTGATGCTCACCCAAGGCAGCTTGTGAAGCGCAACTAGGGATACCATGTTCGACATGTCCGCATCGGTTGAGAGCACACAGTTTGGGAAATCGGGTACAGAGTAATGCATGCCGTACGCAACGTCTCGGAGCTCAGGCCACTGAAGCTCGACTGTTTCCTTCAGCTGGTGAAGGGCGGCCGCACGGGAGGAATCGATTCTGGACAGCAAATTCTCACCGCCGAATGCACAAAATGCGAAAACAGCGGCCCCTGCTGAAAAAAAAAAACACAAAAAAATAACGACTCACAGTCAGCGCACGATTTTTTTAAGGAACATGCCGGAATGCATGAAATGAAAACACTGAACTCAAACAGTGTGATTCAATGTGTGTCCCAGTCTGTTCAGTGCTAAAAAAGGGTGTTCAGTGCTATTAAAGTGTGTTCAATGCTATTGGAGTGTGTTCAGTGCCATAAAAGTGTGCTCAGTGTTTGTTTGATTGCGTGGTTCAGTGTGTGTTGCCTCAAACAGTGTTTTTATGACCTGTTTGTTGGAATTCGATATCCCGGGTTATTTAAATTTGCGGAAACCAATAACCCGATCAAACCCTTCGCCGGAGATCACATGAACGTCGACTCATCCGCCGAAGTCCGGGCTTTGGAGACCACGCGCCCGAAGGCGCGCAATCCGCCCCCACCCGAACCCCCGCGAGCCGGGTTCACGCGATCGAACATCGCGTTCGATGGGGCTGCATCCGGCAGCCCCCAGCAGCAGGTCCGGCGACCTGCTGCCCGCCGTCGAGGAGCCCCCACCGTCGCGGTGGGGAGGTGACGGCACCAGCCCGTCACCACCGGCGATCGCTCCCAGCGATCGCCCCCTCGGCCGAGGCCGAGGGCTCTCCTTCGCGCGCCGAACCCTAGGCGTGCGGTCCACGCGGTCCGGTGGCTTCGCCACCACCGAGTGGTCCCTCGTCTAATCCGGGTTCGATCCTTCGGATCTTGTTTTTCGATAATTGATCAATAAACTAGAATTAAATTGCGGAAATTTAATTCACCTTTCGATTCGTTGTGCGGAGAAACGAGATCTTATGATGACCTTGAGATCTTCCCACGTATTCCTTGCACTTGTTCGAACGTCGGGTGGGCGACGATCCTCCGAACACTATGGATCTCCTTCTCTCCTTTCTCTCTCTAGAATTGTGATCTTCAAGTTATGAGAATAGAGAAGACCATGTAGTGCTTTTATAGGCTACGTAGGGGATCTTAAGGAGGTGGAATATTGGGCTTCCAACAATAGTGATTAAATTGAGCCCAAGCCCAAATCTATTAATCCTTACTATTATTAATTAATTTATTTTCCACTATATAAATTAATTGCACTCCCAATATTAAACCATATTATATCAAATAATATTTCTCCGGTAGTATTATTTATTCCGTGTATTTAAGATATAAATATTCATGAATAAAATTAATTTATTGCTAATTAATTTATTCATCTCTTATATCCGAGACTAGTACCATTCAACCTTAATTATTATGCGGAACAAATCCACCTGCAGGGTTTACATAATAATTCCTTATGAACTCATCTCGGGGATATTATCAACCCTTACGGGATACACTTTCCCGTCAAGTATTCACGGCATGCCATATATAAAATATAGTGACCCAACTTAACCGGTAATTAACCCAATAATTAAATCGGTTAATTCCTTTGGAAAATCAAAGTCACTTATATTAAATATACACACCCGCAATAGTATCGGGGATTAAGAATAAAATACACTGAGACTTAAATCGATTATCACCGGCAATCCTAATCGATAAATCTCAAGCAGATCCGCTCAATACACCAAGTGTACAAGTGTGATAAAATAATCAAGACAAATTATTTTCTCTCTCACACAACGACTATACCGATGGATTGGTCCGTGTCCATCTAGGTCGTGAGCAACTGTTCGATTAAATACGAGTAACCGATAGTATGATCTTCTGTGTGGGCCAGACACACCATACTAACTACAACGTATAGAATCCAGGACTATAATTTGCATATATTTAATTATAAATAATTAAATGCAAATAATTGTTTATTTAATTAAATAGATTAATGGCAATGGATCGGGAGTTTCCGTTACTTAAATCTAGACATTAAGTACACAACCCCAACAATCTCCCACTTGTACTAAGGTCTAGTCATTTCCTCCAAACTTCCGACTCCCATACTCATCACGTGCTTAAGTTGTACTTCCAAGAAGTACTATGTGAATGAGCACTCTAGGTTGCCGCTCTGAAGTTATCTTGGTGACTACAGCGTCGTCTCCCTCGACGATGACTCGTATCAGGTGGTACTTGCACTATGTGTTATCTTACACTTATGGACTTGTGATTTTACCATTTGTCATCGCACCGCTATTTACATAGCCTTTGGCAAATTAAGAATCACATCTAAGTCCCAGAGATTATCCCGGAGTTATACCAAACTTCCGCTGCCTCTGAGGCCGCTTATTTGGTTACCCATGGTAGAGTCCGAAAAGCATCGTGCTTATCACTCTTCCATGTTAAAACTCCTTCTCCTTTAATAGTGAAACACATAGCCTGATATCGACTTACACCGGTCCTTATTCGATTAGAAATCTAAGAGAATGTAGTCCAAAGGGAAAACTTGTCTGCTCCGTAATCCAGAACATAGTTACCAGTACTTCAAAAGTACTTAAAATGTTCATTACAGCAGTCGAGCATTCCTTTCCAGGATTACCTTGATATCCTCCCACTATACTAGCTGCATAGCAGATATCAGGTTCTCGTTTTCAACATTGCATTAAGCTTTCCACAATCAAAGTGTAGGAAACCGCTTCTTGCATGTTAAAACGAACCATAATCATATCTATGAAAGATATCCAGGAGAAGTACAATGTTCTATCAAAGAGATCCAAGATCTCAAGAACATGTCCAACTTCTTCCTATATCTTTCATATTGATTCATCTAGACAACCATCATTTTATTTCTGACAACATCTTTACATTGTTACCAATGATAAAATGTTATCTTCATAAAACCCGAGAAACACCACCTTGTTCCATCACGTTTCCAATACACACGATTCGTCTATGCTTTGATGAATCCATAAAATGGACTATCTCATCAATTTGCAAGTACCACGAACTCAATGCTTTGTTCCAATCCATAAATGGATCAACTAAGCTTGTACTCTAAATGATCTTGCCTCTTAGCAATAATCCCTAGGATTCCATTGCTATCCAAGAAGGCACATTTAGATCTAGTACTGCCTCCATGTAGATCTAGGGATTGATTTCATGTATGCTAGGTCCAGAGTTCGAAGACTCACCTAGTCTCATGAATATCTCCGGTTGTTAAACAACCTCCCACTACAACGGCATTCCAGTGTATTAACAGTGATAACAGTAGGTGCAGTTAGTGGTGTACCGCTACTCGGTTCGGCTGGTTCTAAGTCTTAATCGTTTTCTCTCTTTTCAGAAGTATCACGTCATTTTGGGCTTGTGGTTCATCTAATAGTCTTCCTCTAAGAACCGGGCGTTAGAACTTATAACGTCCTTCTGGTTCATAGTACTATTCGAACACACACCTTTTGTTCTTCTAGGATATTCTAAGACATATCCATAGAACATAGGTAGTTCCGTTTAACTCATCTTTTACTATTTCTATAAGAGTTCCATTTCTTATTTCTGACACACCAATCCTACAGAAGACTGTATGGTGTAGTCATTTGGGATCCAATCCCAAGCTCTGATCATAAATCAGAGTTAATCAATTCTAATACTTGTCCGGATCTTATATCTTATATCCATAAAGGATTGCTTAGTCGTATTATCTTCCAAATTAGATTCTTAGGTCGGAAGGTCCACTCCTTCAACTTAATTGATAATCAATTTTCGACCTTTGAACTTATTATTTGAATAAATATGACTTAGCATAAGAATCCACAAGTATAAATGATTTAATAAAGAAATCTCTTATTAGTAAAACGAGTTATGTAAAACGGTTCGTCGCATCGTGGTGGACTCAGGATTCATCATTTATATATTGCTAGCTAATGTACCACAATAGATAATATCATTATTTCTTCTTATAACCATCAAATGATTAAAAGAAATAAAATATCCATTTATTAGAAATCCAGAACAAAGTTCTTTCTAATTTGAAAGGTACATAAAAGCAATAACCAAAAACGAAATCCTATAATGTCCTCCACTGCAACTGCTGCCTCCTCCACAGCATTGCCCATGTAGACTACGATTTCTTCTTTTCTAAGTCGTCGGGTTTCCTGGAACCCTTGCATTTAGAATGCACATACCGTCAGTGGTTCCATATCTACACACCAGGTTCCGGTAGATTATACCACTGACTATGTTTCACGACTAAAGAAAATTTCGTACTTCTTTTGAGAGGATAATCAGACTTCCAGTACCTAGACTGTTTGCATTGAGAACACTAGCCTATTGGCTTTCTCGCCCCATCTCGTGATCCAAAAATTAGGACCACTGGGTTTCTTTGCTTGCTTTTCCTATCCCCCGGTTTTGCCTTTAGGTTCGAAACCTTTGGCATTGGCTACAAGAGCTTGCGATTTCCGTCTCAACTCGTCCAAAAGGTCAATCATCTCAAAAACGTGTTTAAGCGTTTCCTCGAAGCGACTGGCCTTTATGAGTATCCTCATCGCTTCTTGTCTAGCCGCCTATGTCATGTCTAAACATCTCCTTGAGTTTGAACATGATAAAATCAGTTCTTTCCTCAAGAGTCGAGACATTAGTAGGTTCGGGAGAACAAAGCTCACTGAGTACTAACTAGTACTCTTTAACAGTTTAGGTAATGTCTAGATCTCTATTCCAATCATTACATTTAGGGACCAGTGAGTTAAAATCCTTACGTATCACATAAAGTGGGTTCAAGGCCATATCCTAATCTATGAGCACATATAACAACAAACAATCGATTTAATCTCCGATATTATCTCCCTCAAATAATATCATTAAACCACTAATCACATCTAAAATCCCATCAGGTAAGGCAAGCCACGTTCGTGTGGACGTTTACCCACCCAAATGATTTAGCAATTAGATTTGCTTCGGTCATACATCACTTATAGCGTAACCTCGTTGGGAGGAATACTATAACGCGTATCTAAGTGTAAACCATTACTCAGTACTAAGAAGATTGTTTGGGACACGCACATTCACCGCAAGCCACGTTAGTGTGGACGTTTACGTTAACATACGCTCCTTTACTCCCCTCTATAACTGTCTACATCACTTAATCCAAAATCCCATTAGTATAGCAAGCCACGTTCGTGTGGACGTTTACTACACCAAAAGATTTTTATAAGTGACTCCCAATTACTTGATCCATTCGATTTTTGTAAATCAAGACTCGGAGAATCATAAGTGAAACTCGAAGTTTCTAACCAGTGATTCACCATGCGAACAACCCTATCTCTCATTAAATGAGGGAGCCGAGCAGACAATCGATCTAGTCATCAAATGACACGAAAGTCTCTAATTTGTGTCCTCGACATGACCAAGTGGCTTTGGCTCCATTCCACTCCCCGGGGTGAGAATGAGTCGACTTGAAATCAGTTTTGGAAAGACAAATTAGGCATTGTTTGATAAACTTAATCAATGTTTCTCGTAAAAGGAATTACAAGAATTCTCCTCCAATGACTTGTCTATACGAACTTCAAAAGTCCATAAAAGTCACCAAGAGAACAGCAATGGAGACCATGGCAATGTTTCCATTCCCTCTCCCACTTAGCTTTTTACAATAAAGGGATACGCTATCTAATGCATAATTAAATACACATAAGCATAATAACAAACATACATTTCATGCAAGTACGTACACAAATAATCAAATAATTGCTCAAGTAAAATTATTTCTCGACTATTCGTACCTTGATGAATTCCAGCATGCTTTCCTTGAGTCTTCATTCTACGTCTTGAATACTTTGCCGAGCGACGGAAAAATTCTTTGATTCTCATATTTAATTTATTTTAAATAAAATCCAAGATTCCAATCCAAAATAAATTTGAATCAATCTAATGATTTTAAATAAAATACTCCAATTAAATAAAATCAAAGTCCATTGATTTCCATATTTAATTCTATTTTAAATAAAATCCAAGATTTTCCAATCCAAAATAAATTTTAAATTAATCTAATGATTTTAAATAAAATACTTAAATTAAATAAAATCAATATTATTAAAATCCATTGATCTCCATATTTAATTCTATTCTAAATAAAATCCAAGATTTTCCAATCCAAAATAAATTTTGAATTAATCTAATGATTTTAAATAAAATACTTAAATTAAATAAAATCAATATTTATTAAAATCCATTGATTTCCATATTTAATTCTATTCTAAACAAAATCCAAGATTTTCCAATCCAAAATAAATTTTGAATTAATCTATAGATTTTAAATAAAATACTTAAATTAAATAAAATCAATATTTTAATAATTTCTCAATCCTATTTAGATTAGATCTCAAGAATCCTAATCAAAATCGAATTTTGATTCTTCTTAAGACTTCTAATCCAAGTAGGTATAGGATATCTAGAGAAACTAGGATTTTCTTTCCTAATTTAACTCTCCATCTAATTCCATTATTTAATTCCATAATTAAGAAATCTAATCCAAATAGAATTTGAATTAATTCCAAAATTAAATTAAATAAAATTAGAAAGATTAAATTATTTTCGGAAAGATCGGATTTACCGGGACGAACCGAAAATTGAATTTCCGGTCGACCCAATCGAACCAAGAACATGCATGCCCGTGTATCCATACACAGCACCATCAAAATCGCATGCCCACACATCATGCATGGCCACGGCATTAATTAATTCTCATGCAAAGGAATTAATTCCATTTCAGCCATTCACAGCTCATGCAAAAAATACGCACAGCATCCAGCAACGCGATTTGAAAAATCGATCGTCTTCTCCGGCGTGTCTGTGCACGAGTCTGGTTGATTTCCGGCATGGCGTCTCCTCTGACGACACACGCCATCAACCTCGTCACAGCCCACACACGAGCAGCCCGCGATCAAGTCGAGCGAAACGCCGTTCGATCGATCGCGCCTTCGCCGGAACGAGCAGCTGCAACATGCCGGACTTCCGTCGACTTCCGGCGAACCATCTCACGATGGCGAACGCCAAGTCGACGACCCCATGTGCCCAGCCGCCGCCTCCCAGCAGCCCGTGTCTCCAGCCGTCAAAAACGTGAAGCGGTCCGCGATGCCGCAACCCTCGAACGCAGCCGCCGGCTGTCGGCGAACCACCACCACTGGTGGCACACGCCGGCATGCCCAGCCACGTTTAGGTCACGCCCAGCAGCCCGCACAGCCCGTGCTTCCAGCCACCTCCCCGGCAGCCCGCACCGAGCGCACGTTCGATCTCTCCGGTTCGATTATTCCGAAAATCCTTGATTTTTAATAATTAATTTTTCCGACAAACACAATTCATACGAGAGATAAAACAAGTACGTAGAACAATATAGCACAATAATTTAACAATTTAAATTAATCTATGGCTATAAACAACGACAATCGATTATCGAAACAATTAACGAAAAACGTAACCGTACGCTCTGATACCAGTTGTAGGAATTCGATATCCCGGGTTATTTAAATTTGCGGAAACCAATAACCCGATCAAACCCTTCGCCGGAGATCACATGAACGTCGACTCATCCGCCGAAGTCCGGGCTTTGGAGACCACGCGCCCGAAGGCGCGCAATCCGCCCCCACCCGAACCCCCGCGAGCCGGGTTCACGCGATCGAACATCGCGTTCGATGGGGCTGCATCCGGCAGCCCCCAGCAGCAGGTCCGGCGACCTGCTGCCCGCCGTCGAGGAGCCCCCACCGTCGCGGTGGGGAGGTGACGGCACCAGCCCGTCACCACCGGCGATCGCTCCCAGCGATCTCCCCCTCGGCCGAGGCCGAGGGCTCTCCTTCGCGCGCCGAACTCTAGGCGTGCGGTCCACGCGGTCCGGTGGCTTCGCCACCACCGAGTGGTCCCTCGTCTAATCCGGGTTCGATCCTTCGGATCTTGTTTTTCGATAATTGATCAATAAACTAGAATTAAATTGCGGAAATTTAATTCACCTTTCGATTCGTTGTGCGGAGAAACGAGATCTTATGATGACCTTGAGATCTTCCCACGTATTCCTTGCACTTGTTCGAACGTCGGGTGGGCGACGATCCTCCGAACACTATGGATCTCCTTCTCTCCTTTCTCTCTCTAGAATTGTGATCTTCAAGTTATGAGAATAGAGAAGACCATGTAGTGCTTTTATAGGCTACGTAGGGGATCTTAAGGAGGTGGAATATTGGGCTTCCAACAATAGTGATTAAATTGAGCCCAAGCCCAAATCTATTAATCCTTACTATTATTAATTAATTTATTTTCCACTATATAAATTAATTGCACTCCCAATATTAAACCATATTATATCAAATAATATTTCTCCGGTAGTATTATTTATTCCGTGTATTTAAGATATAAATATCCATGAATAAAATTAATTTATTGCTAATTAATTTATTCATCTCTTATATCCGAGACTAGTACCATTCAACCTTAATTATTATGCGGAACAAATCCACCTGCAGGGTTTACATAATAATTCCTTATGAACTCATCTCGGGGATATTATCAACCCTTACGGGATACACTTTCCCGTCAAGTATTCACGGCATGCCATATATAAAATATAGTGACCCAACTTAACCGGTAATTAACCCAATAATTAAATCGGTTAATTCCTTTGGAAAATCAAAGTCACTTATATTAAATATACACACCCGCAATAGTATCGGGGATTAAGAATAAAATACACTGAGACTTAAATCGATTATCGCCGGCAATCCTAATCGATAAATCTCAAGCAGATCCGCTCAATACACCAAGTGTACAAGTGTGATAAAATAATCAAGACAAATTATTTTCTCTCTCACACAACGACTATACCGATGGATTGGTCCGTGTCCATCTAGGTCGTGAGCAACTGTTCGATTAAATACGAGTAACCGATAGTATGATCTTCTGTGTGGGCCAGACACACCATACTAACTACAACGTATAGAATCCAGGACTATAATTTGCATATATTTAATTATAAATAATTAAATGCAAATAATTGTTTATTTAATTAAATAGATTAATGGCAATGGATCGGGAGTTTCCGTTACTTAAATCTAGACATTAAGTACACAACCCCAACACTGTTCAGTGTTAAATGCACATTCAAACAAACAGTGTTTTTGAGGCCTGTTCAGTGTTAAAGTCAGACAAGACAGTGTGTTGTTTTTTCTTTTTTTTTTTAAAACTCAAAGAGTCTTATTAAGCAAGCAGCAAGTAACGAGCACACACGAGCAGTACAACGAACACAAGTCGTCGTCAAAAATCACAGGAAACAACACAAAAAACGACAAAAAACAGATTCAACAACAATAATAATGAGACGGAGGAAGTCTTGGGTCACGACGAGGGGGGTCCCTGACCGGGCGCACCATCGACTGGCTATTTTGATCGAATACGCCAACCGAGAAACTTCTTCCTCCGGTCCAGGTAACCCGGATGTTCCAGCTTTCCTGCACTCCAAACTCTCGAACGAGGCGTTCCCAGTTGAATCCGTGGATGGCCGTTTGATTCCGATGAGTGGTGAGAGGAACGTGCCATTTCTGGTCCAGGGAGTCCGTCAGAACGATGAAATCCCCCATTTCGTCCTTGATCGGACGAACAAAGACAGCCGGGAGGGGAAACTTTTCTTTATGCCAACGGCCATTGAATCTTTGCTCGGTCCAGTGAGAACCATTCAAAGATTCAACCCCCCGACTTCTTGCCTTCTGTCCTGGCTCCCGATCCAGTGTGCCCGGTCGCCTAGGCACCATTGGTGGCCCCCGACGGATTGGCCCGCCATTGAATCTTTGTTCGGGCGAGGGAGGAGGACTGTTATTGAAAAATTCTGCCTCGCTTGGTGTCGGTCCTGGCTCTCGATCGAGTGTTCCCCTTCGCCTCGGCATCGTTGCTGGCTGCTCCCCCCGATCGAACAGAAACGAGATGAGGAAACCAGAGAAATGACGAGGTATTTATGCTGGGATTCGATGTCCCGGGTTATCAAAAAATGCGGAACCGATAACCCGACCGAAAACCCGTCGCCGGAGTTCGCACGAACACCAACTCATCCGCAGGAGTCCGACCTTTGGAGACTACGCGCCCGAAGACACGCAGCCCGCCCCCAGCCGATTTTCTCCCGCGAGTCGGAAACTACGAACGCGAACACCACGCGAAGAACCGGGCTCGACGAGAGCATCGCCGCAGGAGAACCCGCGGCTAAACCCTAGCCGAACCCCATCGCGGGGTTCGCGATCGCCGTGCATGGCGATCGCCGGGGATGCGCGGCATCCCCGTGGGGCTGTTCGGAACAGCCCCCTGGCGGTGAGTCCGGCGACTCACCGCCGCCATCCGACGGGAGGAGGGGCGCCCAGTCGAGGCACCAGCCCTCGACAGCCCCGCGATCGAGCTAGGGCTCGATCGCTCCAGCCGCGGCATCCAGCCGCGGCTGCCCCCCGTTGCGCACGCCGCCGTCGAAGGGGCGGCTGGGGTCCGCCACGGCACCAGCCCGTGGCACCCCAGCGATTGACCTAGGTCGATTGCGTGCCCCGGCGTCCAGCCGGGGCTCCCCTTTTGGCGCGCGGTACCGGCGGTCGAACCCTAGGGTTCGGCCGCCCCTCTCGATCCCGACGGGGATCACGCGATCCCCGTATCCCGGTTTCGACGCTTTCCCGGATCGTCTTGTTCATGTACACATCACGATTAAAACAATCACAAATCATAAAAGGGGGTTTATGATTATTACCTCGAATCGTTGTACGGAGAAACGAATTCGGTTGATGAACTTGTGACCTTCCCGCGTATTCCTTGCACCTCGTCCGAACGTCGTGTGGGCGACGATCTATCGAACTCTATGGATCCTCCTCACTCTCAAGATTTTATGATTGGCGTAGGTCAATTCTTCTTTTGAAAGTGAAGACCATGTAGTGCTTATATAGGCTACGTAGGGGATCATAAGGAGAATAAATATTGGGCTTCAATATTGAAAATTAAATTGGGTCCAACCCAAATCCATTAATTCTTATCAATATTAATTTTATTTATTTTCCACTATATAAATAAAATTGCACTCCCAATATTATTCCATATTATATCAAATAATATTTCTCCATCTTAGTATTATTTATTCCGTGTATTTAAGATTTAAATATCCATGAATAAATTTATTTATTGCTCAATAAATAATATTCATATCTTATATCCGAGACTAGTACCGTTCAACCTTTATTATTGTGCGGAACGAATCCACTCATGAGGTTTACACAATAATTCCTTATGAACTCATCTCGGGGATATTATCAACCCTTCCGGGATACACTTTCCCGTCAAGTATTCACGGCATGTCATATATAAAATATAGTGACCCAACTTTACCGGTAATTAACCCAATAATTAAATCGGTTAATTCCTTTGGAAAATCAAAGCCTCTAGTATTAAATATACACACCCGCAATAATATCGGGGATTAAGAATAAAATACTCCGAGATTTAAATTGATTATCCAAGGCAATCCTAATCAATAAATCTCAAGCTGATCCGCCCAATACACCAAGTGTACAAGTGTGATAAAATAATTAAGATAAATTATTTTGTCTCTCACACAACGACTATACCGATGGATTGGTCCGTGTCCATCTAGGTCGTGAGCAACTGTTTGATTAAATACGAGCAACTGATAGTATGATCTTCTGTGTGCCCATGCCCCACCATACTAACTATAACGTATAAAATCCAGGACTATATTTTGCATAATTAATTAAATGCAAATAATTGTTTATTAATTAAATAGGTTAAATGCCATGACCGGGAGTTTACCGGTACTTAAATCTAGACATTAAGTACACAACTCCAACAATCTCCCACTTGTACTAAGGTCTAGTCATTTCCTCCAAACTCCCGACTCCCATACTCATCACGTGCTTAAGTTATACTTTCAGAAGTATTATGTGAATGAGCAATCTAGGTTGCCGCTCTGAAGTTATCTTGGTGACTATTGCGTCGTCCCTCTGACGATGACTCGTATCAGGTGGTACTGGCTCTATGTGTTATCATCACTTTTCGAACTTATGACTTCTTCCAGTTCTCCATGCACCGCTATGTACATAGCCTTTTGGTGAACCAAGAATCATATCCAAGTTCAGAGGTCATTCCGGAACCTAACCAAAACTTCCGCTGCCTCTGAGGCTGCTATTCGGTTTATGATAGAGTCCGAGAAGCATCATGCTTATCACTCTTTCATCCTTAGGTTCCACCTCTTCTAAAAGTGAACACATAGCCTGATATCGACTTACACTGGTCTTTCTCCGATTCTTTGATCTGAGAAGCTGTAATCTAAGAAGATTTCGTTTTGCCAGTAATCACGTACTTCCAAGTACTTTACAGCATTCGAATATTTCTTATCCAGATTACTTTGATATCCTCCCACTACGCTAACCGCATAGTTGATATCAGGTTCTAGTTTTCCAACATTGCATCTACAAAGCTCTCCACACTCGAAGTGTAGGTAAATGCTTTGTCCATATCCATCTCCTTCATGTGTTCGAAACACATACCTTTAGATAGATGTATTCTGTTCCCGAAAGGCAATAACCTTTCTCAGAATTGTGCATGTTTAAAACAAACCATAATCGTATAAGATATCTTAAGAGAAGTACAAATGTTCTTATCCAGAGATCGAAAGATTTCTAAGAACATGATCCAACTTCATCTTAATCTTATATCTCGATTTATTTAGACAACCTCTATTTTATGTCTGACAACACTTTTACATTGTTGCCAATGATGAAGTGTTATCTACACAAAATTCCGAGAAACACCACCTTTGTTTCCATTACGTCTCTAACACACCTTTCTCGCAAATCTATGCAGATCTAGGGATCGATTTCATGTCTACTAGATCCAGAGTTCAAAACTCCTCCAATCTTATGAACATCTCCGGTTTCTTAACAACCTCCCACTGCAATGGCGTTCCAGTGTATAACAGTAATAACATTAGGTGCAGTTAGTGGTGTACTACTACTCGGTTAGGCTGGTTCTCAGTCTTTCCCTTTCCTCATTTTAAAGTACTATGTCAGTTAGGGCATTGTAGTTCATCTAATAGTCTTCCTCTAAGAACCGGGTGAGGATACCCATCTGGTTCGTAGTACTATTGAACATACAATTACTTGTTCTTCCAGGATTATTCTACAACCACATAGAATCTGCCGTTGTATCCAGAAATATCCATAGAACATAGGTAGTTCCGAACAAACTTGTTCTTTTACTATTAGAATCCCATTTCTCATTCCTGACACACCATATCTACACATCAGTGTATGGTATAGTCGTTTGAGATTTAATCTCAATCTCTGATTTATGCTATGTGTTATTTAGATGGGTGATAGCCTCCGCGAACAAGTCGCAGGCTTTCAATGGATATACTTTGAAGGATCCCCATAATGGCTTTGTGTTGAAAACACTCCGCTTTTACAGCACATCAAGTAATCTAATCCATCTTCGAGTATTCTTGGAAGAATGACTCGTACCTTCTCTAATTACACATACCGCATTAATCATCAATCATTTTCTATACTTGTCCGAATTCCATCCTTTATCCAGAAAGGTTAACTTAGTTGTATCATCTATCAAGATCGATTCTTAGGTCGGGAGGTCCATTCCTCCAACTATAATTGATCAAATCAATTTCGACCTTTTGAATCCCTTTTGAATAGATACTACCAAGTACAAGAATTCACAAGTATAATGATTAATAAAAGAAATACATCTAATAAGTAAAACAAGTTTTACACTATGGTTTTTTTTTTTTTTTTTTTTTTTTTGCATCGTGGTAGACTTAAGGATTCATCATTCATGTATTGCTATCTAATGTACCATAATAGATATCACCATTATTTCTTATCCAAACCATCCAATGATTAAAGAAATAAAATATCCATTAATAAAGAAAACCAGAACGAAGTTCTTTTTCAAAATAAAGGGGTACATAAGCAATAACTGAAATGAAAACTTAAAACAGATAAACGTCTTCCACTGCAACCGCTGCTACCCCAACAGCTTGCCCATGTAGACTCGAATTCTTCTTCTCTAAGTCGCCGGGTTTTCTGGAACCCCTGCATTTAAAGAAATGCACATACCGTCAGTGGTTCCATATCTACACACCAGAATTCTGGTAGATAATACCGCTGACTATGTTTTTACGACTAAAGAAAAATTCGTACCTCTAAGAGGACATTCAGACTTCCAGTGTCCAGACTTCTTGCATCGGAAGCACAAGCCCTTTGGCTTACTAGCCCCCACTCGTGGTCCATTCCTCTTGGCACCACTGGGTTTTATGGCTTGCTTCCTTTTCTTGCCCCTACCTCCAATAGCTTTCAAGCTTTTGGGCTTGGTAGTTACAAGCGCTTGAGACTTGCCCTTCTTGTAGATCCCCTCTGCCGCCTTCAGTTCAGTCAGGAGTTGCGCAAGAGTATAAGATAGTTTACCCATATTATAGCTCATACGAAACTGCTCAAAACTAGGGGTCAGAGACTGGAGTATGATGTCGACTTGTGTCTCACCATCAATCATAGCTCCTAGGACCTCCAATTCATTCAACAGACTCATCATCTTGAGAACGTGCTCCTCGACAGGCGTTCCTTCAGACTGAGTAGTTGACATGAGGACTCTCATGGCATCTTGCCTAGCCGCACGGTCATGATGCCCAAACATCTCCTTGAGGTTAAATAACATATCCTCGGCAGTGTCCATTGACTGATGCTGGGTTTGGAGCACATTTGACATAGAAGCCAAAATATAGCACCTAGCCATTTCATCAGCCTTTTTCCACTTCCGAAATGCTTCTTTTTCCTCATCAGTTGAGGCGGCCGTGGGCTCAGCAGGGCATTGCTCATAGAGTACAAACTTGTACTCTTCAGCAGTCAGGACAATGTCCAAATTTCTCTTCCAATCAATGTAATTGGGACCAGTGAGTTTTTGTTCCTTGAGTATCATAGAAAGTGGATTCATAGCTATTCTCTAAACCTATAAGCACATGTAAACAAACAATCAATTTAATATCCGACGTTATCTCCCTCAAATAACATCATTAAATTACTAATTGCGTCTAAAATCCCATCAGGTAAGGCAAGCCACGTGGTGTGGACGTTTACCCACCCAAATGATTTAGCAATTAGTTTTTCTTCGGTCATACATCAATCATAGCGTAACTTCGTGGGGAAGAATACTATGACGCGTATCTAAGTGTAAACCATCACTCAGCACTAAATTACATCGCTTGGAATTGCTACGTCACCGCAAGCCACGTGGTGTGGACGTTTACGACAATTTCACAACTCTTCACAATTACTTATAACTGTCTACATCAATTAATCCAAAATCCGTCGGTACAGCAAGCCACGTGGTGTGGACGTTTACTACACCAAGAGATCTTTATAATTGACTCCCAATTACAAGATCCATTCGATTTCGTAAATCAAGACTCGGAGAATCATAAGTGAAACTCGAAGTTTCTAACCAGTGATTCACCATGCGAGCGACCCTATCTCTCATAAATGAGGGAGCCGAGCAGACAAACGACCCACCTATCAAAGAATGGCACGAAAGTCTCTAATTTGTGTCATCCACATGACCAAGTGGCTCTGGCTCCATTCCACTCCCCGGGGTGAGAATGAGTCGACTTGAAGTCAGTTTCAGAAAGACAAATTAGGCATTGTTTGATAAACTCGATCAATGTTTCTTGTAAGAGGAATTACAAGAATTCTCCTCCAATGACTTGTCTATATGAACTTCAAAAGTTCATAAAAGTCACCAAGAGAACAGTGATGGAGACCATGGGAATGTTTCCATCCCCTCTCCCACTTAGCTTTTTACGATAAAGGGATACGCTATCTAGTGCATAAAATAAACACATATAGCATGCATGAAAGCAATAAAGCACATAGGTCACATAGTCAAAATAATGCTAGAGAATTATTTTCCCGACTATCATGGCTTTATCTTCATATGCATCCTCTAGTCTTCAGTCTTCGTTTCTTGAATGCTCCATGTGACGAGAATATTAATTTCCAATATTTAAATCTATTTATTTTCAATTAATCCAAAAGTTACTTAATTCGAAAATTAAGTCAATTGAATATATCAAAAATAAAATTAAATATTATTAATATTTTTATTTATTTATTTTCCTCTCTAGTTCTCATTAAATCTTTAGAATAATCTATCCAAATAAAATTTGGAATATTCTAGAAGATATCTATAATGGAACAAGGAAATAAAATAAATACGGACTTACTACTTTCCAAATTTATTTTTATTCCTAATCCATGAATATTCCCATGAGTAGGAATAATCAAATAGGAAAAATAAATTTAGTACTAAATCAATTAAATTTCTAATCTATGATTAATTCCATGAAGGAAATAAATCAATAGAAATAAAATTAATTTAATTAATTCTTTTCCTAATCCATGAGATTTTCCTAAAAAGAAAGTACTCAAATAGGAAACCCGAATTAATTAGGAAAGTAGAATAACGGTAGAAGTGGTATGAGTCGGGAGATCCCCGTACCACCCCCACCAACCGCCGCCACCACTGGAAGAGGGCACGCCGCCGCCACCCCAGCTGACCGGCCACCACCGCCGGCGGCAGCCCCAGCCGAGGGGCGATCGACCCCTCCCCATGGCTTCGGTCATGGGGTCGATCATGGGGTTGATCGACTCCCCGGTTTTTCGTCCCTTTCGTCTTCGTCACACGTCTTCGTCTTCCGGCAATCGTCTCATCATCGAACCACCGTAAAATAAATTACAATAATTTAAATTACAATTCCGGTATCGATTCTATACATGAAATCGACCCTATACATTTTCCGAAAAATAAAGTACGTAATAATAAATCCTAAATTCGGTCAACCCCCGAATTTTTACTATTACAAACATTCATCCACACAAAACGAATCTCGACATGTCCGAGAGTTAAATAATCATGATAATTAATTAAAAAACAATTAATTAAATCCAACCATGATAGCCGGAAATCCTGCAAGGTAGAACAATAATCGAACATGTACATGAACACGAAACCAAACGCTCTGATACCAATTGCTGGGATTCGATGTACCGGGTTATCAAAAAATGCGGAACCGATAACCCGACCGAAAACCCGTCGCCGGAGTTCGCACGAACACCAACTCATCCGCAGGAGTCCGACCTTTGGAGACTACGCGCCCGAAGACACGCAGCCCGCCCCCAGCCGATTTTCTCCCGCGAGTCGGAAACTACGAACGCGAACACCACGCGAAGAACCGGGCTCGACGAGAGCATCGCCGCGGGAGAACCCGCGGCTAAACCCTAGCCGAACCCCATCGCGGGGTTCGCGATCGCCGTGCATGGCGATCGCCGGGGATGCGCGGCATCCCCGTGGGGCTGTTCGGAACAGCCCCCTGGCGGTGAGTCCGGCGACTCACCGCCGCCATCCGACGGGAGGAGGGGCGCCCAGTCGAGGCACCAGCCCTCGACAGCCCCGCGATCGAGCTAGGGCTCGATCGCTCCAGCCGCGGCATCCAGCCGCGGCTGCCCCCCGTTGCGCACGCTGCCGTCGAAGGGGCGGCTGGGGTCCGCCACGGCACCAGCCCGTGGCACCCCAGCGATCGACCTAGGTCGATTGCGTGCCCCGGCGTCCAGCCGGGGCTCCCCTTTTGGCGCGCGGTACCGGCGGTCGAACCCTAGGGTTCGGCCGCCCCTCTCGATCCCGACGGGGATCACGCGATCCCCGTATCCCGGTTTCGACGCTTTCCCGGATCGTCTTGTTCATGTACACATCACGATTAAAACAATCACAAATCATAAAAGGGGGTTTATGATTATTACCTCGAATCGTTGTACGGAGAAACGAATTCGGTTGATGAACTTGTGACCTTCCCGCGTATTCCTTGCACCTCGTCCGAACGTCGTGTGGGCGACGATCTATCGAACTCTATGGATCCTCCTCACTCTCAAGATTTTATGATTGGCGTAGGTCAATTCTTCTTTTGAAAGTGAAGACCATGTAGTGCTTATATAGGCTACGTAGGGGATCATAAGGAGAATAAATATTGGGCTTCAATATTGAAAATTAAATTGGGTCCAACCCAAATCCATTAATTCTTATCAATATTAATTTTATTTATTTTCCACTATATAAATAAAATTGCACTCCCAATATTATTCCATATTATATCAAATAATATTTCTCCATCTTAGTATTATTTATTCCGTGTATTTAAGATTTAAATATCCATGAATAAATTTATTTATTGCTCAATAAATAATATTCATATCTTATATCCGAGACTAGTACCGTTCAACCTTTATTATTGTGCGGAACGAATCCACTCATGAGGTTTACACAATAATTCCTTATGAACTCATCTCGGGGATATTATCAACCCTTCCGGGATACACTTTCCCGTCAAGTATTCACGGCATGTCATATATAAAATATAGTGACCCAACTTTACCGGTAATTAACCCAATAATTAAATCGGTTAATTCCTTTGGAAAATCAAAGCCTCTAGTATTAAATATACACACCCGCAATAATATCGGGGATTAAGAATAAAATACTCCGAGATTTAAATTGATTATCCAAGGCAATCCTAATCAATAAATCTCAAGCTGATCCGCCCAATACACCAAGTGTACAAGTGTGATAAAATAATTAAGATAAATTATTTTGTCTCTCACACAACGACTATACCGATGGATTGGTCCGTGTCCATCTAGGTCGTGAGCAACTGTTTGATTAAATACGAGCAACTGATAGTATGATCTTCTGTGTGCCCATGCCCCACCATACTAACTATAACGTATAAAATCCAGGACTATATTTTGCATAATTAATTAAATGCAAATAATTGTTTATTAATTAAATAGGTTAAATGCCATGACCGGGAGTTTACCGGTACTTAAATCTAGACATTAAGTACACAACTCCAACAATTTATAACCGTAATCACCACACTAACAAGGCAGTAAATGCCTCAACCCTCAACTAACATGGTAGGCATTTATTGAAAGGGAGACAGGTCAATGCCTCAAAGGAAACAAAGTCAACACACACTGATTCCTGTAACACATTGCATTTCCAACGAGATAATAACAGGTACCATAGTATCCTAGGGGAAACAAACAAGTTGTTACTCATTCTGACACTGAATGAAGCAAATAAACACTGAATCCATATTGTTAAATATGGATTCAGTGTGCAACAAGGTGGGTACAGTGTGTAAGTGCAATTAGTCAAGCTCAATGCACACTGAACAAAGCCATTAAACACTGAATGACTCAAATCAACACTGAATCCACATGGTTTAATATGGATTCAGTGTGCAACAGGTGTGTACAGTGTGTGAGTGCAATTAGTCCATCTGAATGCACACTGAATCAAGCAATTAAACACTGACTGAAAACAAGCTCAGTCAATCCACACAATGTGTTACAGGAATTAGACACTGAATGATCCAATTTAGCACTGAATGGCAAGCTCAGTGCAGGAACACGGAATGCATGCACACTGAACACTGAGTGCATGGTGAATTAGACACTGAATGCAACGAAAAAACACTGAACATGCATAATAAAAAACAATCAACACTGAATGCATGAACAATGCACACTGAATCAATCCACACACACACTGTGCATGCATGCTGAATGAAGCTTTTAAGCACTGATCGGATACGTGGATTCGAAATCGCGTACCTGGATTCGAAATCGACGGCAAGGAGGGCGGCGGCGCATCTGACATCTGAACTGAGACAGGAACGGCGGCGGCGGCGATGAAATCGATCGATTGATCGATGACAAGGGAGACGGACTGCATGGAATCGATTATCGCGGCTGAGAATTGGAGCTGCTAACCGGCGGTGACCTTCCCCCTCTCCTTGGCTTGAACGCGCGGCGGCGACGGAGATGAAATCCCTCGGCTCGATTGTGAATAGCAGCAGCGGCGGCGGAGCTGAGAGAGAGAGAGAGAGAGAAGAATTGAATGTGCCCGATTTTTTTTCCCCCATCTCGATTTGTGAAAGGTAATATGGAAGGGTAATTTCGTCCTTCCATATACATTTTTGTGGCCTAATTGACACAAAATGGCCTAATTGACACCAAAATTACAAATTGGCCTTATTGGTCAAAAAATGGTGAAAAATGGCCTTAATGCCATTATTCCCTTTTTAATAATCACCCCTTAAATGTTAATCAATGGAACTGAAAATTTCAAGATGGTCTTATCCTAACCAAACTAATTCCTTAGTAGTCCCCCACCCAAACAAAATAAAAATAAAAAACATACCATCAATTTCCAAGATTAACATAGAATAATCATTACCTCATCATTTTCATTTGAACGTTGAAGATAATTTTCAAGCTTCGCCAATGGATCCTTTCTGGAAAGCCCATGGGCTCAACTGATTCCACCATTTCATAGGCTACTGCGCAAGGCACCTCTACCTCATCCAAGAAAGTCCGTACAACTAATGGGCCCACTCGATGGTGAACCATGAAGTACTTCTATGTTGTTCTCCTCTGTGTCATTATCATCACCACCTCTATTTGCATTGGCTCCTGATGATTTTTGTGATGCTCGAGTTCCACCTTCTTGTTTTTTGTACCTCTTTCTTCTCACATCAGCAGAGTAATAATCAGCTGAAGACGAGTCTTTGCTGACATCATCTTGTTCGTGAGTTCCTTCCTCTTCTTCTGATCCGCAGTGTTCATTAATAATAAGGATAATACATAATCATATCTTTACTTAATTTCTTGTAATCTTTTCCTTATTTTCATCCCGTAAATTATGGGATTATATGTTGTATTCTCTATATAATTAGTGATAAACAAAACCACAAAATCATTCGTGGTATTATCAAATTCTCTTATGGTATCAGCCTAAACATCGATCTTCCTTCTCTCTCGATTCGCCCTCTCCTCTCTTTCTTTGCTAAATGGCTTCCTCAGCCGACTCGATCCCTATCACCACCATGATTCATATGGTTTCAATCAAACTAAACTCTTCCAACTTTGTTCTTTGGAAACGACAGGTAGTGCCTATGCTAACCAGTTTTGATTTGCTCGGGTTTGTGGACAGTTCTTCCAAGCCTCTGGCGTCTACCCTCACGGTCAACGGTACAGATTCCTTGAATCCCGCCTACTCCGAATGGATGTCTAAAGATCAGAAAATATTGGCAATACTCTTCTCATCTCTTACGGAAGAAGCAATGGCCAAAGTCTTCGATTGTTCAACCTCACGCGCTGCTTGGATAGCCCTCGAGCGCGCCTTCACTCACTCTTCCACTTCTCGTGCACATCAATCACGAGAAGAGCTTATATCGCTCCGCCGTGGTTCTCTCTCGGTCCTAGATTATGGCAAGAAATTCAAAGCCTTATGTGACCAATTATCAGCAATCGGACGACCGGTCGATGAATCTGATAAGAGTCATTTCTTCCTTCGCGGATTAGGGCTGCAGTTTACCAGTTTCGCCGACACGCGGATGGCCCTAGAACCTGTGTCTGGGTTCACGACTCTACTACATCAGGCGGTGCAATTCGATCGTATGTCCAAGGCCATGGATGCATATCCGTCTCATTCACAGGTTGCCTTTGCCGCTGACGCTCGCCGAACCTCCATCCCTTCTCAACAAATCTCTCGATCGAACGATTCGCCGTCTCGCCAAAACACTGGACAGCGTACTCATCAGACCTTTGACAATCGTGGTTTCTCCTCCGGGAACCAGTCGGGTGGTCGTGGTTTCTCCTCCGGGAACCAGTCGGGTGGTTGTGGCTTCTCTCGTCGCCCTCCGCGTCGTCAACTGTGTGCCGGTGAACATTATGCAAATCAATGTCCCCTTTTTCTGAATAAGGGTACGGTTAATTTGGCCCAAGCTTTTCCACAACAGGCTTTTCCACATCAGCCCATTAATAATACATTCTCTTATCGGCCAAACACTTCAAGACCACAAAATAATGTTGCTCTGGCCCAGGTATTTCAGGCCCAATGCACTTTTCAACCTCAGCCCAATAATGAAGCACATGATTGGTTTGTGGACTCGGGTGCTTCGGCCCACATTGCTGCACAACCGACTTCTCTCGATTCGGTCGAACCTTATTCTGGACACCAGTCTGTCGTGGTTGGGAACGGTACATCACTTCCTATATCTCATATTGGCTCTCGTACTTTATCTTCTAATGTCAAATTACTTGATGTGCTTGTCGTGCCTCAATTTACGAAAAATCTGTTAATAATCAGTAAATTAACTGCTGATTATCCCGTTGATGTGTTATTTTCTGATAAGACATTTACTATTCAGCACCGGCTCAACAAAGCAGTACTAGCTCAGGGCCGATGTAAGCATGGTCTGTATGTTCTCGATCGTGGTACTTCTGAATTTATCTACAGTGTTCGCTCCGCCAAATTAAAAGCTAGCTTTCATTTATGGCATTTACGTCTGGGGCATGTCCCATTTTCAATTATTTCATTATTGAATAAACTTGGACATTTGGGTGTTACATCTTTATTGCCGAATCCCAGTATTTGCTCATCGTGTCAACTGGCCAAAAGTAAGCGTCTTTCATTTAATTTAAATGATAAATGCCAAAAGTATACTGGGGGCCTGCACCTGTCACCACTTCTACTGGTTATCGTTATTATGTTGAATTTGTGGATGATTTCTCCCGTTTCACATGGATTTATCCTATGCATACGAAGTCTAAATTTTATGATATCCTCGTCAAATTTCATGCCTTTGTATGTAATCAGTTTTCTACAGCTCTGAAAACCTTTCAGAGTGATGGCGGCTCTGAATTTATGAATCATCAGGTTCGTCAATTTTTGGACATCCATGGCATCCATCACCGTGTCTCTTCCCCATATACACCTCAGCAAAATAGTCGAGCGGAACGCAAACATCGTCATATTTGTGAAACCAGTTTATCTATGTTATTCCACGCCTTTGTGCCTGCTACTATGTGGTTTGATGCATTTGCCACTGCAGTTCACATAATTAATCGGCTTCCCTCACAGGTCCTCGACAATGTCTCTCCCTTTGAGGTTTTGTTTGGTACATCACCAAATTATGCTAATTTCAAACCATTTGGTTGTCGCGTATTTCCGTATCTCAGAGACTACGCGCCACATAAATTGGCCCCCAGGAGTCGTCCTTGCATTTTTATTGGCTACAGTAGTATGTACAAAGGGTTTCGATATTATGATCCTACTACGGACCGGGTATTCATTTCTCGACATGCTCAGTTTGACGAGGGCACATTTCCATTCTGCGACCATGGTTCTACTACTCCCCGTACTAATCTAGACATCACAGGATATGAGGATTACTTTTTCGTTGGATCCTCACCTGTTCCCCATACTCCGGCTCCAGTACCGGCCCCTTCAACCACACCATTATGTCGGCCATGTTCCACTCTGCCTATGCCTCCTACTGTTACACCTCCTACTCTCACGACTGTTGGAGTTGTATACTTAATTTCTAGATTTAAGTAACGTAAACTCCCGATCATATCATTTAATCTATTTAATTAAATAAACAATTGTTTGCCTTTAATTATTGATAATTAAATATATGCAAATATAGTCCTAGATTATATACGTTGTAGTTAGTATGGTGTGCGACGCCACACAGAAGATCATACTATAGGTTACTCGTATATTGATCAAACAGTAGCTCACGACCTAGATGGACATGGACCAATCCATCGGTACAGTCATTGTATGAAAGAGAAAATAATTTGTCTTAATTATTTTATCATACTTGTACACTTAGGTGTATTGGGCGGATCGCTTGAGATTTATCGATTAGGATTGCCTTAGATAATTGACGAGCCCGTATGCTTGTCGTTAGAGCAAACGCGCTGTCAAAATGATATTTATATTTAGCCAATAACCTATCACTACAAAAGAGTAGGTAGTGGTAAGTACGTGGGGTCGGTCCCACAAGGAGTCAATTACAGTAGGTGATCTCGGCTTTGCCCAAGGGGTTGTCACAAAAAGATTTTGAGTTTGGTTGCTCTGGGCACAGCGGTTTTGCAATCGTTCAAACACTTTGATCTAACTACGGCTAACAGAAATAGCATGCAAATAAACAAATCTAAAAGTAAACCAAGCAAATACTCAGATATAACAGAATACTAAAAGTAAAAACTGAAATCAAATGATAAACAAGGCATCCGGGCAGACGGCTTCTCTCAGGATCATTAGGGTAAACTACCGGTCATAGGCACTAAGGATTTCTACCAGCGGTTTGTCAGCAGTTATATGGTGCTTTAAAAAGACAACATTGGTCCTATTGCGTCACGCCCAACAATTGCCCCACCCCTTATCTATCATTACAGTTTAAAGAGAAGGCAAGCTAACGTTATGCCTAAACCCCTAGATCTGGACAATTCGATAACCTATGCGACCAAACATAGATCTAGTTTGCCCAAACCCGCATTACTCCCTAGACAGACCCGCTCGGCCAATAGCATGCTCGGAACTCCGAGTCATACGACCACAATCTCCAGCAAGTTCTAGTGCTATGCCCGCAACAATACTACAAGGTACATCTATGCGGTTTGCCAATCACCAGTATCCCAAATTGTAAAGGTTCACTAGTGGTCGTCCTAGTTTGCCCAGACTCCCCAGAAATAATCCTCAACCAACTTTGCTTCAGGAACAAACCCCCAACCGGCTACTCTAGCCCCATCAACCTCGCGGCTTAACTAAACCCTAAATCACCATCGATCCGCCCCTGCCCAGATGCACAAACAACTTAGTCAACCATACATAAATTAAAAGACAAAGTAAATAAGGGAAAGCAATCTATATTATTCATAGTTCAAACCGAACTCTTTTGGAATCAAAGTACGAACGGAATTAAAAACATGAAATCAAAAACATAAGAAATTAAATTGTTTCTCAGCCCGAGGGTTGGATCTACTTCAAAACAAGAAAAGAGACTCGGACGAACAACTCTAATCTCTCTCTCCGGCGACTCCTCCGGCGGCGACGACGACTGCGGGACCGGCGGCTCTCTCGATTTCTCGATGCGTATTCTTGTCTCTTGCTGCCCACCGCGCCCCGTTTTATTGACTTCAATTCAAATCCGCGGCTGTTTCTCCTTCCCTAAAGAATAGGCGTCAGCGGTCAAGGAGTTGGGGATAAGTGAGATCCCCCAAAATCAGGGATTCTTGTGTGCTGCCAGCTTGCCCGCAGCGAATCTCCTGTCTACAGCGTCTTCTGCCCAAACTGAATTCTGCAGGTATTTCTTCTCCTCCACAGATGGTCGGACCAGGCACGGTACCTTGGTAGGAATTCTGGGTCTTCTGCTTCGTGACTTTACCCATTTGGCCGATGTGGTCAAACTGTTGCATGTCACTACCACTCCAGAATCTGATTTGCCCAAAGAAGGGGATTTCCTTGCCTCTTTTGCCCAGTGCGCCACATGTTACCTGCATCCATACACACTCTGCCCAAACACCTAATTGTGCCCTCCTAGGCACGTTACTGACTCAAACTGACTCAATAAAGGGTGTAAAAACGCTCTAAGATGAGCAAATAAAATGGCTCATCAATAATTGATTTAAATCTCAGTGTATTTTATTCTTAATCCCCGATATTATTGCGGGTGTGTATATTTAATATTAGTGACTTTTATTTTCCAAATGAATCGATTGATTAGTATAACCAGTCAATTACCGGTAAAGTTGGGTCACGGTATTTTATATATGACACGCCGTGAATTCTTGACGGGAAAGTGTATCCCGATAAGAGTTCATAATATCCCCGAGATGAGTTCATAAGGAATTATTATGTAAACCTCATGAGTGGATTTGTTCCGCATAATAATTAAGGGTGAATGGTACTATTCTCGGATATAAGAGATGAATAAATTAATTAGCAATAAATTAATTTTATTCATGGATATTTATATCTTAAATACACGGAATAAATAATACTACCGGAAATAATATTATTTGATATAATATGGTTTAATATTGGGAGTGCAATTATATTTATATAGTGGAAAATAAATATAATTAATAATAGTAAGGATTAATAGATTTGGGCTTGGGCTCAATTTAATCACTATTATTAGAAGCTCAATATTCCACCTTCTTTAGATCCCCTACGTAGCCTATAAAAGCACTACATGGCCTTCATAATCATTAAGCCAAGAATATCATACTTGATAGTTCTAGAGAGTTCAAGGAGATCCATAGGAGTTCGGAGGATCGTCGCCCACACGACGTTCGGGCGAAGTGCGAGGAATACGTAGGAAGATTCAAAGGTCATCGAATCTAGATCTCGTTTCTACGAACAACGAATCAAAGGTAATAAAATCATAAAACCCCCTTATGATTTTAATCGAATATTTATCGTAGAACATACATGAACAACGATCCGGGAAACGAACGAGACCGGGGACGGGGATAGACCGGGCGGTGGTGGTCGAAGACCACCGGACCGCCGGCGGCCTAGAGATCCCCGCCGGGATCGACCTCCAGCCGAGGGGTACGATCGAACCTAGGGTTCGATCGCGTGTGTCGCGGGAAGCCCTCGGCTGGAGCCGAGGGGCGATCGAGCCCGTGAGCTCGATCGCGGGAACGCTGCGGGGTGACCCGCAGCCGCCTCGTACGCGCTGCGGAAGTTACCGCAGCAAGGCGTGCGGGGGTTCACCCCCCGCGAGCAGCGAGCCCGTGAGCTCGCTGCGGGGCTGCTAAGAGCAACCCCGTGGATGCCTCGCGCATCCCCAGCGATCGCTACGAGAGCGATCGCGAGCCCCCTCGTGGGGGCTCGGCTGGACGCACGCGGCCCTCGCGCCTCGCTGGGTGTTCGGTCGGGCCCCGACTCACGCGGCGGTTCGCGGTTGGTTCTCCGGCGATAGTATTTTGGTCGAGTTATCAGTTCCGCATTTTTTTTTTGATAGCCCGGGACATCGATTTCCAACAACGACGGCACCTGCCCCTACAGCATTCTCTCCGCCAAAGTCCTCGGGTAATATCCCCTTGGTAGATTCTTCATCCTCCACATCCGCTGCTCCGACACCTCGACAACATATGATCACTCGTGCGAAGGATGGCATCTTTAAACCCAAGTATCCGGTGAATCTTGCCACCAATGCTCTCGTTACAGCTTTATCGGTTTCTCCAGAGTCCCACGGTTTTAAATCTGCTATGAATTCTCCTCATTGACTTGCCGCAATGCAAGAAGAAATCGATGCCTTACACTCCAACACCACATGGGATTTAGTCCCCCCACCTGTCGGAGTTAATATTGTCGGTTCTAAATGATTATTTCGCACAAAATATCACTCTGATGGATCTATTGAGCGGTACAAGGCGCGCCTTGTTGCTCAAGGATTTACTCAAGTACCTGGCGCAGACTTTCAACACACATTCAGTCCATTCGTCAAGGCTACTACTGTTCGTGTCATCCTGGCCTTTTCCGTCCACTACAAATGGCCACTTCATCAACTAGACGTTAAAAATGCATTTCTCAACGGCATTCTTCCCATGCCTGTATACATGGCCCTGTTGGAAATCGATATCCCGGGGTATCAAAAATTGCGGAACCGATAACCCCGAACGTAATCCTCGATCGCCGGAGAACCAACCGCGAACCGCCGCGTGAGCCGGGGCCCAACCGAACACCCAGCGAGGCCCGAGGGCCGCGAGCATCCAGCCGAGCCCCCACGAGGGGCTCGCGATCGCTCCCGTAGCGATCGCTTGGATCGCTCGTAGCGATCCCCGGGCTGCTCGCAGCAGCCCCGCAGCGGGTACACGGACTCGCTGCCCTAGCGCACGGGATCACCCTGTGCGAACCGCTACGGGCGAACCCGTAGCATGCACAGGGTCGCTGCGAGTCGCCCCGCAGCTGACCCGCGATCGATCCGAGGATCGATCGCACCCCTCGGCTCCAGCCGAGGGTTCCCGTATTCGCGCCGGCGGCGAGGGTGGCCGGGATCCGCCGTGGCACCAGCCCACGGCATCCCAGCGATCGACCGAAGTCGATCGCTCGCCCCAGCGTCCAGCCGGGACTCCCCTCGTCGTGTGTTCCCGGCGGTCGAACCCTAGGGTTCGGCCGCTCCTCTCGATCCTCGTCGGGGATCACGAATCCCCGTCCCCGATGTTCGTCGTTTTCCCGGATCGTGCGTTCATGTATGTATTACAATTTAATTCACATAAAATCATACAAGAGGGTTTATGATTTTACCTTTGATTCGTTGTGCGGAGAAACGAAATCAAGTTAAAGACCCTTGGATCTTCCCACGTATTCCTTGCACTAGCTTGAACGTCGGGTGGGCGACGATCCTCCAAGCTTATGGATCGCCTTCACGAACTCTCTAGAATATCAAGTATGATAATCTTGTCTTATGATTTGTGAAGACCATGTAGTGCTTTTATAGGCTACGTAGGGGATCTAAAGGAAGTGGAATATTGGGCTTCCAATATTGATGATTAAATTGAGCCCAATCTCAAATCTATTAATCCCATTAATATTAATTAATTTATTTTCCACTATATAAATTAATTGCACTCCCAATATTAAACCATATTATATCAAATAATATTTCTCCGGTAGTATTATTTATTCCGTGTATTTAAGATATAAATATCCATGAATAAAATTAATTTATTGCTAATTAATTTATTCATCTCTTATATCCGAGAATAGTACCATTCAACCTTAATTATTATGCGGAACAAATCCACCTGCAGGGTTTACATAATAATTCCTTATGAACTCATCTCGGGGATATTATCAACCCTTACGGGATACACTTTCCCGTCAAGTATTCACGGCATGTCATATATAAAATATAGTGACCCAACTTAACCGGTAATTGACCGAATAATTAAATCGGTTAATTCCTTTGGAAAATCAAAGTCACTTATATTAAATATACACACCCGCAATAGTATCGGGGATTAATAATAAAATACTCTGAGACTTAAATCAATTATCGACGACAATCCTAATTGATAAATCTCAAGCGATCCGCCCAATACACCAAGTGTACAAGTGTGATAAAATAATTAAGATAAATTATTTTCTCTCTCACACAACGACTATACCGATGGATTGGTCCGTGTCCATCTAGGTCGTGAGCAACTATTTGATTAAATACGAGTAATCGATAGTATGATCTTCTGTGTGGGCCCGCACACCATACTAACTACAACATATATAATCTAGGACTATATTTTGCATATATTTAATTAATAATAATTAAACGCAAACAATTGTTTATTAATTAAATAGATTAAATGCTATGACCGGGAGTTTACCGATACTTAAATCTAGACATTAAGTACACAACTCCAACAATCTCCCACTTGTACTAAGGTCTAGTCATTTCCTCCAAACTTTCGACTCCCATACTCATCACGTGCTTAAATTGTACTTCCAAGAAGTACTATGTGAATGAGCAATCTAGGTTGCCGCTCTGAAGTTATCTTGGTGACTACTGCGTCGTCTCCCTAGACGATGACTCGAATCAGGTGGTACTTGCTCTATGTGTTATCATCACCTTTTGGACTTATGACTTCTTCCAGTTTACCATGCACCGCTATATACATAGCCTTTGGTGAACTAAGAATCATATCCAAGTCCAGAGGTTATTCCGGAACTTAACCAAAACTTCCGCTGCCTCTGAGGCTGCTTTTCGGTTTTTGATAGAGTCCAAGAAGCATCATGCTTATCACTCTTTCATCTTAAGGTTCCACCTCTTCAAAAGTGAACATATAGTCTGATATCGACTTACACCGGTCCTTCTCTGATTTGGGATCTGAGAAAATGTAATCTTAAGAAGAATTCGTGTTGTTTCGTAATCCAGTACTTCGAAAGTACTTTTACAGCATCCGAATATCTTTTGATAAGATTACTTTGATATCCTCCCACTACGCTAACTGCATAGTTGACATCAGGTTCTTGTTTTTAACACTGCATTCATTAAGCTTTCCATACACCAGGGTATAGGAAATCGCTTTGTCTTCATCTATCTCCTTTATGTGTTCAAAACACATATCTTTAGACAGATGTATTCTGTGTCTGAAAGGCAATAACCTTTCTCAGAATTATGCATGTTTAAAACAAACCATAATCGTATAAGATATTTAGGAGAAGTACAATGTTCTTATCTAGAGATCGAAAGATTCTAAGAACATGATCTAACTTCCTCTTAATCTTATATCTCGATTTATTTAGACAACCAATATTTTATGTCTGACAACACCTTTACATTGTTGCCAATGATAAAGTGTTATCTTCATAAAATTCCGAGAAACACCACCTTGTTTCCATTACGTTTTCTAATACACCTTTTTCGTCTATGCCCTTTGATGAATCCATTGAATGTACCGGTATACCGATCCGATCGATATACCGTGTGTGCGGAAGCGTGTAAAGCAATAGATCTACTATGCCATGATCTTAGTGCACACTTAATGTGTATAAGAACACATATAAACATATATATATATATATATACACATCCAATATATATATATATATATATATATATATATATATATATATATATATATATATATATATATATATATATATATATATATATATATATATATATATATATATATATAAGGTTCAACGATTACTTACTTTTGGTGATCGTTGACTTTGGTTAAGGTGGTCTTGAGTCGATTGAACCACCTTAATAGATCAGCAACTCAAAGATCTCCTTGTGAATGAACTCGTCACTCCTTTGGATCGTCCGGATGTTGAAGACGCACAAATGGCCCGGCCTCTACGTGTTGCACACGAACCCGGATAATGAACACCTTTGCTTGCTTGAGAATGGATCTCCAAGATCACCTCTTTTCTCTCTATTTGTGTGGAATTTCGTGGCTGAATATTGTGTATGATGAAAATCATATTTTCATCTATATAATCACTTCATTATGCACACCATTACACCTCTTTGTAACCTCCATCATAATGTGCATAAAGATGCACCATTTAACACACAAAAGGGGTTACAAAGGAGGTAAAAGGTCATGCCACATACACATGCCACAATGCATTTTATGTGGTCCCACTTGCTTGTGTGGCATGCCATGTCACACTATGTGACATGCATCCATGCAAGCCATGCATCCCATGCATGTATATTAATTCCACGTAAATATTGATTCTAAATCAATATATATATATATATCAAGCATCGTACATTATCTTCGAGTTCATGTGTGACCCTGTAGGTATGATTTAATTGATCAATATTATATTGTTCCCAACAATTAATATTATCAAAAAATCATTTAACATCCATAGACGACCTTATGACTTTATCGATTGCACACGTAGGATCGAAGGACATATCCCAACAATCTCCCACTTGGCCTTCAAGGCCAGTGTGCTGCCAATTTCCTATTGTCACTTTATGTCTAAATTTGAACTTGAGGCAAGACTCGAGTCATCCTCAATCGGTTCAAACCTTTCTTGGACTTTGAGACAGACTGTAAAACCAGATTTATCACTATGATACGAATCTGGACGTGGCCACGTATTTTCCACAGTCTCGACTCTCCAAGTGGCCGGTAAGACATGTATCCCATTATAAAATAGAGGACAATCCCATCTTGTCAATCCAAGCTCTCCCACTTGCTTCCTGATATACCCAATAACAAGTTTTATAACCTCCTATTACGAAAGGCGTTTACTTGTATCAAAGTACACCATTTCACAATGGAATCACTCTGGACTACTCAGGTCAGAGGAAATTGCTCGACAGTCAATGAAATAGTATTATGACTCGAAATCTTAAATACTATTCCAGTCGGGTCTGTTCGATCATTAGCTCCCAGCTAATATCTATGTAATTGTACTTGATGTCCCACATCACTAGCCCATGAAGCGGCGCTATAGTACACATTACAATCTAGTTCTTTGTATCGTCAGTTTGTCCGTACTCGATGATACGAACTAGGAACAATTTATGACTTAATTATATTAGTTAAACAACTGGGACTTCATTATGTGGTAAATCGACCTCATAACCCAATTAATATAATTTAATCATTTGGACAATTCATACAATTTAAACCACAATTATATGAAGAAATTATTGAATATCATAAAAGATACGTGAATGTTTACATAAACTCCAAAAGTAGACAATACAGTAATAGGAATCACAATCCATCTCTAAGATATCGTATCCCTATTGCAGTCGTATGAGCATCATGCTTTGACTGCTGGAGTGGTTTAGTTAACGGGTCTGCAACATTATCATCAGTTGCAACTTTATTTATCTCGATGTCTCCACGACTAACTATCTCCCTGAGAATGTGGAACTTCCTGAGCACATGTTTGGATTTGTGGTGCTCCCTAGGCTCCTTGGCTTGCGCGATAGCTCCACTATTATCACAATAGAGAGATATAGGATGGGCCGAACTAGGTACGACACCAAGCTCATCTAAGAACTTTCTTATCCAAACGGCCTCCTTTGCTGCTTCAGATGCAGCAATGTACTCAGCATCTGTAGTAGAATCAGCTACGGTGGGTTGCTTGGAACTCTTCCAGCTCACCGCACCTCCATTCAGACAAAAGACAAAACCGGACTGAGACCGGAGATCATCTCTGTCTGTTTGGAAGCTTGCATCCGTATAGCCTGTCATAACCAACTCTTCTTGTCCTCCAAAGACAAGAAAATAATCTTTAGTCCTTCTAAGGTACTTAAGAATATTCTTGGCCGCAGTCCAATGCGCCTCACCTGGGTTTCCTTGAAACCGACTCGTCATGCTCAAAGCATACGATACATCCGGTCGTGTACATATCACGGCGTACATTATAGATCCTATTGCCGAAGCATAAGGAATGTTTTCCATCTTCCTTTGCTCATCAGGTCCCGAAGGGCACTTCCTCTTGCTCAGAGATGTACCATGAGTCATTGGAATGAGACCCTTCTTGGCGTCTTTCATTCTGAACCTGTCAAGCACCTTATCAATATAGGTTGCTTGACTAAGTCCAAGCATCCTTTGTGATCTGTTCCGACAGATCTTGATGCCCAATATGTACTGTGCTTCTCCAAGATCCTTCATTGAAAACCATCTTCCCAGCCATTCTTTAACAGAATTAAGCATAGGAATATTGTTTCCAATAAGGAGTATGTCATCGACATACAACACAATGAATACAACGTAACTCCCACTGACTTTCTTGTAAACACAAGAGTCTTCCATGTTCTTTTGAAATCCAAACTCTTGTATGGATTCATCGAACCGAAGATTCCAGCTCTGAGATGCTTGCTTTAATCCATAAATGGATCTATTAAGCTTGCATACTCTCTTAGCCTGATTAGGATCGATAAAACCCTCTGGTTGTGTCATAAACACTTCCTCTACTAGAATCCCATTCAAGAAGGCGGTTTTAACGTCCATTTGCCATATCTCATAATCATAATGAGCAGCAATGGCTAAGAGAATCCGAATGGATTTAATCATAGCAACTGGTGAAAAGGTTTCATCATAATCCACCCCGTGAATTTGTTTATATCCTTTTGCCACCAACCTTGCTTTGAAAACACTAGGTTTTCCATTCATGTCTGTTTTTATTTTGTAAATCCATTTGCATCCAATGGGCCTAGCCCCTTTAGGCAAATCGACCAAGTTCCAAACTTGATTTTCAGACATTGATTCCATTTCGGATTTCATGGCACCCTGCCATTTCTCGGAATCTGGACTCGTCATAGCTTGGATATATGTCGAAGGTTCATTGCTTTCTAAAAGCATGACTTTGTTGGAGTTGTGTACTTAATGTCTAGATTTAAGTACCGGTAAACTCCCGGTCATGGCATTTAACCTATTTAATTAATAAACAATTATTTGCATTTAATTAATTATGCAAAATATAGTCCTGGATTTTATACGTTATAGTTAGTATGGTGGGGCATGGGCACACAGAAGATCATACTATCAGTTGCTCGTATTTAATCAAACAGTTGCTCACGACCTAGATGGACACGGACCAATCCATCGGTATAGTCGTTGTGTGAGAGACAAAATAATTTATCTTAATTATTTTATCACACTTGTACACTTGGTGTATTGGGCGGATCAGCTTGAGATTTATTGATTAGGATTGCCTTGGATAATCAATTTAAATCTCGGAGTATTTTATTCTTAATCCCCGATATTATTGCGGGTGTGTATATTTAATACTAGAGGCTTTGATTTTCCAAAGGAATTAACCGATTTAATTATTGGGTTAATTACCGGTAAAGTTGGGTCACTATATTTTATATATGACATGCCGTGAATACTTGACGGGAAAGTGTATCCCGGAAGGGTTGATAATATCCCCGAGATGAGTTCATAAGGAATTATTGTGTAAACCTCATGAGTGGATTCGTTCCGCACAATAATAAAGGTTGAACGGTACTAGTCTCGGATATAAGATATGAATATTATTTATTGAGCAATAAATAAATTTATTCATGGATATTTAAATCTTAAATACACGGAATAAATAATACTAAGATGGAGAAATATTATTTGATATAATATGGAATAATATTGGGAGTGCAATTTTATTTATATAGTGGAAAATAAATAAAATTAATATTGATAAGAATTAATGGATTTGGGTTGGACCCAATTTAATTTTCAATATTGAAGCCCAATATTTATTCTCCTTATGATCCTCTACGTAGCCTATATAAGCACTACATGGTCTTCACTTTCAAGAGAGAATGAATTGACCTACGCCAATCATAAAATCTTGAGAGTGAGGAGGATCCATAGAGTTCGATAGATCGTCGCCCACACGACGTTCGGACGAGGTGCAAGGAATACGCGGGAAGGTCACAAGGTCATCAACCGAATTCGTTTCTCCGTACAACGATTCGAGGTAATAATCATAAACCCCCTTTTATGATTTGTGATTATTTTAATCGTGATGTGTACATGAACAAGACGATCCGGGAAAGCGTCGAAACCGGGATACGGGGATCGCGTGATCCCCGTCGGGATCGAGAGGGGCGGCCGAACCCTAGGGTTCGACCGCCGGTACCGCGCGCCAAAAGGGGAGCCCCGGCTGGACGCCGGGGCACGCAATCGACCTAGGTCGATCGCTGGGGTGCCACGGGCTGGTGCCGTGGCGGACCCCAGCCGCCCCTTCGACGGCGGCGTGCGCAACGGGGGGCAGCCGCGGCTGGATGCCGCGGCTGGAGCGATCGAGCCCTAGCTCGATCGCGGGGCTGTCGAGGGCTGGTGCCTCGACTGGGCGCCCCTCCTCCCGTCGGATGGCGGCGGTGAGTCGCCGGACTCACCGCCAGGGGGCTGTTCCGAACAGCCCCACGGGGATGCCGCGCATCCCCGGCGATCGCCATGCACGGCGATCGCGAACCCCGCGATGGGGTTCGGCTAGGGTTTAGCCGCGGGTTCTCCCGCGGCGATGCTCTCGTCGAGCCCGGTTCTTCGCGTGGTGTTCGCGTTCGTAATTTCCGACTCGTGGGAGAAAATCGGCTGGGGGCGGGCTGCGTGTCTTCGGGCGCGTAGTCTCCAAAGGTCGGACTCTTGCGGATGAGTTGGTGTTCGTGCGAACTCCGGCGACGGGTTTTCGGTCGGGTTATCGGTTCCGCAATTTTTTGATAACCCGAGACATCGAATCCCAGCAATTGGTATCAGAGCGTTTGGTTTCGTGTTCATGTACATATTCGATTATTGTTCTACCTTGCAGGATTTCCGGCTATCATGGTTGGATTTAATTAATTGTTTTTTAATTAATTATCATGATTATTAAACTCTCGGACATGTCGAGATTCGTTTTGTGTGGATGAATGTTTGTAATAGTAAAAATTCGGGGGTTGACCGAATTTAGGATTTATTATTACGCACTTTATTTTCCGGAAAATGTATAGGGTCGATTTCATGTATAGAATCGATACCGGAATTGTAATTTAAATTATTGTAATTTATTTTGCGTTGGTTCGATGATGAGACGATTGCCGGAAGACGAAGACGTGTGACGAAGACGAAAGGGACGAAAAACCGGTGAGTCGATCAACCCCATGATCGACCCCATGACCGAAGCCATGGGGAGGGGTCGATCGCCCCTCGGCTGGGGCTGCCGCCGGTGGTGGTGGCCGGTCAGCTGGGGTGGCGGCGGCGTGCCCTCTTCCGGTGGTGGCGGCGGTTGGTGGGGGTGGTACGGGGATCTCCCGACTCATACCACTTCTACCGTTATTCTACTTTCCTAATTAATTCGAGTTTCCTATTTGAGTACTTTCCTTTTAGGAAAATCTCATGGATTAGGAAAAGAATTAATTAAATTAATTTTATTTCTATTGATTTATTTCCTTCATGGAATTAATCATAGATTAGAAATTTAATTGATTTAGTACTAAATTTATTTTTCCTATTTGATTATTCCTACTCGTGGGAATATTCATGGATTATGAATAAAAATAAATTTGGAAAGTAGTAAGTCCGTATTTATTTTATTTCCTTGTTCCATTATAGATATCTTCTAGAATATTCCAAATTTTATTTGGATAGATTATTCTAAAGATTTAATGAGAACTAGAGAGGAAAATAAATAAATAAAAATATTAATAATATTTAATTTTATTTTTGATATATTCAATTGACTTAATTTTCGAATTAAGTAACTTTTGGATTAATTGAAAATAAATAGATTTAAATATTGGAAATTAATATTCTCGTCACATGGAGCATTCAAGAAACGAAGACTGAAGACTAGAGGATGCATATGAAGATAAAGCCATGATAGTCGGGAAAATAATTCTCTAGCATTATTTTGACTATGTGACCTATGTGCTTTATTGCTTTCATGCATGCTATATGTGTTTATTTTTATGCACTAGATAGCGTATCCCTTTATCGTAAAAAGCTAAGTGGGAGAGGGGATGGAAACATTCCCATGGTCTCCATCACTGTTCTCTTGGTGACTTTTATGGACTTTCGAAGTTCATATAGACAAGTCATTGTAGGAGAATTCTTGTAATTCCTCTTACAAGAAACATTGATCGAGTTTATCAAACAATGCCTAATTTGTCTTTCTGAAACTGACTTCAAGTCGACTCATTCTCACCCCGGGGAGTGGAATGGAGCCAGAGCCACTTGGTCATGTGGATGACACAAATTAGAGACTTTCGTGCCATTCTTTGATAGGTGGGTCGTTTGTCTGCTCGGCTCCCTCATTTATGAGAGATAGGGTCGCTCGCATGGTGAATCACTGGTTAGAAACTTCGAGTTTCACTTATGATTCTCCGAGTCTTGATTTACGAAATCGAATGGATCTTGTAATTGGGAGTCAATTATAAAGATCTCTTGGTGTAGTAAACGTCCACACCACGTGGCTTGCTGTACCGACGGATTTTGGATTAATTGATGTAGACAGTTATAAGTAATTGTGAAGAGCTGTGAAATTATCGTAAACGTCCACACCACGTGGCTTGCGGTGACGTAGCAATTCCAAGCGATGTACTTTAGTGCTGAGTGATGGTTTACACTTAGATACGCGTCATAGTATTCTTCCCCACGAAGTTACGCTATGATTGATGTATGACCGAAGAAAAACTAATTGCTAAATCATTTGGGTGGGTAAACGTCCACACCACGTGGCTTGCTTTACCTGATGGGATTTTAGACGCAATTAGTAATTTAATGATGTTATTTGAGGGAGATAACATCGGACATTAAATTGATTGTTTGTTTACATGTGCTTATAGGTTTAGAGAATAGCTATGAATCCACTTTCTGTGATACTCAAGGAACATAAACTCACTGGTCCCAATTACATTGATTGGAAGAGAAATTTGGACATTGTCCTGACTGCTGAAGAGTACAAGTTTGTACTCTCTGATAAATGCCCTGCTGAGCCCACGGCTGCCTCAACTGATGAGGAAAAGGCAACATATCGGAAGTGGAAAAAGGCTGATGAAATGGCTAGGTGCTATATTTTGGCTTCCATGTCAAATGTACTCCAAACCCAACATGAGCCGATGGACACTGCCCGGGATATGATGACTAACCTCAAGGAGATGTTTGGGGAGCAGGATCGTGCGGCGAGGAAAGAAGCCATGAGAGTCCTTATGTCGACTACTCAGTCTGAAGGAACGCCCGTTGGGGAGCACGTTCTTAAGATGATGAGTTTGTTGAATGAACTTGAGGTCCTAGGAGCATCCATTGATGATGAGACGCAAGTCGACATCATACTCCAGTCTCTGACCCCTAAGTTTGAGCAGTTTCGTATGAGCTATAATATGGGTAAACTATCTTATACTCTTGCGCAACTCCTGACTGAACTGAAGGCGGCAGAGGGGATCTACAAGAAGGGCAAGTCTCAAGCGCTTGTAACTACCAGGCCCAAAAGCTTGAAAGCTATTGGAGGTAGGGGCAAGAAAAGTAAGCAAGCCATGAAACCCAGTGGTGCCAAGAGGAATGGACCACAAGTGGGGGCTAGTAAGCCAAAGGGCTTGTGCTTCCGATGCAAGAAGTCTGGACACTGGAAGTCTGAATGTCCTCTCAGAGGTACGAATTTTTCTTTAGTCGTAAAAACATAGTCAGCGGTATTATCTACCAGAATTCTGGTGTGTAGATATGGAACCACTGACGGTATGTGCATTTCTTTAAATGCAGGGGTTCCAGAAAACCCGGCGACTTAGAGAAGAAAAATTCGAGTCTACATGGGCGAAGCTGTTTGGGTAGCAGCGGTTGCAGTGGAAGACATTTATCTGTTTTAAGTTTTCATTTCAGTTATTGCTTATGTACCCCTTTATTTTGAAAAAGAACTTCGTTCTGTTTTTCTTTATTAATGGATATTTTATTTCTTTAATCATTTGATGGTTTGGATAAGAAATAATGGTGATATCTATTATGGTACATTAGATAGCAATATGTGAATAATGAATCCTTAGTCTACCACGATGCAACAAACCGTTATGTATAACTTGTTTTACTGATTAGATGTATTTCTCTTATCAATCATTATACTTGTGAATTCTTGAACTTGGTAGTATCTATTCAAAAGGGATTCAAAAGGTCGAAATTGATTTGATCAATTATAGTTGGAGGAATGGACCTCCCGACCTAAGAATCAATCTTGATAGATGATACAACTGAGTTAACCTTTCTGGATAAAGGATGGAATTCGGACAAGTATAGAAAATGATTAATGATTGATGCGGTATGTGTAATTAGAGAAGGTACGAGTCGTTCTTCCAAGAATGCTCGAAGATGGATTAGACTACTTGTTGTGCCATAAAAGCGGAGTGTTTTAACACAAAGCCTCTATGGGGAACCTTCAAAGTATATCTATTGAAAGCCTGCGACTTGTTCGCGGAGGCTATCACCTATCCGAATAACACATAGCATAAATCAAAGATTGAGATTAAGTCTCAAGCGACTACACCATACACTGTTGTGTAGACATGGTGTGTCAAAAACGAGAAATGGTATTCTAATAGTAAAAGAACAAGTTTGTTCGGAATTACCTATGTTCTATGGATATTTCTGGATACAACGGCACATTCTATGTGGTTGTAGAATAATCCTAGAAGAACAAGTAATTGTAAGTTCAATAGTACTACGAACCAGATGGGTATCCTCACCCGGTTCTTAGAGGAAGACTATTAGATGAACTACAATCCCCTAACTGACAAAGTACTTTAAAATGAGGAAAGGAAAGACTCAGAGCCAGCCTGACCGAGTAGCGGTACACCACTGACTGCACCTAATGTTATTACTGTTATACACCGGAACGCCATTGCAGTGGGAGGTTGTTAAGTAACCAGAGATGTTCATAAGACTGGAGGAGTTTTAAACTCTGGATCTAGTATACATGAAATCGATCCCTAGATCTGCATAGATTTGCGAGAAAGGTGTGTTAGAGACGTAATGGAAACAAAGGTGGTGTTTCTCGGAATTTTGTGTAGAAAACACTTTATCGTTGGCAACAATGTAAAAGTGTTGTCAGACATAAAATAGAGGTTGTCTAAATGAATCAAGATATAAGATTAAGATGAAGTTGGATCATGTTCTTAGAAATCTTTCGATCTCTGGATAAGAGCATGTGTACTTCTCTTAAGATATCTTATACGATTATGGTTTGTTTTTAAACATGCACAATTCTGAGAAAGGTTATTGCTTTTCTAGAACAGAATACATCTATCTAAAGGTATGTGTTTCGAACACATAAAGGAGATGGATATGGACAAAGCAGTTACCTACACTTCGAGTGTGGAGAGCCTTGTAGATGCAATGTTGAAAAACAAGAACCTGATATCAACTGTGCGGTTAGCATAGTGGGAGGATATCAAAGTAATCTGGATAAGAAATATTCGAATGCTGTAAAGTACTTGGAAGTACTGGATTACTGGCAAAACGAAATCTTCTTAGATTACAGTTTCTCAAATCAAAGAATCGGAGAAAGACCAGTGTAAGTCGATATCAGGCTATGTGTTCACTTTTAGAAGAGGTGGAACCTAAGGATGAAAGAGTGATAAGCATGATGCTTCTCGGACTCTATCATAAACCGAATAGCAGCCTCAGAGGCAGCGGAAGTTTTGGTTAGGTTCCGGAATGACCTCTGAACTTGGATATGATTCTTGGTTCACCAAAAGGCTATGTACATAGCGGTGCGTGGAGAACTGGAAGAAGTCATAAGTTCGAAAAGTGATGATAACACATAGAGCCAGTACCACCTGATACGAGTCATCGTCAGAGGGACGACGCTGTAGTCACCAAGATAACTTCAGATCGGCAACCTAGATTGCTCATTCACATAATACTTCTGGAAAGTATAACTTAAGCACGTGATGAGTATGGGAGTCGGGAGTTTGGAGGAAATGACTAGACCTTAGTACAAGTGGGAGATTGTTGGAGTTGTGTACTTAATGTCTAGATTTAAGTACCGGTAAACTCCCGGTCATGGCATTTAACCTATTTAATTAATAAACAATTATTTGCATTTAATTAATTATGCAAAATATAGTCCTGGATTTTATACGTTATAGTTAGTATGGTGGGGCATGGGCACACAGAAGATCATACTATCAGTTGCTCGTATTTAATCAAACAGTTGCTCACGACCTAGATGGACACGGACCAATCCATCGGTATAGTCGTTGTGTGAGAGACAAAATAATTTATCTTAATTATTTTATCACACTTGTACACTTGGTGTATTGGGCGGATCAGCTTGAGATTTATTGATTAGGATTGCCTTGGATAATCAATTTAAATCTCGGAGTATTTTATTCTTAATCCCCGATATTATTGCGGGTGTGTATATTTAATACTAGAGGCTTTGATTTTCCAAAGGAATTAACCGATTTAATTATTGGGTTAATTACCGGTAAAGTTGGGTCACTATATTTTATATATGACATGCCGTGAATACTTGACGGGAAAGTGTATCCCGGAAGGGTTGATAATATCCCCGAGATGAGTTCATAAGGAATTATTGTGTAAACCTCATGAGTGGATTCGTTCCGCACAATAATAAAGGTTGAACGGTACTAGTCTCGGATATAAGATATGAATATTATTTATTGAGCAATAAATAAATTTATTCATGGATATTTAAATCTTAAATACACGGAATAAATAATACTAAGATGGAGAAATATTATTTGATATAATATGGAATAATATTGGGAGTGCAATTTTATTTATATAGTGGAAAATAAATAAAATTAATATTGATAAGAATTAATGGATTTGGGTTGGACCCAATTTAATTTTCAATATTGAAGCCCAATATTTATTCTCCTTATGATCCTCTACGTAGCCTATATAAGCACTACATGGTCTTCACTTTCAAGAGAGAATGAATTGACCTACGCCAATCATAAAATCTTGAGAGTGAGGAGGATCCATAGAGTTCGATAGATCGTCGCCCACACGACGTTCGGACGAGGTGCAAGGAATACGCGGGAAGGTCACAAGGTCATCAACCGAATTCGTTTCTCCGTACAACGATTCGAGGTAATAATCATAAACCCCCTTTTATGATTTGTGATTATTTTAATCGTGATGTGTACATGAACAAGACGATCCGGGAAAGCGTCGAAACCGGGATACGGGGATCGCGTGATCCCCGTCGGGATCGAGAGGGGCGGCCGAACCCTAGGGTTCGACCGCCGGTACCGCGCGCCAAAAGGGGAGCCCCGGCTGGACGCCGGGGCACGCAATCGACCTAGGTCGATCGCTGGGGTGCCACGGGCTGGTGCCGTGGCGGACCCCAGCCGCCCCTTCGACGGCGGCGTGCGCAACGGGGGGCAGCCGCGGCTGGATGCCGCGGCTGGAGCGATCGAGCCCTAGCTCGATCGCGGGGCTGTCGAGGGCTGGTGCCTCGACTGGGCGCCCCTCCTCCCGTCGGATGGCGGCGGTGAGTCGCCGGACTCACCGCCAGGGGGCTGTTCCGAACAGCCCCACGGGGATGCCGCGCATCCCCGGCGATCGCCATGCACGGCGATCGCGAACCCCGCGATGGGGTTCGGCTAGGGTTTAGCCGCGGGTTCTCCCGCGGCGATGCTCTCGTCGAGCCCGGTTCTTCGCGTGGTGTTCGCGTTCGTAATTTCCGACTCGTGGGAGAAAATCGGCTGGGGGCGGGCTGCGTGTCTTCGGGCGCGTAGTCTCCAAAGGTCGGACTCTTGCGGATGAGTTGGTGTTCGTGCGAACTCCGGCGACGGGTTTTCGGTCGGGTTATCGGTTCCGCAATTTTTTGATAACCCGGGACATCGAATCCCAGCAGACTTCATAGCTCTTGTTTGTCAGAATATCTAAGTATCTGTCAGGTTAAGATCTAATCCTTCCGGACCTTCGAGGGTTAGTTGTGGTTTCCAAAACCACTAGATTACTCTCGACTTGATCTTGAGTGTCCATCTCAGTTTGATCTTCTTGAACCTCATTCAAGTTTTCTTGAACTTCGTTCAATTCAACTGAGCTCCCACTTACTTTCTTGGAAAGATATTCCTTTTCAAGAAATACACCATCTCGAGCAACAAAGACTTTGTTCTCAGATTGGTTGTAAAAGTGGTACCCTCGTGTTTCTTTTGGATAACCTACAAAGAAACATTTATCCGATTTGGGTTCAAGCTTTGTAGAGATATTTCTCTTCACATAAGCTTCACATCCCCAAACCTTGATATAAGACAAGTTAGGGACCTTCCCTTTCCATACCTCGTATGGTGTCTTATCAACAGCTTTTGACGGTGTCCTATTCAGTGTATAGGCCGCTGTTAAAAGTGCGTGTCCCCAAAAAGATTTTGGTAGTTCACTAAGGCTCATCATCGATCGAACCATATCCAATAAGGTTCTATTCCTCCTTTCGGAAACACCATTCATCTGGGGTGTTCCAGGAGGAGTGAGTTGATATAGTATACCACAACTCATAAGATGATCATCGAATTCTTGGCTAAGATATTCACCACCTCGATCCGATCAAATGGCTTTTATCTTCTTACCAAGTTGATTCTCAACTTCATTTTGGAATTCTTTGAACTTTTCAAAGGCTTCCGACTTATGCCTCATTAAATAGACATAACCATATCTACTTAAGTCATCGGTAAAAGTTATGAAGTAGAAATAACCTCCACGCGCTTGTGAGCTCATTGGACCACATACATCAGTATGGATTAATCCCAATAGATCATTTGCACGTTCTCCTTTTCCTAGAAAAGGTGACTTTGTCATTTTGCCCATCAAACACCCTTCACATGTATCAAATGACTCCAAGTCAAAAGATTTGAGAATACCTTCTTTAAGAAGTTTCTCTACACGTTTAATGTTGACGTGGCCTAATCGACAATGCCAAAGGTATGTTTCATTGAATTCATTCGATTTGGCCTTTTTGGTATCAATGTTATATATATGATTGTCAAGTTGAAGTATATATAAACCATGTTCTAATCGTGCCGAACCATAGAACACTCCACTTTTTGAAATAGTAAATAAACCATTTATTATAGTGAAGGAAAATCCTTCAGTATCCAATACTGAAATAGAAATGATTTTCTTGGTAATACTTGGTACGAAATAAACATTATTCAATACTAAAACAAGGCCCGAAGGCAAACACAAATCATAAGATCCTACGGCTAATGCAGCGACCCTCGCTCCATTTCCAACCCGCAGATCGACATCTCCCTTTACCAAACTTCTACTTCTTTGCAGTCCCTGCACATGTGAAACAATGTGAGCACCGCATCCGGTATCCAATACCCAAGAAGAAGAATTTGTAAAGTTTATGTCTATGACATAAATACCTGAAGATGAAGGAACGACCCCGTTCTTCACATCCTCTTTGAACTTGGGGCAATCCCGCTTGTAGTGTCCAACACCCTTGCAGTAGAAACACTCAGATTCCCCAGGAACCTTAGAAGCTTTCAAGAACCTTTTGGAAGGAGCTGCCACAGCTATTCCTTTCCCTTTGCCTTTCACTTCCGGTTTCTTTATCCCCTTGAACTTTTTGGTACCTCCTTCCCGAATCATAAGAACTTCCCTCCTAGGGTCCTTCTTAATCGCCGGCTCAGCAGCCTTAAGCATCCCATGGAGCTCATGAAGCGATTTCTTCAATCCATTCATGTGGAAATTCAACCTAAAGGCGTCATAACCATCATGAAGAGAATGAAGAATGAAATCGGTAGCCAACTCGTCATCATATGCAAAACCGAGGCGAGCACTTGAAGCAAATAATCCAATCATTTGTTGCACATGTGGTCCCACGGGTTTACCCTTTTCCAGCCTAGCTGTTGCTATAGCCCGGGTGACACCGAAGCGCTCAATCCTAGCCTGTTCCCCGAACATGCTCTTGAGCTCTTCTATAATGTCATAGGATTCCATGAACTCGAATTGTTTTTGCAACTCGGGTACCATGGATGCCAACATCAAACATGTCACCTCATTCGAGGCTTTCTTAGCAAGGGCATATGATGCCTTTTGAGAATCCGTGCCCCCATCAGCGGGAAGCACGGGAAGGGGTTTGTCCAACACACTTTCCTTTTTTTCGTATTTGAGGACTATCCTCAAGTTACGTTGCCAATCAAGGAAATTGGTGTTGTTCAACTTTTCTCTATCCAAGATAGAGCTGAACTTGAATTGAGTTGAGACAGACATAGTAAACTACAGAAGAAAGATAAATTAAGTAAGTAAACTTCCACAAAGCTGTAAACAAATAAAGTTGTCTAGCAAAACTATTTTATTTGTTCCATTTTGTTCATTCGATATCCAATATCGTCGTTCCCAATTATTTCAATGACAAAAAACGTGATAAATCGTAAGTGAAAACTCAAGGTTTTCTAACCAGCGATCTTATCATGCAATTGAAGCCCTATCTCTCATTAAAATGAGAGAGCCAACCAGACAATCGATTCACGCCATCCAATGGCTCGAAAGTCTCTAATTTGTGTCATTGATGAACTTAAGTGTTTTGGATTAAATCACTCCCCGAGGTGTAAATAATCCTAACCTTATAATCCACCAAATGAAAGACAAATTAGGCATTTGTTTTTGAAATTTTAATAAATTAGAACAAAACGATCCCAAGACCCTCATCTTGCGAATCCTTAAGCCGACTAAGTCCGCACTTAAGAACTCCAAGATAGGTAGACATCCCATGTCAATGACATCTAATGTCACTCTCGGTCGATGAGAGTCCCATTCTCATCTCATGTCTCGATAGCCACGCCTGCAGTGGATCTATCGATGAGAAAACCAAACTCACGTGTAAGAGTCTAACCCTTACTCCAACTTATCCCAAGATAGCAAGTAGTACCCCGCTGAGGCGGACCTACCAACTTATGATCGAGGGCTTTAGGGGTGTGATGTTTTGGACATGACATTATACTCATTATTTTGGGAACGTGCATGCATAGGTTTGTTTATATGTAAGTTGAACATTTATAACATAAAACATCTATAACTAGCAAAGCACATAATACGTATTGAAAAGGCCCCTAGAACCTCACAACACTCAAATGAAAAACGATATAAAACTATCGAAACGTCTTGAAATCACCCCGACTTGATCCGGCTGAACTTGGCTGCACCTAGTCAGGTCCACGACCCCTATCTCCAAGGCAGAGACCTTTGCTTTGGTCCTCTCAGATCTGCCCTCAAAAAACACGGAACAGCGGTCGCTGTTATGCAAACAGCGCCCGCTGAAAAGAAACAGCGGTCGCAGTTTTGCATTCGGCGCCCGCCGAAAGCAACAAAAGAGGGCAGAATGTCTGGACCTGATTTTTGCACGAACAGCGGTCGCTGTTGCCACAACAGCGCCCGCTGAACCCCTAACAGCGGGCGCTGTTTGTCTCCAGCAGCCCCGGCTTCGTTCGTTTCGCTCCGTTTTGCTTTGTTTCTTCTCGTTTTCGCTTGGGCTTCGAAATCCAACTTCGATACATGGATAAATCCATTGCTTACATATTGAACAATACATTTTTGAATAGAAAAACCTATCTATTACAAAAGATTCCAAGGGACGCAGCCCTCCAAAACTATGGCCATTCAACACGTAAAAAACACGATTCATCCACCCGACCACTATCGGTGGCCGGCCTTACATCTAATCACATAGATTCAAATAAACAATTAAGCCAATTATGTTGATTTAAACATATTGTATCCAACACAAAAGTGTGCACGAGCCCTAGGCTCTGATACCAATTGAATGTACCGGTATACCGATCCGATCGATATACCGTGTGTGCGGAAGCGTGTAAAGCAATAGATCTACTATGCCATGATCTTAGTGCACACTTAATGTGTATAAGAACACATATAAACATATATATATATATACACATCCAATATATATATATATATATATATATATATATATATATATATATATATATATATATATATATATATATATATATATATATATATATATATATATATATATATATATATATATATAAGGTTCAACGATTACTTACTTTTGGTGATCGTTGACTTTGGTTAAGGTGGTGTTGAGTCGATTGAACCACCTTAATAGATCAGCAACTCAAAGATCTCCTTGTGACTGAACTCGTCACTCCTTTGGATCGTCTGGATGTTGAAGCCCCACAAATGGCCCAGCCTCTACGTGTTGCACACGAACCCGGATAATGAACACCTTTGCTTGCTTGAGAATGGATCTCCAAGATCACCTCTTTTCTCTCTATTTGTGTGGAATTTCGTGGCTGAATATTGTGTATGATGAAAATCAGATTTTCATCTATATAATCACTTCATTATGCACACCATTACACCTCTTTGTAACCTCCATCATAATGTGCATAAAGATGCACCATTTAACACACAAAAGGGGTTACAAAGGAGGTGAAAGGTCATGCCACATACACATGACACAATGCATTGTATGTGGTCCCACTTGCTTGTGTGGCATGCCATGTCACACTATGTGACATGCATCCATGCAAGCCATGCATCCCATGCATGTATATTAATTCCACGTAAATATTGATTCTAAATCAATATATATATATATATCAAGCATCGTACATTATCTTCGAGTTCATGTGTGACCCTGTAGGTATGATTTAATTAATCAATATTATATTGTTCCCAACAATTAATATTATCAAAAAATCATTTAACATCCATAGACGACCTTATGAATTTATCGATTGCACACGTAGAATCGAAGGACATATCCCAACATCCATCACATGGACTGTCTCATCAATTCGCAAGTTCCACGATTCATAGCTTTGTAACAATCCATAAATGGATTTACTAAGCTTGTACTTCTAAATGATCTTGCCTCTTAACAATAATCGCATTGCTTTCTAAGTAGACACATTTAGATTCAGTACCGCCCTTATGCAGGGCTAGGGATCGATTTCATCTCTACTAGATCCAGAGTTCAAAAACTTCTCTAGTCTTATGAACATTTCTGGTTGCCTAACAACCTCCCACTGCAACGGCGTTCTGGTGTATAACAGTAATAACATTAGGTGCAGTTAGTGGTGTGCTACTACTCGGTTTGGCTGGTTCTCAGTCTCTTCCTTTTCCTCATTTCAAAGTTCCTCGTCAATTAGGGCATTGTAGTTCATCTAATAGTCTTCCTCTAAGAACCGGGCGATGACGTCCTTCTAGTTCATAGTATTATTGAACATACAATCACTTGTTCTTCTAGGATATCCTACAACCACATTGAATGTGCCGTTGTATCCAGGAATATCCATAGAACATAGGTAGTTCCGAACAAACTTGTCCTTTTACTATCAGAATTCCATTTCTTATTTCCAACACACCATTCCTACACGTAAGTGTATGGTGTAGTTCTTTGAGACTTAATCCCAATCCTTGATTATGCTATGTTTAATTAGACAGGTGGTAGCCTCCGTGAACAAGTCACAGGCATCTAATGGATATACTTTGAAGGTTCCCCATAATAGCTTTGTGTCCATTGACTAGTCAAAACACTTTGCTTTTATGGCACATCAAGTATTCTAATCCATCTTTTAGTATTCTTAAAGAATTACTCATACTTTTCTAATTACACATATCTCCGCATCTATCATAAATCAATTTCAATACTTGTTCGAATTCTATCCTTTATCCAGAAAGGCTTGCTTAGTTGTATTATCTTCCAAATTCAATTCTTAGGTCGGAAGGTCCATTCCTTTAACTATAATTGATCAAATCAATTTCGACCTTTTTTTAATCTTATTTGAATAAATACTACTAAGTATAAGAATTCACAAGTATAATGATTTAATAAAGAAATACATCTAATCAGTAAAACAAGTTATATAACGGTTCGTTGCATCGTGGTAGACTTAGAATTCATCATTCATATATTGCTATCTAATGTACCAGAATAGATAACATCATTATTTCTTATCCAAATCATCAAATGATTAAAGAAATAAATATCCATTCATTAATAATAGAAAACCAGAAAAAAAGTTCTTTTCAAAATAAAGGGGTACATAAAGCAATAAACTTGAATTGAAATCCTATAACTACTAAAGCAGATAAATGTCTTCCACTGCAACCGCTGCTTCTTCAACAGCTTCGCCCATATAGACTCGAACTCTTCTTTTCTAAGTCGTCGGGTTTTCTGGAACCCCTGCATTCAAAATGCACATACCGTCAGTGGTTCCATATCTACACACCAGATTTCTGGTAGATAATACCGCTGACTATGGTTTTACGACTAAAGAAAAATTCGTATCTTTGAGAGGACATTCAGACTTCCTGTGTCCAGACTTGTTGCATCGGAAGCACTTGCCCCTTAGCTTGCTAGCCCCCACTCGTGGTCCATTCCTCTTGGCACCACTGGGTTTCCAGGCTTGCTTCCTTTTCTTGCCCCTACCTCCAACAGCTTTCAAGCTTTTGGACTTGGTAGCTACAAGCGCTTGAGACTTGCCCTTCTTGTAGATCCCCTCTGCCGCCTTCAGTTCAGTCAGGAGTTGCGCAAGAGTATAAGATAGTTTACCCATATTATAACTCATACGGAACTGCTCAAAACTAGGGGTCAGAGACTGGAGTATGATGTCGACTTGCGTTTCACCATCAATCTGAGCTCCTAGGACCTCCAATTCATTCAACAGACTCATCATCTTAAGAACATGTTCCCCAACGGGCGTCCCTTCAGACTGAGTAGTTGTCATGAGGACTCTCATGGCTTCTTGCCTAGCCGCACGGTCTTGATGCCCAAACATGTCCTTGAAGTTGAACAACATATCCTCGGCAGTGTCCATCGACTCATGTTGGGTTTGGAGTACATTTGACATAGAAGCCAAAATATAACACCTAGCCATTTCATCAGCCTTTGTCCACTTCCTATATGCTGCTCTTTCCTCATCAGTTGAGGCAGCCGTGGGTTCAACAGGGCATGGCTCATAGAGTACAAACTTGTACTCTTCTGCAGTCAGGACAATGTCCAAATTTCTCTTCCAATCAATGTAATTGGGAACAGTGAGTTTATTCTCCTTGAGTATCACAGAAAGTGGATTCATAGCTATTCTCTAAACCTATAAGCACATATAAATAAATAATTAATTTAATGCCGATATTATCTCCCTCAAATAATATCATTAAATTACTAATTACATCTAAAATCCCATCAAATATGGTAAGCCACGTTGTGTGGACGTTTACCTACCCAAATGATTTAGCAATTAGATTTACTTTGGTCATACATCGATTATAGCGTAACTTCGTTGGGAAGGATACTATAACGCGTATCTAAGTGTAAACCATTACTCAGAACTAAAGTAAATTGTTTGGAATTGCTACATCACCGCAAGCCACGTTGTGTGGACGTTTACGACAACTTCACAATTCTTCACAATTCCTTATAACTGTCTACGTCAATTAATCCAAAATCCGTTAGTATAGCAAGCCACGTTGTGTGGACATTTACTACACCAAGAGACTTTTATAATTGACTCCAAATTACTTGATCCATTCAATCTTGTAAATCAAGACGTGGAGAATCATAAGTGAAACTCGAAGTTTCTAACCAGTGATTCACCATGCGAACAACCCTATCTCTCATTAGATGAGGGAGCCGAGCAGACAATCGATCCATTTGAAGAAATGGTACGAAGGTCTCTAATTTGTGTCATCCACATGACCAAAAGGCTTTGGCTCCATTCCACTCCCCGGGGTGAGAATGAGTCGACTTGAAGTCAGCTTCAGAAAGACAAATTAGGCATTGTTTGATAAACTCAATCAATGTTTCTTGTAAAAGGAATTACAAGAATTCTCCTCAATGACTCGTCTATACGAACTTCGAAAGTCCATAAGAGTCACCAAGAGAACAACAATGGAGACCATGAGAATGTTTCCATCCCCTCTCCCACTTAGCTTTTTACAATAAAGGGATACGCTATCTAGTGCATAAAGTAAACACATATAGCATGCATACAAGTAATAAAGCACATAGTATCACATAGTCAAAATAATGCTAGAAAATTATTTTCCCGACTATCATGGCTTTATTCCATCTTCGTACGCATCTTCTAGTCTTCGTTCTTAAATGCTCCATGTGACGAGAATATTAATCCCAATATTTAAATATATTTATTTTTAATTAATCCAAAAGTTACTTAATTCGAAAATTAAGTCAATCGAATATATCAAAAATAAAATTAAATATTATTAATATTTTATTTATTTATTTTCCTATCTAATTCTATTAAATCTCTAAAATCATATCCAAGTAAAACTTGAATATTTTAGAAGACTTCTATAATAGAATAAGGAAATAAAATAAATTAAGACTCTTCTACTTTCCATAATTAATTAATTTCCATCTAATGAAAATTTCCAAGAGTAGGAATAATCAAATAGGAAATAAATTAATTTCAAATTAATTCTTTTCCTAATCCATGAGAATTCCTAAAATTAAGAACACTCAAATAGGAAAACCGAATTAATTTAGGAAAGTGAATCTTGGTAGGAGTAGCATGGGTTGGGAGACCCCACACCACCCCCACCGTCGACCGCCACCGCCCGGGACCACCACCGCCGCCGCCCCCAGCCCACGCGCCACCACCACCGGTGGCCGGCGCGGCCGGAAGCCCTAGCGGGCAGCCCCTTCGATGGGATCGATCGATCCTCATGGGGATCGATCATGGGGATGATCGACCCCCCCCCCCCCCCGGTTTTTCGTCTTCTTCGTCACACGTGTTCTCCGGCGGTCATCTCGGCATCGATCCAACGTAAAATTAATTTACAAAATTAAATTACAATTCCGGTATCGATTCTATACATGAAATCGACCCTATACACTTTCCGGAAAACATAGAACAATAATAATAAATCCTAAATTCGGTCAACCCCCGAATTTTTACTATTACAAGCATTCATCCACACAAAACGAATCTCGACATGTCCGAGAGTTTAATAAACGAATAATCATGATAATTAATAAATAATTAAACCATGATAGTCGGAATCCCTGCAAGGTAGAACGATAATTGAACACATATATGAACACAAAACCAAACGCTCTGATACCAATTGTTGGAAATCGATATCTCGGGGTATCAAAAATTGCGGAACCGATAACCCCGAACGAAATCCTCGATCGCCGGAGAACCAACTGCGAACCGCCGCGTGAGCCGGGGCCCGACCGAACACCCAGCAAGGCCCGAGGGCCGCGAGCATCCAGTCGAGCCCCCACGAGGGGCTCGCGATCGCTCCCGTAGCGATCGCTGGGATCGCTCGTAGCGATCCCCGAGCTGCTCGCAGCAGCCCCGCAGCGGGTACACGGACCCGCTGCCCTAGCGCACGGGATCACCCCGTGCGAACCGCTACGGGCGAATCCGTAGCATGCACGGGATCGCTGCGAGTCGCCCTGCAGCTGACCCGCGATCGATCCGAGGATCGATCGCACCCCTCGGCTCCAACCGAGGGTTACGTATTCGCGCCGGCGGCGAGGGTGGCCGGGATCCACCGTGGCACCATCCCACGGCATCCCAGCGATCGACCGAAGTCGATCGCTCGCCCCGGCGTCCAGCCGGGGCTCCCCTCGTCGTGTGTTCCCGGCGGTCGAACCCTAGGGTTCGGCCGCTCCTCTCGATCCTCGCCGGGGATCTCGAATCCCCGTCCCCGAGGTTCGTCGTTTTTCCGGATCGTGCGTTCATGTATGTATTACAATTTAATTCACATAAAATCATACAAGAGGGTTTATAATTTTACCTTTGATTCGTTATGCGGAGAAACGAAATCAAGTTGAAGACCCATGGATCTTCCCACGTATTCCTTGCACTAGCTTGAACGTCTGGTGGGCGACGATCCTCCAAGCTTATGGATCTCCTTCACGAACTCTCTAGAATATCAAGTATGATAATCTTGTCTTATGATTTGTGAAGACCATGTAGTGCTTTTATAGGCTACGTAGGGGATCTAAAGGGGGTGGAATATTGGGCTTCCAATATTGATGATTAAATTGAGCCCAAGCCCAAATCTATTAATCTCATCAATATTAATTAATTTATTTTCCACTATATAAATTAATTGCACTCCCAATATTAAACCATATTATATCAAATAATATTTCTCTGGTTAGTATTATTTATTCCGTGTATTTAAGATTTAAATATCCATGAATAAAATTAATTTATTGCTAATTAATTTATTCATCTCTTATATCCGAGAATAGTACCATTCAACCTTAATTATTATGCGGAACAAATCCACCTGCAGGGTTTACATAATAATTCCTTATGAACTCATCTCGGGGATATTATCAACCCTTACGGGATACACTTTCCCGTCAAGTATTCACGGCATGTCATATATAAAATATAGTGACCCAACTTAACCGGTAATTGACCCAATAATTAAATCGTTTAATTCCTTTGGAAAATCAAAGTCACTTATATTAAATATACACACCCGCAATAGTATCGGGGATTAAGAATAAAATACTCTGAGACTTAAATCAATTATCGACGGCAATCCTAATTGATAAATCTCAAGCGATCCGCCCAATACACCAAGTGTATAAGTGTGATAAAATAATTAAGATAAATTATTTTCTCTCTCACACAACGACTATACCGATGGATTGGTCCGTGTCCATCTAGGTCGTCAGCAACTGTTTGATTAAATACGAGTAACCGATAGTATGATCTTCTGTGTGGGCCCGCACACCATACTAACTACAACGTATATAATCTAGGACTATATTTTGCATATATTTAATTAATAATAATTAAACGCAAACAATTGTTTATTAATTAAATATATTAAATGCTATGACCGGGAGTTTACCGATACTTAAATCAAGACATTAAGTACACAACTCCAACAGGCCCAACCACCTGGCTTTGTCGACCCTCGTTTTCCGACGCATGTATGCCGTCTCAAGAAGGCTCTTTATGGCCTGCGGCAAGCTCCTTTGGCATGGTTCCAGCGTTTTAGCTCATTCCTCACTTCTTTGGGATTTAAGTAGTGTCGTTCGGACTCCTCGTTGTTCTATCATCATCATGGTGCCTCGGTTGTCTTTCTTCTTCTGTATGTTGATGATATAATCATCACGGGGAGCTCTTCCACTACAATTCAGAGGCTCATTGATCGCATGAACACGGAGTTTGCTATTAAAGATCTCGGGACGCTTAATTACTTTTTGGGCCTAGAAGTTTCATCCACTTCTGGCGGATTATTTGTTGGACAGGCTAAGTATGTCCATGATATCTTGGAGCTCGCTCAACTACTCGAATCCAAGCCTGTTAGTACACCTCTTATTGTCGGCTGCTCTATTACCAGTGAAGGTACACCGTTTGATGATCCTACCCTCTACCGATCTCTTGTCGGGGCTCTCCAATACCTTACCATCACTCGCCCAGATCTCTCTTATGCGGTTAGTCAAGTCAGTCAGTTCCTTCAAAAACCAATTGTTACTCACTATGATGCTGTTAAAAGAATCCTTCGGTACGTCAAAGGGACTCTGCATCTCGGTCTCACTCTCACAGCTCGCCCAAACTTATCCATCCTTGCCTACTCTGATGCCGACTGGGCTCGTTGCCCTGAGACCCGTCGCTCCTGTTGGAATTTTAGCATGATTTCTTTATTTTAACGATTAAACTACGGGGCCCCGCACGTCGACAGAATTTTTAATTCTTCGAGTGTTTAATTCTACTATTTGAGTAGGTGTTACTTGATCAATAATTACTAAAATTCATGTATTGATGAAAGAGTAATTGTTGTACAAAGTATGGTAGTTGAAAATTTAAATATAAAAGAATGAATATGAGAATATGTATTATTCTATATTGCTAAATTGTATAAAGGAAATTGTCTAATTAAAGATTAATTAATGTTATTAATTAAAGATTAATTAGTGTGATATATATTATATAGTTTATAATATATATGTGTGCATATTATATAATATATTATATAATTATGTATGTATATATACTTTTATATGTAATGTACATATAGTTTTTATATATAATACATTTATATATTTATTATATTATATATGCATGCATAGTGCAGTGCGTGTGTGTGCATGTAACATGTATACATTCGTGAATGTATGTGCATGATCAGATTGTGAATAGGTGTGACCGAGTGAGTGAATAGGTCCTTTTCAAAGTTCAAAAGGCATCGGTTGCCATGGCAACGTGACTGAATATGAATAGGTGCTGAAGCATCTATTCGACCGGCTCTTCAATTTTTGATAGCCTATAAAAGGATCACTTATTCACTCCAAAATACATCTCGAAGTACAGTCGAACACAATTGACTGAGAATACACATTCAACACACATATGCTCCGAGAACACAATTCGAGTTATCGATATTTCTCTCGTCTTTCCTTTCTTTGAGTGCATAAGAATTCCCCCTGTTTTTTGTTCGTCAGATTCAGTATCGTGTGCTTCGATACTGTCTTATTTGCTGTTTTATCTTGGGAGACCTTTGCCTGTGATTTCGTAAAGCACTAATACGGGGCAAATTCGTCTTAAGGACAGAGAGCCATCTCTCGACTCAGCAGTGTAATATTCGAAATACAGAAATAACCCCAACAATCTTAAGACGAAATTTTTTATGTTGTTTCTGTATTGTTGAATATTCGAGATGATGAGTTCAAAATGACGTTCATGAAATGTGGGGAGAAACGAGAAAAAAAAATTGTGTTATTCTATATAACAAATCTCAAGATACTTGACAGGAGATTTCTCTTCTTCTTCTGGGGATGATTCTGTTGGGTTTGGAACTCTGGCGACTTCCGCTAGATCTAGTACTCAGTCTTCTTCTACTGGGTTTAGATCTGAGCCGACGGTTCAAGTCTCTTTAATGAAAAAGATGACTGAGGACAAACGAAAATCGTAATGATTTTATGTTGCCAAAAGAGGTTCATATTAAGAAAGTTCGTAGACTTCAAAAATTTTGAACTCTGAATCTGTGATAAGTAAATCAAGATTAAGCCAGAATTTGTGGGGCGAATTGAAGTCATACTCACTTCGATTACAATGTTAATAGAATTTGGTCCTAAAACTGTGGATTGCTTATTAATTGAATATGTCAATAACAGTGGTTTATATCGATTCTTATGTTGTAAGTTTGTGATATTAGATATCCATTTGGATACAATTATTATATTCAGAGATGTTAAATTCTTTGAACATTTCTATCCTCGAAAAGAGAAGAAAGGTTTAATTTCTGTTAAATGAAATTATGAAACGGCTAGTAGTTCAGATGTATGTAATTCAAAATCTATTGATTCTAATCAGAAGGGTACCGAAACTTCTGAAAATGAAAATAGATGGAATACAAGAACTGAAAAGGCTAAAACCTTTAGCATATATTTTCTGACCTATTTGGTAGAAAATGATTCAAGAAAGATTAATGGTAAACCAAAAGATTCTCAATTAATGAGTGCGATAAATGTATATACGTGAAAGGAAACATGATTTCACTAGTGTTGAAAATGGTTTGCCTTTACGTAATTAACAATCTCATTAATGTGAGTAACGTATACTTAATCTTGGAATACAAAAATATGTTGAAATGTTTTTCGACATGAAAAATATGGGTGTAGAAGATATCATATTGGAAATAAAAATTTCTAAGACGTCTGAAGGACTGGTGTTGTCTCAATCTCATTACATTGGAGATGTATTGGAGAAATGAGACATAATTGATAGTTCACCTATAATCACCATGGATAGAAATCATTATAATGATAAAATCATGGTGAACCTATATAAGAAAGTAAGTACGTACAAATCATTGGCAGTGTAATGAATATTACAGACTGCACTCATCCATATATTATTTGTAAATAAGTTGGAGAGGTTTATGCACAATTCCATGCACTGGAAGGCGATAAACCGCATGTTGAGATATTTAAAATATACGCAGAATTATGACTTGTACTACTAGTAATATTCAGTTGTATTGGAAAGATACAATGAAGATAACTGGATATTTGATACAAAGAAAGTCAAGACTACTGATGGTAATGTCTTTACTATTAGTGGTGGGACTGTGTCTTGAATATCCTTTAAGCAAATTTGTATTACTCGATTCATTATGAAATCAGAGTATATGACTTTTGGATAAAGTTGGAGAAGAAGTTGATCGACTTCATAATTTCTTAGAGGAATTCCCATGTTGGGATGAACTCGTGCTTTTAGTGATAAGTCACTATGATAGTCAGTCGACTTTGGAAATGGCACGAAGTAGAATGGTAAGTCTAGACATATATGTCGTAGACATAAAACCATTAGGCAGTTGATCTCTACGAGTGTGTATTTCGGATCCGTTAACAAAAGGCCTACCGAGAGATCAAACATAAATGCCTGTCTAGGGGAATGGAGTGAAAACCCATAAATTTAGAATCTTTGTGGTGGTAACCCAACCATACTGACTGGAGATCCCAAGAATTTGGTTCAATGTGGAAAACTAAGCTATAAAGATTCAGTGAATCACTTTGGAAGTCTAAAAACTTCAAAGTAAGAGCAGTTCGAGTTATAATCCTTAAAAGAATATAACTCAACTCATTCCCGTGTAAGACTTTAACTGCTACCTGCAGAAAGGGTGGAGGATAAGTTTAAAACTTTTAATGATTTCCAAACTTATAAAGTGGGATATTGGCAGGATATCCTTGTTGGAAAGTCACCTATGTAAGTGCGTGAAGACCGGCCGCTTCAAAAATTAAAAACACTTATGAATCCAAAAGTTGTCCAGGGCCAAAACGGACAAAACGATAAGAACAAAACAGATCGGAAGATATTGTGTTGATATTCTTGTCTCGGTTTACATAAAACACTGACGGTTCAAGACATCACGTTCACCGCACAGTAAGTAAATCCGAGAATATTCAACTACGGATGATTCAAAACTGAATGCTATCTCACCAGATGCAATATCGTTTCCCTTGGAAAAAAATGCATGAACAACAATTCTCTTTCATGTGGGGATTGTTGGAATTTTAGCATAATTTCTTTATTTTAACGATTAAACTACGGGGCCCCGCACGTCGACAGAATTGTTAATTCTTCGAGTTTTTAATTCTACTATTTGAGTAGGTGTTACTTGATCAATAATTACTAAAATTCATGTATTGATGAAAGAGTAATTGTTGTACAAAGTATGGTAGTTGAAAATTTAAATATAAAAGAATGAATATGAGAATATGTATTATTCTATATTGCTAAATTGTATAAAGGAAATTGTCTAATTAAAGATTAATTAATGTTATTAATTAAAGATTAATTAGTGTGATATATATTATATAGTTTATAATATATGTGTGTGCATATTATATAATATATTATATAATTATGTATGTATATATACTTTTATATGTAATGTACATATAGTTTTTATATATAATACATTTATATATTTATTATATTATATATGCATGCATAGTGTGTGTGTGTGCATGTAACATGTATACATTCGTGAATGTATGTGCATGATCAGATTGTGAATAGGTGTGACCGAGTGAGTGAATAGGTGCTTTCCAAAGTTCAAAAGGCATCGGTTGCCATGGGAACGTGACTGAATATGAATAGGTGCTGAAGCATCTATTCGACCGGCTCTTCAATTTTTGATAGCCTATAAAAGGATCACTTATTCACTCCAAAATACATCTCAAAGTACAGTCGAACACAATTGACTGAGAATACACATTCAACACACATATGCTCCGAGAACACAATTCGAGTTATCGATATTTCTCTCGTCTTTCCTTTCTTTGAGTGCATAAGAATTTCCCCTGTTTCTTGTTCGTCAGATTCAGTATCGTGTGTTTCGATACTGTCTTATTTGCTGTTTTATCTTGGGAGACCTTTGCCTGTGATTTCGTAAAGCACTAATACGGGGCAAATTCGTCTTAAGAACAGAGAGCCATCTCTCGACTCAGCAGTGTAATATTCGAAATACAGAAATAACCCCAACAGCTCCACCTACGGGTATTCTGTATTTCTCGGTGGTAATCTTATCTCGTGGAGTGCAAAGAAACAACCTACTGTTGCTCGTTCTAGCTGTGAATCGGAGTATCGTGCTTTAGCAAATGGAGTATATGAGAATACACAATCAACACACATATGCTCCGAGAACACAATTCGAGTTATCGATATTTCTCTCGTCTTTCCTTTCTTTGAGTGCATAAGAATTTCCCCTGTTTCTTGTTCGTCAGATTCAGTATCGTGTGTTTCGATACTGTCTTATTTGCTGTTTTATCTTGGGAGACCTTTGCCTATGATTTCGTAAAGCACTAATACGGGGCAAATTCGTCTTAAGAACAGAGAGCCATCTCTCGACTCAGCAGTGTAATATTCGAAATACAGAAATAACCCCAACAGCTCCACCTACGGGTATTCTGTATTTCTCGGTGGTAATCTTATCTCGTGGAGTGCAAAGAAACAACCTACTGTTGCTCGTTCTAGCTGTGAATCGGAGTATCGTGCTTTAGCAAATGGCTCAGAAGTTCAGTGGCTTCTTAACTTACTTTCTGAGCTACGTATTCCCACATCACGCTCCACACTTCTCTGTGATAACACGAGTTTCGTGTTTCTTAGTCAGAATCCCATTGCTCACAAACGTGCAAAACATATTGATATCGACTGCCATTTTGTTCGTGAGCTCGTCTTTTCTGGTCGTCTACACACTCAACATGTTCCGACCCACCTTCAAATCGCACACATCTTCACCAAGAGTCTTCCTCGACCGGCATTTGAGGTACTACGGTCCAAGCTCTGCATTTTGCCTCACCCCACGCATCGCTTGACGGTGGCTAATAAGGATAATACATAATCATATCTTTACTTAATTTGTTGTAATCATTTCCTTATTTTCATCCCGTAAATTATGGGATTATATGTTGTATGTTCTCTATATAATTAGTGATAAACAAAACCACAAAATCATTCGTGGTATTATCAAATTCTCTCAATTAACCCTCTGTTTCTCCTTTTCAGTTTTGTAAGTTTCAATAGTAAACAAACTTCAAGAATAATCTACAGGTAAATAAATTATTCTGATTTTAGGAAAACTCTAAGTTGATTTTAGGATTTTCAATAATAAAATTTTACATTCAAACAATTCTTTTTTAAAACTATTTTAATTAAATATGATGCGCAAATAAAAGAAAAAAAATTGAAAAACAACATATAAAGGCTTCAAAAAATACGTGCAAATAAAATGATTAGAAAATAAAGTTCAAAAATAGCCAAAATTTAAATAAAAATAAAGTGAAAATGCCATAAATAAAATAAAAAAACTAAAAAAAATAGGCAAATAATAATATAAAAAGTGAAAAAATAGCGCAAATAAAATAAAAAATAAAGTAAAAATTGAAAAAAAAAATAATGCACAAATAAAATGAAAAAATATAAGTAAACACCAATAAATAAACTAAAAAACTGGGAAAATAAAAGTAAACACCAATAAAAAAATAAGCCTTTATTTTAATATTTTTCAATTTTTACTAGGGGTGTTCACGGGCGAGTTTGGGCGGATATACCTTTAAATAATCAACCTACCCAATGATGGCGGGTTATCACTTTTATCAACCGAACCCACCCTTAACTCACCCTTATTTTTACTCTAACCGTGCGGTCGGGCCAAAGCGGGCGAAATAACGGGTTTAAATATGTAAATTCACAAAAGGAGAAAAACAAAAAATAAAAATAAAATTAACAAAATAAATAAAATTAACACAAATAATAGAAATAATAATTTAAAATTCTAATCCAAGACAAAAACATCAAATAAATAATAAAATAATGACTCTAAAACATTTAAAGTGTTTAGTTTGGAATTAAAAATAAAATACAGTTGCAAACTTGCAAGCAAAACACCCGTACCACCACCTACTAAAAAAACAAAATTACTTAATATTATGAAAATTAGACTAACTTTAATCATCAACTTAAATTATAAATAAATATTGTACTTACTCAAAGGACCGAACCTGGATGCCAAAAACTAAAACTAATAATTTAAATATACTAATACACAAACAATAAAAACATTTAAATAAGAATTGAAATTAAGACTTATCATCTTATATATATATATATATATATATATATATATATATATATATATATATATATATATATATATATATATATATCGACCTACTTGTGGGTCTAACGAAATCGTTACCCGCCCATTTTTTGGCGGGTGATAAAAATTCTAACCGATGGGTAATTTCGGTCAGTTTGACGGGCGGATCAGTTTTGCGATTTTTTTGAACACCCCTAAGTTTTACTGTATTTTTTATTTTTCATCAAGTAAAAATCTCCATATTTTTTAAGTAAAATTACATAAAAAAAATAAAGTAAAAAGATGCAAATAAAAATACATATTTTATATGTTTATCGATGGAGATGATTTCAATACAAACTCTGGTTGAAATGTTGTATGATACACGATGAAACTCATGTCATATTTGTTTAAATTCCTTATTTTAATAATTTTTACTTTTTTACTTTATTTTTTATTTGCTTAAGAAAAATTGCGCAAGTAAAAATACAATAAAAAAGTGAAAATATGCGCAAAAATAAAATTTTCCGTATTTTTAAATAAAATTACAATAAACAAAATAAAGTAAATGATGCCCAAATAAAAATATGTATTTTTATATGTTTATGACGGAAATGATTTCAATACAAACTAGACTCAATGGATTGAATGTTGTATGATAAATGATAAAACTAATGTCATATTTGTTCAAATTTATTATTTTAATATTTTTCATTTTCTACTTTATTTTTTATTTGGTTAAGAAAAAATTTCAAGTAAAAATACAATATAAAAACAAATTGTAAAGATCCTCAAATAAAAATTTCTGCATTTTTATGTGTTTATTGATTTAGATGATTTCACTAAAAACTATGCCTACAACTCAATGGAAGGAATGTTGTATAATACTTGATAAAACTCATGAAAGGTTGTTGCTTAAAATCATCTTACCATTTTCTCTAACATGAAAGGTCTATGTGTTTATTTATGTAGATGATTTCACTACAAACTACGCTTACAACTCAATGGAAGAATTGTTGTATAATAAATGATAAAACTCATGAAAGGTGTTGCTTCAAATCATCTTACCATTTTCTTTAGCATTAAAGGTCGTTAATTCAAATAGCTCTAAATATGTGAAATTAATCTGCATCCCTTTATTATTCATATTATATGGACTTCTGGTAACTAATGTGCTCAACATCTTCTTACGTGTTTTTCATGGAGATGATTTCAATACAAGATACACCTAATACTCAATAGATAGAATGATTTATGATATGAAAAATAGGTCGACTCGCAGTCCACGTGCTGAAAATAGAAAAGTCAGTCACTGTAACGAAATTAAGTTCTGCTATCCAGAGACAACAGATAGAGTACTGTTGTCACAGAACAGCAGATTCAGTTATGCAGCGGAAATAGTAAAAATTACAGCAACTGAAAAACGTAAAGAACAAGGATATAATCTTCGTAAGTTGTATTAAATCAATACAACCTACCAAGCTGCTTCAAAAGCAATAAACTTTCACTCTAATCGTGATTACAAAATAATTCGAGAAAAATAAATAAAGACTAAACAATCACGAGATTGAATAGTTACTACTCGGATAAATATTTAAAAAATAAAAACGTGTGCTGAAAATATTTTTCTCTCTAAAAATATGGCGCTCCAGCTTCTTCTTTCTTCAATCACGCGAGTCTTCTATTTATAAGGTACTAGTCTTCTCCTCCAAGTAATAAGTCTTCTATGGTAAAAAGACTCCCATAACTAGAAGATCTTGTATCTTATCTTCTAGATCTTGAATATCTTTTCTCTATTTATCTTGGATTCTCCTCCCAATAATAAATATTCCCAAAATAAATATTCCACCAAAGAAAGTCAAAGTCAAAATTAATTAAATAAATTAATTTCGACTCCAACAAACTCCACCTTTTTGTCTTTCTGAAGGTGTCGTCAACTTTTCGATGTCAATTCTCCTCTTGAAGTATTGTCGAGACGACTCCCCCTACAGATATGAACTCTCTTGGCAAATGTAATCAACTCTGCTCCCCCTACGAAAATAAACTTCATGTGAAGTCGTAAAACTCCCCCTGCAAAGCTGGCGTCGTACTAAGTATTGGTACTCGGAACTGGGAACTCTTGCAACAGGTCTTGAACTGGGAACTGGGAACTGAGTACTGGAACTGGAACTCTGTACGAACTGCGGTCTTTGTACTCAACGGGAAATATACACAAAGTGTACTAAACAGGAACAGTGCTCTCATCAGGTGAGTCAGGACAGCAACTGGTGGCAGACCAGTCGCACAACACATGAAGAACAGGAACTGGGAATCCAGTCACAAAACTCATGAAAATTTTACTCCCCCTTGATGTGAGACTGGTCGAACACGTACAAGAACCACACTCCACAAAACATGGGTTAGGAGATAATGAAGAGAAATCGAATAATCAAATATCAAATATACCAAACAGAAATAAAATTGAAGACAACTAACGTGGCAATCAAGAAGATCAAGAGTTTTAAACACTTAGAGAGAACTCAGTTATCAGTGCACACACAACTCACCACATTCCATGTCGAGTCAACAATGGCCGAAAACCAAATGATACTAGTTCAGCAACTAAACAATAGGTATGCCGAGTTCAGCATATTGAATGGTGAATAGTCCAATAAGCGAGAAAATCAACTCTGATGCTCATCAATACATAAATTTAATTCTACACTCGGTTTTTCAGAGACTTTTTTTTTTTTTTTGATTTTTTTTTTTTTAGTCTATGGTACCGAACGGTGTAGAAATATGATATGCAAGCAAGTTATACATCAAGAGTGAAATAATAACACATTCATCTCTTTGCGAAATTTTTAAGACCTCGAATTCTCGACTGAACTGAACATAAAAATTGATTAGTCACTAGAATAGTATACATACCAGTCAGTACTCATGTTGACTCAACCTCTTCGATCACTTCATGCGGTGCAAAGATAAAGAGATTTCCTTAGTGTTGAAAACCTCTCAAAACTTAAAGGCTTTGTTAGAATATCAGCAAGTTGTTTTACTGTATTGACATATTCTAATTTGATTACCTTTTTCGCAACACTATCTCTTATGAAGTGACGTCGGTTGTTGACTTCTGAAGTACTATAGTGGTTTGTTCGGTTGACAACGTTCAAATGTACTGTCCTGGAACTTGATTTGATCTTCGTGGATTCAGTGTCCATTCAGTGTACACATCAACGTTGTCCTCCTGGTTGAGTCTACAGTGTGTGGTACTCGAACTTGTTTTCCCTTCAGGACATCTCCACGCACTAAATCTGCAGTTGAGTGACCATCAGTAGCATCGAATTCTTGAGACGATGATTTTGGTTCCTCATCAGTTGAGTCGTCATATGAAGCGTCGTGTACTGCATTAGGTGAGTCTTCAGCTGGTTCTGGAACAAGTCTCGCAACAGGTTTTGGAACTTGTTTTGCAACGGGTACTGGTACTGGAACAATTTCTACAACTGTAGTATCAACTACCTGTAAAATAGTAGACATGGTGTTTCCAGCATAATAACAATTATACAGTGACCTAACACGTTTCATAAGACACTTAGAACCTTCATCAAACACTTCACAAGACTCTTTGTTGAACTTCACATTTAAACCATTTTGGCAAAGTTGACCGACACTTATAAGATTTTGATTTTAGTCCTTTCACATGAAATACATTGGTCAAATTAGGTAAACTATGAACATTCAAAACTCATTTACCAACAATCTTACCCTTACCACCACTACCATAAGTCACATAACCTCCGTTGTAAGGAGTTTAGTCCACTAAACAGTTTTTGTTACTTGTCATGTGACTGGAACAACCACTGTCAAAGTACCATGCACCTGCAAACTTTGATTTAGAAATTGTTAGTGCATTATTACACAAAATGGACTTTGGTACCCAAACAACTTCTGGTCTCTGAACAAGGTTTGAGGCTTTGTTGGCATGTCCTTTACTCATTTCAGTCTTGGTACCTAGACCAAAATTGTTCAAAATTCCTTTTCTACTGTCTCTCATTCTTATCCTGCAAAAAGGCTTAATATGTTCTGGTACAAAACAGTAATGACAAATATACTTCTTTTTCTTTATGGTTTGTTTAGTACCAACTTGTTGTTTTTCAGTAACAACTTGAAGTTCAGTAACAAGTTCCGAAGTACTGGAACTAGTTATGTCAGTCAAAGTACTAGTACCAGATTTTACAAGAGATTTTTCATTTGCTGAGACAACAGTAACAACTTGATGTTCAGTGACAAGTTCAGAAGTACTGGGACTAGTTATGTCAGACGAAATACTAGTACCAGCTTTTACAAAAGGTTTTCCACTTGCTGAGACAACTTTTGAAAGAACAACATTTGAAAGGTTTTGATTGTGTACTTCAGTATCATATTTTTGATAACCTAAACCACATTTATCATCATGTCCCATAACTAACAATTCATCAAGAGTTATTTTACCTTTGTTCATCTTCTTGAATGTTGCATTTGCTTCCTCCAACTTGTTTTTAGTCTTGTTCAGTTCTTGATCCTTCTTTGTCAACTCAAAATCTCTTTTTGTCAGCATGCTTTCAAGTCTTGATAGAGTTTCTTTTTGTGATGTGTTCTCAGACCGAAGCAATAGAAAATTCTTACATTGCTTTTTATACATTTCTCGAAAACTATCATGCAATTCTTTGAGTTCAAAAAGAATATGAACCGTCTCCTCTTTAGAAATTTCTTTTTCATCACATGATTCATCACAAGCAGCATTTAAGCAAAATAGTTTTGAGTAGTCATCATCATACCTGACATAAGTTTCTGATATTGTTGAGTCATCAGACCATTCAACATCAGACAGTGTTCTCTCACCAACATGCGCAATCAATGCACTTTCTTCAGTCGTAGGACTGAACAGTTCTTCATCAGATGATGCTTCACCATCACTAAACGTTATGAAACTCACGGGTTTCCCATGCTTGCGCAATGTGTTGGGACACTCGTTGGCAATGTGACCTGAGCCTTTACATGCTCTGCACTGTTGGAGTTGTATACTTAATGTCTAGATTTAAGTGATATGAACTCCCGATCCATTGCCATTAATCTATTTAATTAAATAAACAATTATTTGCGTTTAATTATTTATAATTAAATATATGCAAATTGTAGTCCTAGATTATATACGTTGTAGTTAGTATGGTGTGCGTCGTCACACGGAAGATCATACTATCGGTTACTCGTATATAATCGAACAGTTGCTCACGACCTAGATGGACACGGACCAATCCATCGGTATAGTCGTTGTATGAGGGAGAAAATAATTTGTCTTGATTATTTTATCATACTTGTACACTTGGTGTATTGGGCGGATCGCTTGAGATTTATCGATTAGGATTGCCTTAGATAATCGATTCAAGTCTCAGTGTATTTTATTCTTAATCCCTGATATTATTGCAGGTGTGTGCATTTAATATTAGTGACTTTGATTTTCCAAAGGAATTGACCGGTTAGTATATTGGGTCAATTACCGGCAAAGTTGGGTCATTGTATTTTGTGTATGACATGCTGTGAATTCTTGACGGGAAAGCATGTCCTCGAAAGGGTTGATAATGTCCCCGAGATGAGCTCATAAGGATTATCATGTAAACCTTGCAAGTGGATTTGATCCGCATGATAATAAAGTTGAGTGGTACTATTCTCGGAATTATAAGAGATGAATAAATAATATTAGCAATAAATATAATTTATTCATGGACATTTATATCTTAAACATGCGGAATAAATAATACTACCGGAGAATATTATTTGATATAATATGGTATAATATTGGGAGTGCAATTATATTTATATAGTGGAATTAATATATAATTAATAATAGTAAGGATTAATAGATTTGGGTTTGGGCTCAATTTAATCACTATTATTGGAAGCCCAATATTCCACCTCCTTAAGATCCCCTACGTAGCCTATAAAAGCACTACATGGTCTTCTCTATTCTCATATAATTTGAAGATCACAATTCTAGAGAGAGAAAGTAGAGAAGGAGATCCATAGAGTTCGGAGGATCGTCGCCCACCCGACGTTCGAACGAGTGCAAGGAATACGTGGGAAGGTCTCAAGGTCTTCAATAAGATCTCGTTTCTCCGCACAACGAATCTAAAGGTGAATTAAATATTTCCGCTATTTAATTCATATTTATTGAAATATTATCGAAAAACAAGATCCGATAAATGGGGATCCAAACCGGGACGATTCGGGAGGTGGCGGTCTTGGACCGCCGGACCGCTGGCGACTCGAGGACCCGACTGGAGGATCACCGCGTGGAGCCCTCGGCTGGGCAGCCCACAGCCCGCCTAGGCGGCGGGCGATCGCTTGCGGTTGGAGCGATCGAGCGGCCGCGGTTTCGGCCGTGGCAAGGGCTCGATCGGCTGCTCCTCCGCGATGCTCCGGGCTGTTCGCTCGGGGTTTCCGGGACGTCGATCGGAGTCGGTTCTACGACGATTCCGGGTGATCGATTTCCAACAATTGGTATCAGAGCGTACGGTTACGTTTTTTCGTTAATTGTTTCGATAATCGATTATCGTTGTATATAGCCATAGATTAATTTAATTTTATTAAATTATTGTGCTATATATATATTGTTCTACGTCTATGTTTTCTCTCTTGTATGAATTGTGTTTGTCGGAAAAATTAATTATTAAAATCGAAGGGTTTTCGGAATAATCGAACCGGATCGATCGACCGTGGGCTCGGTGCGGGCTGCCGGACGTGGACTGAACGCAGCTGGGCGTGTCGGCGTATGCCACCAGTGGTGGTGGTTCGCCGCCAGCCGGCGGCTGCGCTCGGTAGTGCGTTGGCGGCATCGCGGACTCGTTTTCGGCTTCGTGCTTGACCTGGCTGTTTCGGCTGCTCTCGGAGCAGCGGGGAGGAGGCTGGTCGCATGGCATGGGGCTGTTGGCGGAGGTCGACGGCGTGATTCACCAAGGGTGATGTAAATCTCTGCCATGAAGCGGAGGGGAGCAGCTGCAACTCGGGGGCTGGTGCGCGGGCTTCTCGGGGGCTGCTCGTGCGAGCTGCTGCGTAGTGATGGCGTGACGTCGGTGGCGGCTTCATACCTGGAGTCGGCTGCTCCGGCGAAGGTCCACGCGGGCGTCGGCAAGACAATCGATCGAAGATGCATGTTGCGTTTGCATGTGGACTGAATGAATTAATTCATAATGCTTGGTCAATGGTCCTACATGCACGTTGATGATGCATGACATGTCGGTGCTGTGCATGGAGATACGCAAGTGCATGTTGGGTTCGATTGGGATGACCGGAATCTTCGTTTCGGTTCGTCCCGGTAAATCCGATCTTTCCGGAAATAATTTAATCTTTCTAATTTTATTTAATTTAATTTTGGAATTAATTCAAATTCTATTTGTATTAGATTTCTTAATTATGGAATTAAATAATGGAATTAGATGAAGATTTAAATTAGGAAAGAAAATCCTAGTTTCTCTAGATATCCTATACCTACTTGGATTAGAAGTCTTAAGAAGAATCAAAATTATTTTGATTAAGATTCTTGAGATCTAATTTGAATAGGATTGAGAAATTGTTAAAATATTGATTTTATTTAATTTAAGTATTTTATTTAAAATCATTAGATTAAATCAAAATTTATTTTGAATTGGAAAATCTTGGATTTTATTTAGAATAAAATTAAATATGGAAATCAATGGATTTTAATAAAATTGATTTTATTTAATTTAAGTATTTTATTTAAAATCATTAGATTAATTCAAAATTTATTTTGAATTGGAAAATCTTGGATTTTATTTAGAATAGAATTAAATATGGAAATCAATGGATTTTTAATAAAATTGATTTTATTTAATTTAAGTATTTTATTTAAAATCATTAGATTAATTCAAATTTATTTTGAATTGGAAATCTTGGATTTTATTTAAAATAGAATTAAATATGGGAATCAATGGAATTGATTTTATTTAATTGGATTATTTTATTTAAAATTATTAGATTGATTCAAATTTATTTTGAATTGGAAATCTTAGATTTTATTTAAAATAAATTAAATATGAACATCAAAGAATTTTTCCGTCGCTCGGCAAAGTATTCAAGACGTAGAATGAAGACTCAAGACAAGCATGCAGGAATTCATCAAGGTACGAATAGTCGAGAAATAATTTTACTTGAGCAATTATTTGATTATTTGTGTACGTACTTGCATGAAATGTATGTCTGTGATTATGCTTATGTGTGTTTTATTTATGCATTAGATAGCGTATCCCTTTGTTATAAAAAGCTAAGTGGGAGAGGGATTGGAAACAATCCCATGGTCTCCATTGCTGTACTCTTGGTGACTTTTATGGACTTTCGAAGTTCGTATAGACAAGTCATTGGAGGAGAATTCTTGTAATTCCTCTTACGAGAAACATTGATTGAGTTTATCAAACAATGCCTAATTTGTCTTTCTGAAACTGATTTCAAGTCGACTCATTCTCACCCCGGGGAGTGGAATGGAGCCAAAGCCACTTGGTCACGTGGATGACACAAATTAGAGACTTTCGTACCATTTTTTGAAATGGATCGATTGTCTGCTCGGCTCCCTCATTTTATGAGAGATATGGTTGTTCGCATGGTGAATCACTGGTTAGAAACTTCGAGTTTCACTTATGATTCTCCGCGTCCTGATTTACAAAAAATCGAATGATTCAAGTATTTGTGTCACTTATAAAATCTTTTGGTGTAGTAAACGTCCACACTATCGTGGCTTGCTGCACTGAATGGGATTTTGGATTAACTGATGTAGACAGTTATAGAAGGGAGTAAAGGAGCGTATGTTAACGTAAACGTCCACACTATCGTGGCTTGCGGTGAATATGCGTATCCCAAACAATCTTCTTAGTACTGAGTAATGGTTAACACTTAGGTACGCTTCATAGTATCCTTCCCATCGAAGTAACGCTATTGATGATGTACGACCGAAGCAAATCTAATTGCTAAATCATTTGGGTAGGTAAACGTCCACACTATCGTGGCTTGCCATATCTGATGGGATTTTAGATGTGATTAGTGATTTAATGATATTATTTGAGGGAGATAATATCGGAGATTAAATCAATTGTTTGTTGTTATATGTGCTCATAGATTAGAAAATGGCCTTGAACCCACTTTATGTGATACGTAAGGATTTTAACTCACTGGTCCCTAAATGTAATGATTGGAATAGAAATCTGGACATTGCCCAAACTGTTGAAGAGTACAAGTTTGTACTCAGTGAGCTTTGTCCTCCCGAGCCTATTAATGTCTCAACTGATGAGGAAAGGACTGATTTTAAGAAGTGGGAAAATGCTTATGCAATGACCACTGATTATGATATCATGTTCAAACTCAAGTTGGTGTTTAGACATGACATAGGCGGCTAGACAAGAAGCGATGAGGATACTCATAAAGGCCAGTCGCTTCGAGGAAACGCTTAAACACGTTTTTGAGATGATTGACCTTTTAGACGAGTTGAGACGGAAATCGCAAGCTCTTGTAGCTAATTCCAAAAGGTTTTGAACCTAAGGGTAAAATCGGGGGAAAGGAAAAGCAAGCAAGGAAACCCAGTTGTCCTAAGACCACGAGATGGGACGAGAAAGCCATGAGGCAAGTGTTCTCGATACAAACAGTTTGAGTACTGGAAGTCTGATTATCCTCTCAAAGAAAGTACGAAATTTTCTTTAGTCGTAAAACATAGTCAGTGGTATTATCTACCGGAACCTGGTGTGTAGATATGGAACCACTGACGGTATGTGCATTTTAAATGCAAGGGTTCCAGGAAACCCGACGACTTGGAAAAGAAGAAATCGTAGTCTACATGGGCAATGCTGTGGAGGAGGCAGCTGTTGCAGTGGAGGACATATGATTTCATTTTGAAATATTGCTTTATGTACCCTATTATTTTAGAAAGAACTTTTTTCTGGATTTCTAAATTTTAATGAATGGATATTTTATTTCTTTTAATCATTTGATGGTTATAAGAAGAAATAATGATATTATCTATTCTGGTACATTAGCTAGCAATATATAAATGATGAATCATGAGTCCACCACGATGCAACGAACCGTTTTATATATAACTCGTTTTACTAATAAGAGATTTCTTTATTAAATCATTTATACATGTGGATTCTTATGCTAAGTCATATTTATTCAAATAAGAAGTTCAAAGGTCGAAAATTGATTGTAAGATCAATTAAGTTGAAAGAGTGGACCTTCCGACCTAAGAATCTAATTTGGAAGATAATATGACTAAGCAATCCTTTATGGATATAAGATATAAGATTCGGACAAGTATTAGAATTGATTTACTCTGATATATGATCAGAGCTTGGGATTGGATCCCAAGAGACTACACCATACAGTCCTCTGTAGAAATGGTGTGTCGAAAACAAGAAATGGAACTCTTATAGAAGTAGTAAAAGCATGAGTTATACGGAACTACCTATGTTCTATAGATATGTCTTGGAAACAACGGCGCATTTCAATGCGGTTGTAGAATATCTTAGAAGAACAAAAGATGTGTGTTCGATAGTACTATTAACCAGAAGGACGTTATAAGTTCTAACGCCCGGTTCTTAGAGGAAGACTATTAGATGAACCACAAGCTCAAAATGACGTGATACTTCTGAAAAGAGAGAAAACGATAAAGACTGGAAACCAGCCGAACTGAGTAGCGGTACACCACTAACTGCACCTACTGTTATTACTGTTTATACACCGGAATGCCGTTGTAGTGGGAGGTTGTGTGACAACCGGAGATATTCATAAGACTAGGAGAGTTTCGAACTCAGGACCTAGTATACATGAAATCAATCCCTGGAACTACATAGAGGCGGTACTAGATCTAAATGTGCCTTCTTGGAGAGAAATAAGGATTATTGCTAAGAGGCAAGATCATTTAGAGTACAAGCTTAGTTAATCCATTGATGGATTAAAACAAAGCTAGAATTCGTGGAACTTGCGCATTGATGAGATAGTCCATTTGATGGATTCATCAAAAGGCATTGACGAATCGTGTGTATGGGAAACGTGATGGAAACAAGGTGGTGTTTCTCGGGTTTTATGTAGATAACACTCTTATCATTGGCAACAATGTAAAGATGTTATCAGACATGAAATGATGATTGTCTAGATGAATCAATATGAAAGATATAGGAAGAAGTTAGACATGTTCTTGAGATCTTGGATCTCTAGGAAAGAACATCGTACTTCTCCTGGACATCTTACATATATATGATTATGGTTCGTTTTAACATGCAAGATTCCGAGAAAGGTTCGTTACCTTTTAGATACGGAATGCATCTATCTAAAGACATGTGTTTTGGAAACACAAAAGGAGATAGAAGCAATAAAAGCGGTTTCCTACACTTGGAGTGTGGAAAGCTTGATAAATGCAATGTTGAAAACGAGAACCTGATATCGGCTATGCGGTTAGCATAGTGGGAGGATATCAAGGTAATCCTGGAAAGGAATACTCGACTGCTGTAATGAACATTTTAAGTACTTTCGAAGTACTGGAAACTATGTTCTGGATTACGAAGCTGACAAGCTTTTCCTTTGGATTACACTCTCTTAGATTTCTAATCAAATAAGGACCGGTGTAAGTCGATATCAGGCTATGTGTTTCACTATTAAAGGGGGAGGAGTTTTTAACATGGAAGGGTGATAAGCACGATGCTTTTCGGACTCTCCCATGGGTAACCAAGAATAGCGGCCTCAGAGGCAGCGGAAGTTCTGGTAATGCTCTGGGATAACCTCTGGGACTTAGATGTGATTCTTAGTTTACCAAAGGCTATTGTGAATAGCGGTGCAATGGCAAACGTAAGAAATCACAAGTCCATAAGTGTAAGATAACACATAGAGCAAGTACCACCTGATACGAGTGATCGTCAAGGAAGACGACGCTGTAGTCACCAAGATAACTTCGGAACGACAATCTAGATTGTTCTTTCACAAGGCACTTCTTGGAAGTGCATATTAAGCACGTGAAGAGTATGAGAGTCGGGAGTTTGGAAGAAAAGACTAGACCTTAGTATAAGTGGGAGATTGTTGGAGTTGTATACTTAATGTCTAGATTTAAGTGATATGAACTCCCGATCCATTGCCATTAATCTATTTAATTAAATAAACAATTATTTGCGTTTAATTATTTATAATTAAATATATGCAAATTATAGTCCTAGATTATATACGTTGTAGTTAGTATGGTGTGCGTCGTCACACGGAAGATCATACTATCGGTTACTCGTATATAATCGAACAGTTGCTCACGACCTAGATGGACACGGACCAATCCATCGGTATAGTCGTTGTATGAGGGAGAAAATAATTTGTCTTGATTATTTTATCATACTTGTACACTTGGTGTATTGGGCGGATCGCTTGAGATTTATCGATTAGGATTGCCTTAGATAATCGATTCAAGTCTCAGTGTATTTTATTCTTAATCCCTGATATTATTGAAGGTGTGGGCATTTAATATTAGTGACTTTGATTTTCCAAAGGAATTGACCGGTTAGTATATTGGGTCAATTACCGGCAAAGTTGGGTCATTGTATTTTGTGTATGACATGCTGTGAATTCTTGACGGGAAAGCATGTCCTCGAAAGGGTTGATAATGTCCCCGAGATGAGCTCATAAGGATTATCATGTAAACCTTGCAAGTGGATTTGATCCACATGATAATAAAGTTGAGTGGTACTATTCTCGAAATTATAAGAGATGAATAAATAATATTAGCAATAAATATAATTTATTCATGGACATTTATATCTTAAACATGCAGAATAAATAATACTACCGGAGAATATTATTTGATATAATATGGTATAATATTGGGAGTGCAATTATATTTATATAGTGGAATTAATATATAATTAATAATAGTAAGGATTAATAGATTTGGGCTTGGGCTCAATTTAATCACTATTATTGGAAGCCCAATATTCCACCTCCTTAAGATCCCCTACGTAGCCTATAAAAGCACTACATGGTCTTCTCTATTCTCATATAATTTGAAGATCACAATTCTAGAGAGAGAAAGTAGAGAAGGAGATCCATAGAGTTCAGAGGATCGTCGCCCACCCGACGTTCGAACGAGTGCAAGGAATACGTGGGAAGGTCTCAAGGTCTTCAATAAGATCTCGTTTCTCCGCACAACGAATCTAAAGGTGAATTAAATATTTCCGCTATTTAATTCATATTTATTGAAATATTATCGAAAAACAAGATCCGATAAACGGGGATCCAAACCGGGACGAGTCGGGAGGTGGCGGTCTTGGACCGCCGGACCGCTGGCGACTCGAGGACCCGGCTGGAGGATCACCGCGTGGAGCCCTCGGCTGGGCAGCCCACAGCCCGCCTAGGCGGCGGGCGATCGCTTGCGGTTGGAGCGATCGAGCGGCCGCGGTTTCGGTCGTGGCTAGGGCTCGATCGGCTGCTCCTCCGCGATGCTCCGGGCTGTTCGCTCGGGGTTTCCGGGACGTCGATCGGAGTCGGTTCTACGACGATTCCGGGTGATCGATTTCCAACATGCACTTGATGGTTGGGTGACTGTTCTGACCTGAGATGCTGAGTGAACGTCTAGATCCTTTAGGTGTCAACTGCTGAGGGTATGAACTCCGTTGTAGGCTTTCTTCTTGCATTTGTCTCTTTTGATTTCGTCGGTCCTGTAACTGCTTTTTAAACAAATAAGTCACCTGTCTAGTCAACAGATCAAGTTTGTTATTAGTTTTTGAGTTCATTAGCTCCAGCAACTCTGCATCATCATCATCTTCATCTTCCTCTTCAGTCTCCTGACTTGATGACTTGGAACCTTCTGAATGTTTTGGGACACCTGTGGACTCAACATTCTGTCTTAGTAGTGTAACATTTAAGTGATGTCCTGAAACTGTTGAGTCTCTATCTCGTTATAGTACTGTCATTTCATATGACTTGATCTTGCTCACGAACTCAGAAAACTCGATGTCACCTGCAACTTTAGTACTTTCGATAATTTTTACCTGGTCAAGGAACTTTGATGACAATGTCCGAAGAGCTTTGGACACAAGAATTTTGTTCAAAATTGGTTCTCCCAGTTCAGCACATTCATTGGCAATGTCGTACATCGCCTTGAAGTAACTTGTTGCAGTTTCGTCTTCTCCCATTCTGATGATCTCGAACTTAGTTGTGAGAACTTTCAGTCAAGACTGTCTCACGGATTTGTTTCCTTCACAGTGGTTCTGCAACGTGTCACAAGCCTCCTTTGCTGATTTGAAGTTCTTGATCAGTCTGAACATGTGTATGTCAACTGAACTGAAGAGAGTTCATTCAACGCACTTTCATTAGCAGAAGCAGCTTCTCGTTCATCAATCGTCCATAGTTTTGAAGGCTTGCGAACTTGGTCTCCTCGGTTATCATGCATTGGATGTTCCCATCCGTCTTCAACTACATCCCAAGCACGAGAGTTAATAGACTTAATTTTTAAACGAGTACGTACCTTCCATTGAGAGTAGTTGGATCCGTCAAGTACAATAGTACGAATATGGTAACTTGAATTCATGTTGAGTCGAATCCACGGATCTCACTTCGTATGTCAAGTGACCCGCTCTGATACCAATTGAAAAAGAGGTCGACTCGCAGTCCACGTGCTGAAAACAGAAAAGTCAGTCACTTTAACGAAATTAAGTTCTGTTGTCCAGAGAACAACAGATAGAGTACTGCTGTCACAGAACAACAGATTCCAAGCTGCTTCAAAATCAATAAACTTTCACTATAATCGTGAATACAAAATAATCCAAGAAAAATAAATAAAGACTAAACAATAATAGTTACTACTCGGATAAATATCTAAAAAATAAAAACTTGTGCTGAAAATATTTTTCTCTCTAAAAATATGGCGCTCCAGAGTCTTCTATTTATAAGGTACTAGTTTTCTCCTCCAAGTAATAAGTCTTTTATGGTAAAAAGACTCCTTCCATAACTAGAAGATCTTGTACGCAGATCTTGAATATCTTTTCTCTCATCTTGATTCTCCTCCCAATAATAAATATTCTCAAAATAAATATTCCACCAAAGAAAGTCAAAATTAGTCAAAGTCAAAATTAATTAAATTATTTAATTTCGACTCCAACATGATACATGAGGAAACTCATCTCATCTTTGTTCAAAATCATTATTTTAATACTCATCTCATCTTTGTTCAAAATCATTATTTTAATCATTGTCAGATTCTACTTTATTTTTTATCTCTACACCTCCATGATTTACTCACCTCTTAAATTTATCTATTGGATTAACACACCTCCCACATATTACCTATAATACCCTTTAAATAAAAAAAAAACACATTACTAACCCCCACCCCCCTCTTTTCTTTTCATTCTCGTTCATCTATATGTTTTTGTTTTCTCAATTTTTCAAACTTTCTTATTCAGTACATTATGAATATATGATTTACTTGTGCGGAGTTGAGAATCCTCTATTCCTTGGGATAAAGTTTTTCCTCTGCAGAGGCCTTGTGCAGTAAACACCCTAGGGGCGGTCGGTCGTCGTTGTAAAATAGTCCCCGCGAAGCTTTCGGGAAGAGGGTCTCCAACATTCATTATAACTAAGGGAATGTTCCATTTCCATTATCGCATATGTGATGTGTTGGAAAAATTGGAATAAAATATCTGGTTTGACCAATATTTGACTGATTTTTTATGGCTAAATATTAATTCAAGTTGGAATTAATTTGTTGATAATTTTCTACGGTGTTGCGTAGATAATTATAGTATTTTATTTCGTCAAGATCCGATTTTTCGGTGAGTGAGAAATAAATAATGAATTAGCCAAGTGAAAAAGGCATTATTGAATGAGATAATTAAGTCTCATCCCACATCGAAATGTGGGAGATAATGGGTTTGTGAGAACCATTATAAAAGGTCATGTGTATTGATTGTTGAGAATGTGAAAAGTCACAATCCCACATTGAATGTGTTGAGAAAATCAATACTTGTGTGATGTTATATGAGGAGTTAGAAAATGTTTCAACTTTGAGTAAACCCAGACTTGAATTATTATTCTTGGTCAATTGGGAAATGATGATTTGGACTTTGGGCCACCGAGAATTTTCTTGGGCCTATAAGAGTCTAATAAGTACAAATTTTATTTGTATTGAGCCTGTTAATTAATAACACGTATGGTTATTATGGCTTGGGTTTATCAGCCTTTGGGCTGAGTAAAATTAGTTGAAATATTTTAGTTGGCTTAAGCTGTTGGGCTAGCCTAAATGGGTTGTACAGAATTTGAATAGACGGCCCAAAAGACTTGAAAAGTCATCAGCATTTTATTTATATATTTAATAAAATATATAAATAATTCCTCATAATTGATGTAACCTTTGAGTTGCATGTGACCTTTGGAATGCCTTTGTCTTTTGATACTCCCCCTTTGATGGGTATAAATAGAAGCTTTTAGTTGAGAGAGATTCATCCCATAACACAACAATTCATTTCATACTTCGATCCCACATCAGAATCTCTTCTCTCTAAGTTCATAACATTCTAGTGTTAGAATATTGTATAAGCAATATTTAGTTCCTTGCATTTGCATATGCTCGGTTCTCTCTCTTTCTCGTTCGCCGGAGCTTCTAGCTGGTGTGCCTCAGACTAGAAGATGATTGAAAGTCGTTGTATCTTTGGGGACTAACGTCGTAAAACCGTAGCATACACGGGGCGTTTTAGTCTTGCGGATAGCGAAAGCGCCTCGACTACCCGCAACAAGTTTCTGTTCGAAGCCCGATAAAGGTTAATTTATTTAATTATTTTAATTAATTTTTTCTAGAATTGTAAAGATCAGTAGTACTGTTCTAGTCCAGATTTTATTTTATTTTATGTTTCGGATTTAGACATTTTGTACAAAAATAACCAACAACGCAAGACTAAAAACTTTGTATAAAATGTCTACCTCTGGAACTGATGGGTCCGGTTTGGTTTGGTATCTCAAAGATGGACCTTCGGTCATCTACGAGAATGAGAAAGATGCTGAGAAACGTGTAACGTTTAAAGCATAAGAGCAAGGTTTTACCTTTGCCGAAATATTGTCCTTAACGGACTGAATATTGAACTATACGATGTGTATAGAGTATGACTTCGTCTAAAGCACTTTTGGTTGCTAAAGAGAAGAAATACAAGATTGAGGAGTTGGAACTGAAATGTTCATCGTCGGTATGTTCTTGAATTATTAAATGATCGTGACTAAGATCATGATATTTTTTAATTCCAAGAGTACCAATTGATGTATACATAGCCAGAGAAGGCCTGTCGATCAGTGAATATTTCCAAATGGGTGTGGCATTTGAGAAATTAATTTTGTTCTGAAAATAAGATAATTTTTTCTTACGACGGTTCGTATTCACTGCAATTGAATGATGTGGTTGAATGAAAAAAAAAAATTTAATAATAATAATTTTATTATTATTAAAACTCTTGAAGAGTTGATGAACGTCGTATTGATTAATTATAGATTATTTCAGAACATGTGGGGAAGCTATTTTGACAAGCTAACCACGTATTGAAAAAAAAAATTGAAAAAATACCCACTAAAAATAAAAATTAGAGGTGTTACGAATTTTTGAAAAAAATCGTAAACCGTCTTATAAATATTTTAAAGTGTGGGGGTGTTTGGCTAAGGTGTATATTCCTAAACCAAAGCAAGTGAAAATGCTTGTGTCTTCTGTGATGATTCACTGTAATAGCCAAATTGTTATAAGAAAAGCACAGAGCATTATGTATAACGGTAAATCTCGACATGGTCGTCGGAGAATTAACACCGTTAGACAATTGATCTCAAATGGAATAATTTTCTTAGAATGTGTGAAATCTAAGAAAAATAAAATAAAATTGATTGATCCTTTGACGAAAGGAATTGATAGAGATCAATTGAGTATGTGCTAAAGGGATTGGGTTTGAAAAACCACATTTTAATGAACGATCATAACGGTAACCCTACCATGATGAATGGAGATCCCAGGAACTTGGTTCAAAGGGAAAATTAAGTTATGAAAATTCAGTTGAGCACTTGAAAAATATATTTATATATTTTATATATTTATATATTTTCTGAACTCATCCCTAAGGGCAAATCAAGTGCTAAATCCTGATGTGTGGTAAAAGGTTAAGTTCTCGTGGAGACTTTTAATGAATCCCAACCGTTGAAAGGTGAAGTATGTCAGGATACTTTTGTGGGAGGTCACCTATATAAATGTGAAGTGAGGGCCGCTTCAAATGTAAACATTTATGAATCCAAAGTGAGTCCATGGCCAAAACGGACACAACATAAGAACGGGAAATTGTTGGGGATTTATTGTGTAAATATCATTGACTCGTTGTACGTTGTGGGGGAATAGTTCAAGGCATCGCGTCCACTAGGCCTCCTGTACTTCCGATGATAATTTACTACGGGAGGTTCAAAGCCGCAAACTACCTTTCCTGAAGCAATAAATTCTCTTGAGAATCGAGCACTAGGTCTGCATAGATTGCATGCATTCATTTCCACTCATGTGGGGGATTGTTGGAAAAATTGGAATAAAATATCTGGTTTGACCAATATTTGACTGATTTTTTATGGCTAAATATTAATTCAAGTTGGAATTAATTTGTTGATAATTTTCTACGGTGTTGCGTAGATAATTATAGTATTTTATTTCGTCAAGATCCGATTTTTCGGTGAGTGAGAAATAAATAATGAATTAGCCAAGTGAAAAAGGCATTATTGATTGAGATAATTAAGTCTCATCCCACATCGAAATGTGGGAGATAATGGGTTTGTGAGAACCATTATAAAAGGTCATGTGTATTGATTGTTGAGAATGTGAAAAGTCACAATCCCACATTGAATGTGTTGAGAAAATCAATACTTGTGTGATGTTATATGAGGAGTTAGAAAATGTTTCAACTTTGAGTAAACCCAGACTTGAATTATTATTCTTGGTCAATTGGGAAATGATGATTTGGACTTTGGGCCTCCGAGAATTTTCTTGGGCCTATAAGAGTCTAATAAGTACAAATTTTATTTGTATTGGGCCTGTTAATTAATAACACGTATGGTTATTATGACTTGGGTTTATCAGCCTTTGGGCTGAGTAAAATTAGTTGAAATATTTTAGTTGGCTTAAGCTGTTGGGCTAGCCTAAATGGGTTGTACAGAATTTGAATAGACGGCCCAAAAGACTTGAAAAGTCATCAGCATTTTATTTATATATTTAATAAAATATATAAATAATTCCTCATAATTGATGTAACCTTTGAGTTGCATGTGACCTTTGGAATGCGTCTTTTGATACTCCCCCTTTGATGGGTATAAATAGAAGCTTTTAGTTGAGAGAGATTCATCCCATAACACAACAATTCATTTCATACTTCGATCCCACATCAGAATCTCTTCTCTCTAAGTTCATAACATTCTAGTGTTAGAGCATCTCCAACCGATACCAAAAACTTATTTTGGAGTAGGGGAGATGCTCCAACCGATACCAAAACATAAACCAATTATTGGTTTATAGGTGGGACCCACACAAAAAATACTTATATTTAGGCCATCTCCAACCGAACACAAAAACTCAAACTCAAAAATAAGTTTTATTTTAAGTTTACAGTAATTTGACTCCAACCGAACTCAAAATTAGTTTAAGTTTACGTTTACAGTAATTTTACTCCAACCGAAAAACTAATACTCTAACTTAAAATAAATTTTTTTAAATATTCTTCTTATATAATTATATATACTATTTATATAAATAATCAATATCTTTACAAATTTACAATTTTATCTCATAATTTTTTAAATTAAAAAATATAATTAATATTATTTTCAATTTAAATTTTCAAACATAATAAATATAAATAATTCTAAATAAAATATTATTTAATTATTAAAAAAATTACATTAAAAAACAAAAAAAACTAATTATTAATTATTTTTGTTTTTGTAATTGGTAGCATTTTTTTAAATATCTTGTTTATTATTATTTTATTTTTAATGTTAATTATATAATTTAATTATTTAATTGTATTTCATATTGTGATATGTATTTTTATTTCATTATTAAAAATATTTTTATTAAAATTTATTTTAATTATTAATTATATAATTATTAAAAAAATTACATTACAAAAGATATTAAATAAGATATCAAAAAATAATTGATAAGTTATTTTTATTAATTTGTAAAAAAAATAATCATTTTATAAATAAAAAATAGTTTTTGGTTTGAGTTTACGGTAAACGTAAATATAAGTATTTTTTGTGTGGGTCCCACCTATAAACCAATAATAGGTTCCTGTTTTGGTTGGAGCATCTCCCCTACTCCAAAATAAGTTTTTGGTATCGGTTGGAGATGCTCTTACGTTTACCGTAAACTCAAACCAAAAACTATTTTTTATTTATAAAATGATTTTTTTTTTTACAAATTAATAAAAATAACTTATCAATTATTTTTTAGTATCTTATCTAATATCTTTTGTAATATAATTTTTTTAATAATCATATCATTAATAATTAAAATAAATTTTAATAATTTTTTTTTAATAATGAAATAAAAATACATATCACAATATGAAATACAATTAAATAATTAAATTATATAATTAATATTAAAAATAAAATAATAATAAACAAGATATTTTAAAAAATGCTACCAATTACAAAAACAAAAATAATTAATAATTAGTTTTTTGTGTGTTTTAATGTAATTTTTTTAATAATTAAATAATATTTTATTTAGTATTATTTATATTTATTATGTTTGAAAATTTAAATTGAAAATAATATTAATTATATTTTTTAATTTAAAAAATCATTAGATAAAATTGTAAATTTGTAAAGATGTTGATTATTTATATAAATAGTATAAATAAGTATATTTGAAGAATATTTAAAAAAAATTATTTTAAGTTAGAGTATTAGTTTCTCGGTTGGAGTCAAATTACTGTAAACGTAAACTTAAACTAATTTTGAGTTCGGTTGGAGTCAAATTACTGTAAACTTAAAATAAAACTTATTTTTTAGTTTGAGTTTTTGTGTTCGGTTGGAGATGGCCTTAGAATATTGTATAAGCAATATTTAGTTCCTTACATTTGCATATGCTCGGTTCTCTCTCTTTCTCGTTCGCCGGAGCTTCTAGCTGGTGTGCCTCAGACTAGAAGATGATTGAAAGTCGTTGTATCTTTGGGGACTAACGTCGTAAAACCGTAGCATACACGGGGCGTTTTAGTCTTGCGGATAGCGAAAGCGCCTCGACTACCCGCAACAAGTTTCTGTTCGAAGCCCGATAAAGGTTAATTTATTTAATTATTTTAATTAATTTTTTCTGGAATTGTAAAGATCAGTAGTACTGTTCTAGTCCAGATTTTATTATATTTTATGTTTCGGATTTAGACATTTTGTATAAAAATAACCAACATGATGGGCCGCAGGAAAGGAAGAAGAAATCTAGTTTTCCTCCTTTTTATGATTTGGGATAAAATTAATTAAAATTAGATTGAATGGATAAAATTGAAGTTTAGGGTTCTTAGATCTGTTTTGCTCTTGATTAAGAGCACTTACTGTGGGTGTTTGCAGGGCTAATAAAGACATTTCTTACAGTATAAGAAAAAAGAAAATAAAAGGTGGTGTGCAAAGTAAAGACGGAGGTGTAAATAGTCTCCACCATTTTTTATTTGTGTATGAAAAAATTGCGCAAGTAAAAATAAAATAAAAAACAAATGAAAAGATGGCAAATAAAATTCTTTTTAAATAAAAATTGTATTTTTATATGTTTATCTGGAGATGATTTAAAAATACATATTTTAATATTTATATGAATTGAGATGATTTCAATACAAACTACATGTTCGGGATAGAACGTTGTATGATATATGATTAAACTAATGTCATCTTGTTCAAAGTTATTATTTTAATATTTTTCATTTTATGTTTTATTTTTTATTTGCAGTAAAAAAAATTACACAAGTAAAAAAACAATAAAAAAAAGGGTAAAAAGATAATCAAATAAAAATCTCCTTATTTTTATTTGTTTATTGTAGATGATTTCACAAACTACACGTACAACTCAATTATTGAAATGTTGTATGCTAATGATAAAACTCATGAAAGTTCGTTGCTTCAAATGGTCTTACCCATTTTCTCTAGCATAAAAGGTGTTGCTTCAAATTGCTCTAAATATGTGAAATTAATCTGCATCCCTTTATTATTCATATTATCTGGACTTTTGGTACCTGCGCAACATCTTTTTTATGTGTTTATGGATAGAGATTATTTTAATACAAGCTACGCGTAGGACTCAATAGAGCAAAATATTTAAGTTATAAATAGAGCGATTCAATAGTTATGATTGACCTTTAAAAAAATAATAATAATAATTATAAATATTTAGGTTATAAATAGAGTTATTCAATAGTTATTTTTTATTTGATTGACCTTTAAAATAATAATAATAATAATAAATACTGAAAAAATAATGCAAATAATATAAACAATAAAATAAAAATTGAAAAAAAATACTTAACAAATAAAATAAAATAAAAACAAAAGTAAAAACCAACAAATAAAATAAACAATAAAATAAGAATTGAAAAAAATACATAACCAATAAAATAAAATAAACAAAAGTGAAAATCAACAAATAAAAAAAAACAGTGAAAGATTAAAAATGGTGTATACTAGCTAATAAAATGAAAAAAAATATGTGAAAAAATTGCGCAAATAAAAACTAAATCTTAGAGTGTATAATTCTAAAAAATTTAAAATATTTTCTTGACAATAGTGTTAAAAAAATGTCACTTACACAATATGTCAACAAAAATTCAAAAAAAAAAATTTATTATTTGATAAAAGATTAAAATAGGAAATTACAAAATCTATGTTAAAAAGATAAAATCAAGGGAAATTCAACTATTCACCTCAATTGGATAGATAGACCACGATGATTGATGAAATAGGTAGAGAAAAAGAGGTTGTCAATGGAGAATGAGGATTGTGGTAGTTGGCGCGCGACACAAATGAAGAGAAATGTTATTGTATTTGTTTTAGGGCAAAATATCTAGGTTATATATAGAGCGATTATTAATATCTCGGGTGGGTGATTAATTGCTACAAAAAGTAGTATTATGTAATTTTTTGTGGTAATGCAGTCGATAATGGTAAATGTTTAAAAACAATCGAACCTATAAGCTAACAGAGTACTTTCTTACTTGCTATCAGATTCTAATCAATAAGTAAAAATTGCAAGATTTTGAGGGTGACTAAATTTATTTGTTTTTCCGCGTATTTATTTTATATCTTTACATCGATCTATTATCCTTAGCGTATATTAGAATCAACATTTGAGTTTATCTCTTTGGTATTTGAATTCATTTTATGACAAATATATGTGATTTTGTCACACCTTCATTAATATGTAAATAAATTTGGCAATTACTTGTTGAATATTAAGTCACTTATTTTCATGAACTTCGGGTTTAATTGGTTGGTACGTGAAGACAGTTTTTATTCAATGAAATTTATCGGCATTTATATCTTTTATATTTTTATCTCCCCCTAATGACAAGAAATGTGTTGGAAATCGACATCCTATCTCCCCCTAATGACAAGAAATGTGTTGGAAATCGACATCCTAGGGTTGTCGGGAAAACGCGGAATAACAACCCTGGTCGAAATCCCAATCACCGGAAACCCGCCACGGAGCCGGGCCCGATCAAAACCTATGTTGGGGATCGTGCATGTATACGCAGCGGAAAACAAAAATTATATGAAAAACCGTTTTTCATTAATGTAAACCGTTTTTCAATATTACATGCATTAATTGACTTAATTCAAATCTAATTAGAATAAATAATCCACCATTTAATTTAATTATCAAATAATTAAATATTTAATTCATGCATCCCATACTACATAAATTAAATCTAGCGCAATTAAATTTATCATATAAATTAATTATTTCTAGCGCAATTATATTATCATATAAAATAATTACTTCTAGCGCAATTATATTAATCATATTAATATATTACTTATAGCGCAATTATATTAATCATATTAATATATTACAATTAATTACGTAAACAGACATAATTAATTTGCGTCAAATTGACAATTAACATAATCTTATTATTTAATTCTAATCAACTTGAGTTTATGTAAACATCCGCACATAATTAATTTGGATTGACAATTAACATAATCATATTATTTAATTCTAATCAGCTTGAATTGTGCAATTAAATTAATCAAATTAATTAATTACACATATATAATTAATTACGTAAACATGTTGCGTCAAATTGAAAATTAAGATAATTATATTATTTAATTCGAATCAATTTGAATTTAATTGACATTTAAATTAATCACAATTAATTTTTCTATATCAATTAAAAATCCCATAGCGCAAACATTTTGACAATTAAGATAATCATATTATTTAATTCGAATCAATTTGAATTTAATTGACATTTAAATTAATCACAATTAATTTTTCTATATCAATTAAAAATTGACATTTAAATTAATCACAATTAATTTTTCTATATCAATTAAAAATCCCATAGCGCAAACATTAACAGTACATAGCGCAAACATTTAACGCAAACAATTAAATCTAAATTTAATCGTAAGTACCTCAGGGATTCATCGGACGAAACGAGGTTCGTCGGAAGTCGCGCGGATGCGACGCGGGGACGGCACGGGTCGTGTGCGGGGAGAGCCGGGCGAGTGGCGGGGCTCTCGGCTGGACTCGTGTGTCACGGCTGGAGCGCACGGGCGTGACTCGGGCTGTGCTCGGGCGTTCCTTCGGCGTCTCTCGTCTAATCAGGTTTCACCTCGTATAGGTAATCCAACTTACGTATTGCACTAGAAACACGTAAGGGAGAATACGAAGGGAAAAACGGGCCGGAAAAACGGTGCCGGAATCGGATTCCGGCGAGGGGAGGCGGCTGCCGGCGGCGGCACTAGGCGACGGCGGGCGGCGGCTCCGGTTGTCGGCGGTCCTCCGAGGGAGGGGCCGAGGGGGCGGACGAGAGGGAGAGAGGAGAGGAGAGAAAGTGAGGCTAGGGTTTTGAGCTCTTCACTTTGGTGTGTTTATTCTCATGCCTATGGAGCTCCTTTTATAGGTGAAGAAAGGAGCTTGTTGGGCTCAAACCCTAATGGATCGGATCCATTAACCCTAGCCGGCCCAATACATTAGCCGTCATTACGTTTCTCCAAAATTGACAATCAATTTCATCTCCGAAAAATATAACGATTATATTTTCTTTCTCATTTTAATTTTCTCATCAATATGAGATAATAATAAAAATTTCCAATTTCACAAAATCGGAAAGCCCATTTCAGGGGTACTGCTAAATCGGGAAATTTCCCAAAATAGAAAGTGTACACCATTGTGTCCGTTTTCTTTAGCTCAGTATTATTTCCAACTCATAATCACAATTATGAATCTCGGATTCAATCATATTGACCTCCGACTATATGTACTTAATTAACAGTTAATTAATACATGATCGTATTCAAGGATCGGTTTACACGAGAATGTGACCCTCAATGGTTCAGGTGTATAACTAGCCGTGGGCTCACAACATATTGTGATTCGAACAACATATTGTTCTTATTTCAACTACTCCCAAGAGTTTTAGATTAATAATCATATTATTTAATCTCCGAACAAGTTGGTGCCCAACGAATCAGTGACGAGCGTCTAGCAGCAACGCTTCACTAATTCCCTAGATACAAATGAAGTGCCTGCAAGAACCTTGTAATATAGTTAGCGTACAGTACGATCCCTCCGATACATATGTCCCGATCAAACTAGAGATATTGGTTAATCGAGATCTCTTGTTGAGTTTGATAACTGTGCGTACGTTCTAGGTTTCGTAAAATCCATTCGTGATTGATTCAGAGAAACACATTTCTCTAATCACCTCACTATTCAACTCTGGCCAGAGATTCCGGGACTACGAACCATCAGAACACACAGGACATCCATGATCTATATCAAGCGATCAGATCCCCTACTACCATGCACAGACTTCACATCAGATTTCGAACTGCACGAACATTTTCTCCTTTTTCGACTTACTCCCTTTCCAGGGAATCAGAGACACGTCACGATACAGCTAGTCCTCTGATGAAGTCACGGTGATGTCTGGGTCTTAAGGATTAATTGTGTACAACTATATTATGGAATTCTCTACTCGATCAGTGATAACCACTTAGAGATTCCAGGGAGAGGGGGTTCAGTGAACTCATCAACAGTGAGCACCCACTCAAGTATGTCGATGTCCAAACATCGAGGCTCGAGATTAGCCCACATACACTAAGTGCTAGTCTCAAGGGGGAAAGGCCGGGTATCCTTGTTATTGGCGTAACCCATCGACTAGGAACTGAGTTTGACCAGTTACGTTGCGTTAACAGAATTATCTCTCGGTTTCCACAAAACCGAATTCATACAACATGTGTAACTGTACAGGACTATATCTATGATTCAACATTGGGAGCAGATATAGTATATGCCATTAATATAGGTTTCATTAATTAACGAAATAAACCGTTATATAACGGAATACGGTTAACCGCTCGGCCAACCGTTGGCTCGCCGGTCACCTATTCCAACAATCTCCCACTTGACCTAGAGCCAACTATCCATGAATCTTAGTCCCATCGACCCTCGATGTTTCTCGCGGACATATTCAGATAAAGGCCTAGTACAGGGATCTACAAAGTTATCTTCCGAAGTGACACTCTCGACTCAGACGTCATCTCTGTCATTGATCTCTTAGATCACATGATATTCTCTCAAGTACATGTTTGGACTTCTAATGAGATCTCGGTTCCTTAGCATTCGCTACAGGACACTGTATAATCACAGTACAAGTTACTTGATTATTTGTGTCCGGAATTATAACCAACATTTGGATAAAGTTCCGTGTCCAAAACAGTCTCTTTTATAGCTTTAGATGCTGCAACATATTCAGGTTCTCGTGGTAGAATCATTAGTCGTTTGCAGGAACCATATTTCCAGCATACGACACCACCTCTAAGCTCGATTATGAATCCCGATATCGACTTTTAGTCATCCACATCCGGTTGAAAACTAGAGTTCGCAAGTACCTCTAAATTCAACTCGGACCTCCCACAGACTAAGAACATCTCCTTAATGCTTTTGATTGCTAGTGCTCAAGGATTTCGTCCTTCACGACTTCAAATAAGCCGGTCTTGGGTTCGACTGATATTCACTTGTGACACTCACAACATTTATAATATCACGTCTAGTACACAGCATGCCATACATAATGCTCCCTAGTGCGGAGATATATGTGCTGTCCATTTCATCTCCTCTAATTCCATCAACATTACAGTCACACGAATTACGAGAGATGAACCCCATGGGACATTGGCAAGAATCTATTCAGGATTCTTCCATGCTAAACCATTTCAGAAACAGTTTCTATGTACAAGGATTGAGAAGATTTTGCATCCTTCTAGATCTATATCTATAGTGACGTATCACAATACGTAGGATGCCTCTGCTCAAATCCTTTATTCGAGAAACGTGTGGATAACCGTGCTTTCGTTGACTGCAACATCACTCAATCATCCCTATGATTAGTATGTCATCAACGTACAACACTTAAATTTCACTGCGCTCCCACTAACCTTCTTGAATACAAGTTACCTTTAAGTTTTATACCAAGTCAACGCTTTGACTATTGTATTTAAAACACATGTTCCATTTTAGGGATGCTCGTTTCAATCCATAAATGGATCGCTGGAGTATGCAAACCTTTTGCTCCTTTCCAGAAAATATGAAGCCTTCCGGCTGCGCTACAACTCTTCCATAATATCACATTCAAGGAAAGTAGACTTCATATCTATTTTCCATATCTCATAGTCGTACTATGCAGAAATGGCCAGCAAAATTGTAATGGACTTAAGCATAACGATTGATGGAAAGATTACATCATAAACAATACATTGTCTTTGAGTAACTTCTTTTGCCATCATCCTTGCTTTAAAGGTCACACCTTTCTATATACATATATGTATATCTATATATACTCCAATAATTAATAGATCAATATGCAGCCTTTGTTAACAATTCCCTTTGGTGGATCTACCAAGGTTAAACCTTGTTGGAGTACATACAGTCCATTATGAATTTAATGGCAATAAGCCAATGTCCCATATTCGTATCCAATACGAATCAGTTGAAGTTTATTGGATCATATCCATCGTCAACTATATCTTGATCATTATCAAGTTGGAACCGTCTACCAGGTACCTTCCGAACATTTTCGGATTTACGAACCGATAGATGAAGAGGTATATTAGTGGTTTGTTGAATTGGTTCATCTCCAAGTACTTGTATTTGAACTTCATAGTGTGGTTCATATTCTCGAACTATTTCGAGATTTACTATATTGCCTTTTCTATCGAATAGAAACTTCTTCGCTAAGAAGACAACATTTCTTTAGACAAACATTTTGTTTTAGAAATATAGTAGAACAGGTATCCTTGTGAATGTTCAGGATACCCCACAAAATGGCATAAGCCGGATCTACTATCCAACTTATCTCCCACTAGCCGCTTCACGCAAGCAGGATACGGGAGTGCCCAAGTTCATATGGTGTGGTTTTAACTGCTTTGGTGGTAACACTATTCAGAAAATGGACGACTGTCAAAAGTGCAAGACTTTTACAGTTTCGTCGGCAATTTGGTGAACCCCTTTGTGGATCGAACCATGTCCAACAAAGTTTGATTCCAACATTCGGACACTCAATACAATTAAGGAGTTCCAGACGGAGTCCATTGCCAGAGAATCATATTCTCTTTTAGATAGTCAATAAGCTTGGTGCTCACGATCATATCGTAATTTCTAAATATAGCAACCAAGTTGGTTTCCTACTTTGATGTCTAAATTTATTGAACATTTCAAAATTAGAGACGTGTACTTCATAAGTACATTAGGTAGTTGAAAACCACCCCCAGCACTAACACATTAGTGGATCACACATCTTCGTTTGGATCAAATCCAATAGACCTTCAACACACTCAACTAGCGTGCTAAAGTTGTGCGGGGTTTTGACTTATATCTATTGCTGATATTTGGTTTTAGTTCATTCTTGTTTATTTGTTTAATCGTCTTTAGCAAATCATATTTGCTTCCCTTTGCATAGAGGAAATCGGATTTCCAAAAACAAAACTAAAACCTTTATCGTCTATATCAAATATAGAAGTAAGATCTAATAATAGAACGTTTCTATTAATAGCATGTTTCTAAATTTAGACGAAACAAATAATCAATTTAATAGAATGACTAAAACCTAGTACGAACCTTTGTCAGAACGCTTCTGCCCAAAGTATTTTAGCAGTTATGGCACTTAGACCTTTATTCACACAATGATGGCAAGCGTCATCAACTCATTTGTTGACCTTGTTCTTAGTCGCCCTTCTAGTATCACCTTTATCCATCTTTATGCTTAGACCGGAAACCATTTCCGTCATTTTCTTCAAGAAGAACACTTCTTTCATGAAGAAGCAATAATGAGAACAAATTTCTCGTATTGATGGTTTACTCTTTGATCAACATCTTGAACAACTTATCCATTGAAGGATCGAGCTTTGTTCATGTTGTAGTTCATAATGAACGATTCATAAGAACTAGAAATCCACTTCTCATAAGTAACATTCCTCAGCAGTCAAAGGTTGAGTGAGATTATCAAATAATCTATTCTCAAGTACATAGAGGCACTCATCATTTTAAATCACAAGATTGAGATTCCAATTCAAATGGTTTGGGCCAGTGAGTTTTGATTTGGATTGGTCGAGTATCGATGACGGGATATCTTAGAGAATATTACCGAGAAATATTAAGAAGATTAACATTGAGATAATTCGTTATTAATGATTACAATTAAATGTTTGGTCTTTATCATTTAATTGCCTCCCACTAAATTTTTCGAATTCCGCTATCCTCTAGCAGACAGACGGGAAAACTTATGTTTCCTTAGTTGGGCTTTAGGTCCAATAGCGTGAATATAACCCGTAGTTAATCTAGCCCGATTACATTCACCTAAAGGTAGAAATATTTTCAATCACATCTCTATGTGACCCTAAAGATTACTTTTCCTCACCATGACAATGAACTACGTTAATCGTACCCTTCAAAGTCAACCATGTGTCAAGACCGACCTACCGATGTGAGAAGTGAAAGTTGGACTCCAGTAAACATGTGTAAGCCCATAGTTAATCTATCTGACCACACATATTTAAAAGAATCGTAGCTAATACCTCTCCATCTTATGTCAATAAATTACAGCCTAACTCACAAGCAGTACTCCCCGCTAACACGGCATACCATACTACTTGTAAGTGGCTTTCACATAATTTATTGTCGGTAGAAGGAAAAGAGAAAGAACGACACATCGGTTCTCCTTTAAGGCTTGATATACATTCTCGGGAGAGAATGGAGGAGTATAGGATTGGTTATCTCATCAGAATAATCGTTATACATTCTCAGGAGAGAATGAAGTGAGTGATCGATTGTTGATTCTTAACAACTATGTCCTCTATAGGTCATCCTAACGAGCACATACGATCATAACATATATCACAATATATATATCTCACATAATTCACATAGCATTTAATCACAATTAAAACGAGGTATGCAAATTAAATGGTGCTCTATTAATTAACTTGATTTAACAATTAAATCAAATAATTAATCTATCACCTTGTTGATAGGATATTTAAATCAATTATTTAATTGGTCAATAAATAATTTCACTAAATTAAATATTGATACTTCTTTTCTATTTCAATTTATTAATATCTTAATAATCAAAACGTGATGTCTCGTAAGTGAAACTCGAGGTTTCTAACCAGCGATTCATCATGCGAGCGACCCTATCTCCCATAAATGGGGGAGCCGAGCAGACCATCGAATCATGCCATCATATGGCTCGATGTCTCTAATTTGTTTTAACAAAAACAAGTCTAGTAAGATTGAATTGTTACTTGATAACAAATTAGGCATTGTTTGGATCTATTAGATAAAAATAAATAGAAACAACTAAGTCCCAATTAAACAACATTAAATCAATCAATTCAACAAACAGCATGCTTTAGTTGATTATATTCATAGACAATTAATCAATTTCATAATCTACGCTCTGATAGCACTGTTGGGGATCGTGCATGTATACGCAGCGGAAAACAAAAATTTTATGAAAAACCGTTTTTCATTAATGTAAACATTTTACATTATATTTATTTTATTTTATTGAAAATCATATTTTCAATATTACATGCATTAATTGACTTAATTCAAATCTAATTAGAATAAATAATCCACCATTTAATTTAATTATCAAATAATTAAATATTTAATTCATGCATCTAGGGCTGGAAACGAGTCGAGCCGAGTCGAACATTAAGTTTATCGAGCATGCTCGCCTAAAAATTATAGTTGCTCGAGCTCGAGCTCGAGCTCGACGAGCCGAAATTTTTTGTGCTCGAGCTCGGCTCGACAACAAAATTAACTGCTCGAGCTCGGCTCGATCGAGCGGCTCGAACTCGAATCGATCGAGCAGCTCGACGAGCAGCTCGAAATTCACACATTTTGTAAAATTGCAAACAGATAACATAGCATGAGTAACAATAGAACAATCATCGAAATCATAATTCACAGGTACATCAAAATCATGGCATGGCAGTTAATATACAAAATTACAATTTTCATCACTGTAAATCATGGAAGTTCAGAGCTTTATATCACCACCTACAAAATATAGCAGCTTCATAACTATACGACTGCACCTACAAAATATAGCAGCTTCATATCACCACTATACGGATGCACCTACAAAATATAGCAGCTTCATTTCACCACTGCACGGTTCCACCTACAAAATACAGCAGCTTCATATCACTACTGCGGCTGAACCTACAAAATTTAACTTCATATCATCACTATACGACTGCACCTACAAAATATAACAGGATATGTTGTGATATATAAAATTTTAATCCTCCTGTCAAGTAGTATTATATTATTAGGAAATTAATAAATAAAAACTTCTTTTTTTTCAAATTTTTATTACCTTAAAACACTGAGAATTCATGGAAAAGGTAAGAGGATCTCTTGGGCTTGTTTCGTTTTCTGCAAAATAAAAATTCAAATAAAAATAAGGAACATTAAAAGTAAATAATACTATATATTAGTTCTTGAAAATATTACCTTTGTTGCTTTCTTCACTCCGTGAAGCTTACGACACCAATCACTAGCACACACAAGCATTTCAACATTTTCTGGAGCTAATGAAGCACGATAGGAGTCGATGATTCTAGTTCCGGCGCTAAATGTAGCTTCAGAAGCCACTGTGCTAATTGGAATAGCCAAAATATCAGCTGCCATCTTTGGCAAGATCTTGTACTTTGTAGTGTCCCTCCACCATTTTAGAGCATCTAAACATGCGATATCAACAGTTGAATCTTCTGTGGTAGTGAGAAGACCATCTTCAAAGTAGGCATCCAAGGGAAAACGCGGAATAACAACCCTGGTCGAAATCCCAATCATCGGAAACCCGCCACGGAGCCGGGCCCGATCAAAACCTATGTTGGGGATCGTGCATGTATACGCAGCGGAAAACAAAAATTATATGAAAAACCGTTTTTCATTAATGTAAACCGTTTTTCAATATTACATGCATTAATTGACTTAATTCAAATCTAATTAGAATAAATAATCCACCATTTAATTTAATTATCAAATAATTAAATATTTAATTCATGCATCCCATACTACATAAATTAAATCTAGTGCAATTAAATTTATCATATAAATTAATTATTTCTAGCGCAATTATATTATCATATAAAATAATTACTTCTAGCGCAATTATATTAATCATATTAATATATTAATTATAGCGCAATTATATTAATCATATTAATATATTACAATTAATTACGTAAACATACAGAACATAATTAATTTGCGTAACATAATCTTATTATTTAATTCTAATGAACTTGAGTTTATGTAAACATTCGCACATAATTAATTTATGTCAGATTGACAATTAACATAATCATATTATTTAATTCTAATCAACTTGAATTGTGCAATTAAATTAATCAAATTAATTAATTATACATATATAATTAATTACGTAAACATGTACACATAATCAGTTTGCGTCAAATTGAAAATTAAGATAATCATATTATTTAATTCGAATCAATTTGAATTTAACTGACATTTAAATTAATCACAATTAATTTTTCTATATCAATTAAAAATCCCATAGCGCAAACATTAACAGTACATAGCGCAAACATTTAACGCAAACAATTAAATCTAAATTTAATCGTAAGTACCTCAGGGATTCATCGGACGAAACGAGGTTCGTCGGAAGTCGCGCGGATGCGACGCGGGGACGGCACGGGTCGTGTGCGGGGAGAGCCGGGCGAGTGGCGGGGCTCTCGGCTGGACTCGTGTGTCACGGCTGGAGCGCACGGGCGCGACTCGGGCTGTGCTCGGGCGTTCCTTCGGCGTCTCTCGTCTAATCAGGTTTCACCTCGTATAGGTAATCCAACTTACGTATTGCACTAGAAACACGTAAGGGAGAATACGACGGGAAAAACGGGCCGGAAAAACGGTGCCGGAATCGGATTCCGGCGAGGGGAGGCGGCTGCCGGCGGCGGCACTAGGCGACGGTGGGCGGCGGCTCCGGTTGTCGGCGGTCCTCCGAGGGAGGGGCCGAGGGGGCGGACGAGAGGGAGAGAGGAGAGGAGAGAAAGTGAGGCTAGGGTTTTGAGCTCTTCACTTTGGTGTGTTTATTCTCATGCCTATGGAGCTCCTTTTATAGGTGAAGAAAGGAGCTTGTTGGGCTCAAACCCTAATGGATCGGATCCATTAACCCTAGCCGGCCCAATACACTAGCCGTCATTACGTTTCTCCAAAATTGACAATCAATTTCATCTTCGAAAAATATAACGATTATATTTTCTTTCTCATTTTAATTTTCTCATCAATATGAGATAATAATAAAAATTTCCAATTTCACAAAATCGGAAAGCCCATTTCAGGGGTACTGCTAAATCGGGAAATTTCCCAAAATAGAAAGTGTACACCATTGTGTCCGTTTTCTTTAGCTCAGTATTATTTCCAACTCATAATCACAATTATGAATCTCGGATTCAATCATATTGACCTCCGACTATATGTACTTAATTAACAGTTAATTAATACATGATCGTATTCAAGGATCGGTTTACACGAGAATGTGACCCTCAATGGTTCAGGTGTATAACTAGCCGTGGGCTCACAACATATTGTGATTCGAACAACATATTGTTCTTATTTCAACTACTCCCAAGAGTTTTAGATTAATAATCATATTATTTAATCTCCGAACAAGTCGGTGCCCAACGAATCAGTGACGAGCGTCTAGCAGCAACGCTTCACTAATTCCCTAGATACAAATGAAGTGCCTGCAAGAACCTTGTAATATAGTTAGCGTACAGTACGATCCCTCCGATACATATGTCCCGATCAAACTAGAGATATTGGTTAATCGAGATCTCTTGTTGAGTTTGATAATTGTGCGTACGTTCTAGGTTTCGTAAAATCCATTCGTGATTGATTCAGAGAAACACATTTCTCTAATCACCTCACTATTCAACTCTGGCCAGAGATTCCGGGACTACGAACCATCAGAACACACAGGACATCCATGATCTATATCAAGCGATCAGATCCCCTACTACCATGCACAGACTTCACATCAGATTTCGAACTGCACGAACATTGTCTCCTTTTTCGACTTACTCCCTTTCCAGGGAATCAGAGACACGTCACGATACAGCTAGTCCTCTGATGAAGTCACGGTGATGTCTGGGTCTTAAGGATTAATTGTGTACAACTATATTATCGAATTCTCTACTCGATCAGTGATAACCACTTAGGGATTCCAGGGAGAGGGGGTTCAGTGAACTCATCAACAGTGAGCACCCACTCAAGTATGTCGATGTCCAAACATCGAGGCTCGAGATTAGCCCACATACACTAAGTGCTAGTCTCAAGGGGGAAAGGCCGAGTATCCTTGTTATTGGCGTAACCCATCGACTAGGAACTGAGTTTGACCAGTTACGTTGCGTTAACAGAATTATCTCTCGGTTTCCACAAAACCGAATTCATACAACATGTGTAACTGTACAGGACTATATCTATGATTCAACATTGGGAGCAGATATAGTATATGCCATTAATATAGGTTTCATTAATTAACGAAATAAACCGTTATATAACGGAATACGGTTAACCGCTCGGCCAACCGTTGGCTCGCCGGTCACCTATTCCAACAACCTAGCCACGGGAAAACCCGCGACTGTTTTCTCGCGCCTGCGTGGGGCTCGCAACCCTGGTCGAAATCCCAATCACCGGAAACCCGCCACGGAGCCGGGCCCGATCAAAACCCTACCACGGGAAAACCCGCGACTGTTTTCTCGCGCCTGCGTGGGGCTCGCGAAAGTTCCCATCAGGCGCACAGGCTGCATCGTAGCAGCCCACAGCGAGTCGCTGACTCGCTGACCCGCTGTTGCGGGTCGCTGCAGGTCCGCTGCGGGAAATCCCGCAGCACCCAGCGAAATTGCCGTATCAGCCCGCAGCGAGTCGCCTGACTCGCTGTTGCGGGATAACCCGCAGCAAATAGCAGGTCGATGCGGGAAAACCCTCAGCCTAGCCGTGTGATCGAGCCCTAGGCTCGATCCACCCCACGCGATCACGTCCAACGGGGATTCCTCGACCGTCGGCGGTCCGGTGGTCTTCGACCACCACCGCCCGGTCGATCCTCGTCACGGGTCTCGTCCTCGTATCTTGGTTCTCGGTATTTTTACGATAATAAATATCTTTAAAATCATAAGGGGGTTTCTATGATTTTACCTTGTTCTCGTTTGCCGGAAAATCGAGATCTATGATGACCTTGAGATCTTTCCACGTATTCCTTGCACTAGCTTGAACGTCGGGGTGGGGATCCTTCTCTCTCTACTTTATCTCTCTGAATTTGTGAAGGAAAAACTTACTAAAGAAGAGAAGACCATAGGGGTGCTTTTATAGGGGACCTTAAAGAGGTGGAATATTGGGCTCCCAATATAATTAATTAAATTGAGTCAATCCCAAATCTATTAATTAATCCATTAATTATATTTAATTCCACTAAATAAATATAATTACTACTCCCAATATTAAACCATATTATATCATCTGATATACCGACAAGAAGATCTTGTGGGTAGTTGGTCCTCGATATTCTTGTCAGCCGCAATTTCATCACCAACTCGCAATTTCAGAAGCATTTTTTGGGTTTTCGTTTGAAAATAGGGTTTCGAGGGGATAAGTGTGGTTAATTTTGGAATCCCATAGCTCGATGCTTTACGAAGAGAGGAAATTGAAAAATCAATTTGGGAATTAGGGTTCTAGCTCTGGGAATGAAAATCGCGTAAGGGTTGTATTGTAATGAAAATATTTTTGTAAATGTTTTAATGTATTTATTAAATAGGATTTATTAATTTATTAAATTGATAAATAAGGGAGTGGAGGAAATTACTTAAATGTCCTTGATCATTACGTGTTTTTAAGCTCAAATCGCGTAACTGTGAAGTGAGAGTCACGCACCCGGAATATTCTTGGGAATATTCGTTTCCGGCTTCAGGCGGGTTTGAAATTGCAAATCGGTTAAACCTCAGGTTGCAATCGCCAACGATTTTTCGACGAGGTTACAAGGTGGAGAAACGTGTAAAGTACAGATTGTAAATAATAATATTCCCTAATTTTTATGTAAAAATGTATGTATTCATTTTAATTTTTCAGTAAAAAAATAGGTGTATGATTTATAAAAATTGTCCCACGTACATTCGTTTTTATAGTCCCACATACATTCGTTTTTTCAATTTAGCCCCAAATATGTCGAATTTGGTTTCAATTTAGTCCTTTTTGTACGGAAATTTCAATTTTTGTCGAAACGTGTCCATAAATGCTGACTCAACGCTACGTGTTAGCATCCCATTGGTCAATGACTTTTTAAAAAAGAAAAGAAAAAAGTCGTTGACCAATGGGATGCTGACACGTGGCGTTGAGTCAGCATTTATGGACACGTTTCGACAAAAATTGAAATTTCCGTACAAAAAGGACTAAATTGAAACTAAATTCGACATATTTGGGGCTAAATTGAAAAAACGAATGTATGTGGGACTAAATCGAAAAAAAGCTAAATTTATGGGACTAAATCGAAAAAAAGCTACATTTATGGGACCAATTTTTTTTATCTCGTTAAACGGTGAATTCATGTGACATTCAGTGTTTTTCATTCATATTCAGTGTGTTTCATCCTATTCAGTGTATTTTTTTAATCAAACAGTATATTTGTGTGACATTCAGTCTTATTCAGTGTTTTTCATTCCAATTCAGTGTTTTTCAGTCGCACTCAGTGTATTTTTAATCCAACAGTGTATTCATGTGGCGTTCAGTATTTCTCATTTCTATTCAGTGTGTTTCAGTCGCACTCAGTGTATTTTTTAATCAAATAGTGTATTTAATGTGATATTCAGTGTTTTTCATTCCTATTCAGTGTCTTTCAGTCGCACTCAGTGTATTTTTTAATCAAACAGTGTGTTCATGTGACATTCAGTGTTTTTCATTCCTATTCAGTGTCTTTCAGTCGCACTCAGTGTATTTTTTAATTACACAGTGTATTCATGTGACATTCAGTGTTTTTCATTGCTATTCAGTGTCTTTCAGTCGATCTCAGTGTATTTTTTAATCACACAGTGTATTCATGTGACATTCAGTGTTTTTCATTGCTATTCAGTGTGTTTCATCCTATTCAGTGTATATTTTAATCAAACGGTGTTTTTCATTCTTATTCAATGTTTTTCATTCCTATTCAGTGTCTTTCAATCGCACTCAGTGTATTTTTTAATCAAACAATTTATTCAGTTGACACTCAGTGTTTTTCATTCCTATTCGGTGTCTTTCAATCGCACTCAGTGTGTTTCAGTCATATTCAGTGTGTTTCAGTCATATTCAGTGCGTTTAAGTCCTATTCAGTGTGTTGACTCTCATTAACTTGTTTCATGTTGAATGGCCAAAACACTGAATGTTATAAAAAAACACTGAACGTCATAAAAAACACTAAAAATAAAACAAATATTCCAAAAAAAATCCATAATTTGACCATTTCGAACATATTTAACAAAATGTATCACATGACAATATCAATTACAAAACACGACAATTAACGTGATATCGATCAAGAAAAAACTTGTGAACCCGATCTGGGGCTGGAAAAACAACCCCAAGTGGCCTTATTGCATACGAGCCATATACGCTCTTCGAGTCAATATCAAAGACCGAGACCTGCACAAATTAACGAGGCATCATCGTCTTTCTTTTTTATTTCTTTTTTGAGGTCGGCCTCCATTATTTTGAACTGGTTCCAGACGAAATTCTTCTCCGCACGGTGAGCCGGCCGAGCCTGCTGAAGAATAGCAGCAAATCCCAGATCACCAATCTTGACCTCCCCTTGGTTCCCATTAACAAAGATATTATCACACTTTAAGTCACAATGAATAATCGGTGGATCATGGCTGTGAAGATACAAAAGCCCCTCTAGGATTTGCCTCGACCATTTCTTTAAAGCCCTCACATCAACATGCTTATGTTTTCTCCGGTACCTATGCAGCATATACATTAAACAACTCAAGCTCGCATTTCACCAAAAATTAAAATAAATCATAGCTTTCATGATATTTTCTTGAATAATCAAAGGATACACTTTCTTGAAAGCTCCTCTACCTAATAAAGAAATTTTACCCGGATTTTTCTTGATCCCAGGTAGAGCAATGCAAAAGTAGTAGGCGTATTTGCTCACACCACTGAATGGGACATAATCATACTGAATGAGACATAAAAATACTGAATAATGTGATCACACATAAGTACACTGAATGCGCACACACACACACACACACACACACGCAATTCAGCCAAGCCAAAAACACTACACATTCAGGCCATTACTGATGTAACAGTAGAACAAAAATACACTGAAAGGCATGTAAATACACTGAATGGAATGTAAAACACTGAATGGCATCACACACAAGTACAAGTATACTGAATAACACATAATCACACATAATGACACTGAATGGCACATAATCATACTGAATGAGACATAAATATACTGAACGTCCATCAAAACAAAACTGAATATCACTGAATGACACATAATCAAATTGAATAAAATTCAGGCAAATGGCAAACCATTATTAGCAGATCTTTTGGAAGCTCGAGGAATGTCTCACTGAACTTTCCAAGAACAAGTACAGATCAGAGAATAATTTGTTTCAATATTCTGCAGATAATGAACATAAAGCATTACAATTTACAACTTAAAATTTTCAAAGTGTACTTTTCCCCATTTACTAAGAAAAACAAATCTCATAGAAAATAATCAAAATATAGTATATATTTTAACAATTTAGAAGACACGGGGAGCAATTGAATATTGAATGAAAGGTTATCCTTTAAGGTTGTCGCTAGCAAGTGAAAGTTATTATCTGAAAGTTATTATCTGTTAAGAGAGAATCACAAGAAAGGCAACAGGTCTGCTATAGCTCTAAGCTAAGAAGGATGCAAATGGTTATTGTGTTGTGGCAAACGATAAACCTTGATTCAATCTAAATAATATCCTACAATAATAAAGCTCACACATACAAAGAATATCTACAAGAATGAAATAATTGATATAAACCTGAAATTGTTGTATTCCACTCACTTGAGAATCTCTGTTCGTCATTTCATATAACACCTTGCGAGCACTCCAGAAACACCCGCCCCTTGCGTACCCATCGATCACGGCTTTGCAGAAGTAGACATCCAAATACTTCACCCGGCAAACACGAAGAGGAACAGGGGCAGCGATTCCAGCTCGTAGATCCTCATCCTCTTCATGGATTTTTTGATCGAACGAAGCCCTCTTCAGGCGCTTTTCCGAACATCCGGCGGTTGAACGTTCTCGAACCGCTTCACCCTCACGGAAGCCTTGTCCACCCTCGGCAAAGGAGTTCTGAAGGTTGAGTTGAGCCCTGGATCCGTAGAGCAGGATGGCGGCGCGGTTGTAGGCGCGGGCAGAGTCCTCGGCGGCGGAGAAGGTGTCGAGCCATCGGCGGGTGTGCTTGCGGGGCTCGCGGTTCTCGGTAAGGCACGGCGGTTCAGCGTCTTGAGGACGGCGAAGCGCGATGGCGTGGGGGTGGTGGTAGCTGATGAAATTCGAAAGCCCAATCTACCGTGCGTGCTGGGAGTTGCGTGGAATTTGGGGGAGAAATGAGGAACCCGAATTGTTCAAAATTGTTTATATGAAAGGATAACGATGTCTTTACACATTTTAAGCGGCCTAATTGACACGCGTAATTTTTCGAAAGCCTTATTGCCGAAAAATGTTGAAAATTGACCTTATTGCCATTTTTAGCTTATTGATTTTGAATGCTAAAAATGTGAATAATTAATTAGATGTTGAAGAATCCGTACAACTAAGACATGATTGCACACAGAATAATTAGCAATGGTAAATAAACATTATAATTATAAATTCTGGCTATAATGGATGTTCAGGTCCACCCAATTCAATATTCTTATTACAGATAGGTGTGTCCTACACCCTAGTGGACTACATTCTGGCCTCCGAAATTCATGATTTTAAAGAGAACAAAAGAAAAATAAAAAATTCTCCCTCATACACAGTAACAATTTCACGATCCAAATTCCAAACAAAATCAAGTTCCAAAACATGGCAGCTTACGCATCCTTGGTTTCTCTGATGCACGTCGTACATGACCTCGAACATCATCCTTCCCCACCGATTACCCTCGACAAACAACTACTCGATTCCATCACTCAACGCGTCACCTACTTTCAAGAATTTCTACAATCCTGCAATAGTCGTCCTACCCCAGACGATGACGAAGAAGCTGCCAATCCATTGGAGATGCGTATTGCAGCCTCAGCTCACGAGGCCGAAGATGCAATTGAGTACCATATTGTGGACTTTATTAAGCAGAAGAGGGATAACAAACCAAATGATGCTGATAACAAGATCAAGTCCATCAACAGATGTGTTGACATCCTGCAAACTGTGATCGAAGAGATGGATTCCATTAAGAAATTGTTGGTATTGGTTGATACACAGACGAAACAGAAGCCGCCGCTGTTGAACGTGGCCATTAGAGATCACGATGTTGTTCTTGCGTCCAATGAAACCTTGGTGGGGTCCGATGCCATTTTACTCGAAATCATGGAAAAGCTCGTTGGGGCCCAACTCGATCTCCGGGTCATCCCGATCATGGGAATGGGCGGCATAGGTAAGACTTTTCTCACCAAAACTATTTACGCTAAACCAATCATTAAGGACCGTTTCGACATCTGCGCTTGGGCTACCATCTCTCAAAACTACGACGCCACAGAAATCCTCTGCGAGCTTCTCTCTCAAGCCACTAAGACAAAGCAGCAACTGAGCGGGAGTAGCGCGGATGAGTTGGGATTGAAGCTCTACAAACGCTTATTCTGTCGTAGGTTTCTGATCGTGATGGATGACGTGTGGAGCATCGACTCGTGGAACGCGATACAAAGCTACTTTCCTAACAACAATAACGGCAGCCGAGTGCTGGTGACGACCAGGCTATCGCAACTGAGTTTGCAGCTGAACAACGACTACAGCCTTAACATGAGTTTCCTAGACAAGGATAGCAGTTGGGATCTGTTCTCCAAAACGGTGTTCGGTGACAAGCGTTCATGTCCTCCCAAATTGGTGGAAATCGGAGAGAAGATCGTGGACAACTGCAGAGGGCTTCCTCTATCGATAGCTGTGGTGGGAGGTCTTTTGAGAAAGTTGAACGGAAGTCGTTCATCTTGGGAATCGATACGAGACAACTTCACCTCGGTGGTGAATATGAACAACGATAAACATTGCTTGAAACTGTTGAAGTTGAGCTACAATCATTTGCCGGTCTACTTAAAGCCGTGTTTCTTATACATGGGGTTGTTTGAGGAAGACGAAGAGATCCGTGTCTCTATGCTTGTCCAACTATGGGTCTCCGAAGGATTCTTAAGACCGACGAACGGAAAAACCTTGGAGGAAATCGCTAGAGGGTTCTTGCAGGACCTCGTCGATAGAAACCTCATCCTCATCGGTCGGTTGGGGCCTACCGGAAACTTAAAGTCTTGTAAAATTCACGATTTGGTGAGGGACATGTGCTTGAATGAAAGTCGAAAAGAAAAGTTTTATCATGTCATAGAGCAATGCAATTCTCCTCTTCCTCAAGCCATGAATACCCAACGTCGGGTTGTCATAACCAAGGGCACTTCAAAAGAGAAGGTGTGTGGTGACTTGGAATTCATGTCGCGCGCTCGTTCGATTATTTGCGATCACGGCGATGTCACATTGTCCCATAATCTGGTATTGTTGAGGACATTGCACGCCCGCAAAAAATCCAGTGTTTCGAAGGGCGTGACCTCCATGATATCCCTCGTGTCTCACTACGTCAACCTGCGACACCTCGCTATCAATGCTAGCTCCATGCCGTCGTCGTCAATCCTTCCATCTTTTAGTCCGCTTTGGAATTTGCAGACACTTATTGTTTCTTATGATGCCTTGTATTGGTCTGGAGTCTTGTCTTGGTCTGGAGTCTTGCTCGCCGATTTATGGAAAATGCCTCAATTTAGGCACATCGAGTTTATTGATCCTTATATGCATCTCCCAGATCCTCCGAGCTGCGATGAAGGTGATGCGGTGATCGTCATGGAAAATCTACACACGCTCAAAGGAATAAGGAATTTCAAATGCAGTGAAGGGGTGATGAAGAGAATTCCCAATATCAAAAAATTGAAATTGGTATATAGTGATGGTGGTGATGCGTATCTGGCGGGCAATATGAAATATCTGTGTGGATTGGAAGTCCTCAACGTCACCTACTACTTATCCCCAAGAGAAGGGCTGATTACCTTTCCCCACTCCCTCAAGAAGTTGAGCCTTTGCTTGAAGCACACGTTTGAATTTGATGACGTAATGTTGGAAAAGATGGGTTCGTTGCGCCTTCTCGAGGAGCTGAAATTATCTAAGGGGCGTTTCGAGAGAGAGGAGTGGGAAATAAGGCAAGGACAATTCCCCAGCCTCAAGTGCTTGATAATGGAGTATTGTTCGGGTCTCAAAAACTTACGGATGGGGTCGAAAGAGGATGATTCGTCAGCGTCCATCCTTCCACGGCTTGAACATCTTAAGCTTGTTGGCTTGCGCGGGCTGATGGAGATCCCTTTTGAGCTTGGAAACATTGATACGCTCAAGACTATAAAGTTGATCAGCTGCGGACGAGCGGTGAAGTCACTCAAAGAGATGTTCGATGAGCAAGTTGAGTTAGTAGGCGGGGAAGATCAGCTAAGCTTTGACGTCGTGGTTCAGGTTTACGAGTGGGATAACCATTTGAGCTTGGCGAGTCCCAAGTTTAATGTGAAAATGTTTTGATGTAAATGGATTTATTTTTTAATTTTTGTTCTTATTTATATTTAATCATAATTATAGTAAATAACATTATCGAAATATTCAATTAATTGGCATATAATTTTGTCGATATATAATTTGGGTAGAGTTCGAAGACAATGTAGCAAATCATTTCAAGTTCTGAGAAGTGAGAGCCTCGCGAATAGAAACCAAAACAAAACCTCCAGGGCGAGAAAACGTCGATGGCGATGAAAGGCACCGGCGATAGTCTATCGGAATTATACTGTAGCTCTAGGCGGCTCTCTCTAAAGGTCAGAGGTGTTTTTGAGAGGCTTGAGCGTCTGGAATTCACGTCCGGCGTCGTGCCGGGGTCCTCCGATGATCAGGAAGCTTCAATTTGGACCGACATTAATCGGATCCAGGCACTATGCTCTGGTATGGATCGGTTTTGGCGTTCCATACCCTCCAAGCCTCAACGCGATCTCTGGAAAAGATCAAATGTCTCTCTGATTCTCTCGCTATTTCTGTTTGTGAGATTGTGTATTGGTTTTATTGCGATAATTTTGATGTAATTTGTTTTACATAAAATATAGAGAGAAAAATTAAAGTACACTAAATGGTATAGTGAGACCGCTTTATTGTACTAGGACATAAAAATACCGCTTATATACACCAAAAAGCTGTGAACATCCGAAATTGCCCTCCAACTATGTCGATTCCTCAATTACCTCATCACTTTCGACAAGCTATGGATGGCGAATGTGTAGGCGAATGTTATGTATAGCTTAGTTCAGATCCTTGTCGAATCAGATGAGTATGGCGAATCTTATGTCGAATGTTTGACAAACTATGGAGAATATGATGTCGAAAGTTTGTGAGGTAATGTCGAATATGATGTCGAATCTGATGTGTTATATATTTTTAATTATTTTGATGTCGAATCTGTTGGCGAATCTTAATCGTAGGTACTATACGATGTCGAATCTGTTGGCGAATCTTATTATTTTGATGTCGAATCTTAGGCGAATGTTTTATAATGTATTTTTAATTATTTTGATGTCGAAGCTGTGGGCGAATCTTAATTCGTAGGTACTATACGATGTCGAATCTGTTGGCGAATCTTATTTTTTTGATGTCGAATCTTAGTCGAATGTTTTATTATTTATTTTTTATTATTTTGATGTCGAAGCTAATTTGTTTAAATATAATTTTCTTTCAAATATAATTTTCTTTCAAATATAATTTTTTCAAATATTATGTCTATCTAATTAAAACCGGCCTCATTATATGATTACCACCCTTGTTCACGCAATTTGAAACAGTACTTTTGAAAAGACAATTCAAATTTAAACCACCTAATTAATTAAATGATCTGAAACGGGGTTTGTCGAATCATTGCGTCTACTTGGCGAGTTTAATGGTTGAATTAATTGAATGCCAACCTTTCACCAACCGACTTAATTGAACCGTCCCATGGCCTTTCAAATTTTTTACAAACCCTAATATTTAACTATAAATATTGAATTCTACACATCCATTATTCTACATATCTACATCTACAAACCCTAAACTTCAAAACTACAATCATAAAAAAAAATGGCTACTATTGGTCTCGACAAATTCTGGAAGATAATAACTTCAACCGATTTCAAGACGGTGTTCCGCCTCGATGCTGATTTCGCAAACTCCCACGAGTACATTTTTGGTGATTGCGAACTAAAGGACAAAACCGGCAACGCGTGGACTGTGAAAGCAACATGGCAAGCAGGTTACTTTTCTTTTGTCGGTGGTTGGCCGGAATTTTGCAGGGCACATCATCTGCAGCTGGGCAAGATTGTCCTCTTCGAGCAAACCAGATTCAAGACCTTTGTTGTCTCTGTTTATGGCAGAGATGGGAAAGAGATTGTGAACTTCACAAACTCTTGGGATGCGGGGTCTGATTCTTTGCCGGATTTCAGTGCAGTCATACGCTCCATCCTCGCTGACAACAAAAGCTTTGTCGACGTGTACGTCGATGATGATGCTGATGATGAGGAGGACTATGATATGGATGACGATACCAGTAATGGTGATGCTGCTGCTGCTGATGACGATAATGATGAAGTAGGTGAAACTCCGGGTCCAGATAATTCTGGTGATGGTGCTGCTGCTGGGGACGATGGTAAGGGTGACGGCGCATGATGTGTTCGTGCTGTTGATGTTGGGTTTCTTTTGCTGTGATGTGTTGTTGGTGATGTATTGTTTGTGATGTGTTGGTGTTTTAATATAATATTTTCTTTTCGCTTTTGTCGCTTAATTAACATTCGCCTTCATTAATTAACATTCGACATCGTATAATTAACATTCGACAAAGTATAATTAACATTCGACATGATTATTAAAAGGAAAATTAAGGCTTAATTAACATAATATACATTCGACAATATTAATCAATCGACAAGGCTATTAATTATTACCAATCGAACGTTTAAATTACACATTCGACAAGGAGTAATACAAGGATTAATATACATTCGACAAGGATTAATATACATTCGACAAGACTTAAAACATTATTATTTTGTGAATTAATATTGGTATTAATTTATTAATTTATGGAAAATAATAATAAAAATAAGCATTATTTGGAGTAAAAACATACTGTGTCGATTGGTATTGTCGCGCACATCCAATCAAGGCTTAATTAACAAAATATACATTCGACAATATTAATCAATCGACAAGGCTATTAATTATTACCAATCGAACGTTTAAATTACACATTCGACAAGGAGTAATACAAGGATTAATATACATTCGACAAGGATTAATAAACATTCGACAAGGCTAAAAACATTATTATTTTGTGAATTAATATTGTGTCGATTGGTATTAATTTATTAATTTATGGAAAATAATAATAAAATAAGCATTATTTGGAGTAAAAACATACTGTGTCGATTGGTATTGTCGCGCACATCCAATTCAAATCCTGTACTGTGGCGAATCTGAAAATTTACATTCGCAAAACAATGGCAGAGTTACCGTCGACTTCCAACATCCCAGCCGCCGATATGCCTGATTCAATTCCTAGCGGTTCACATGAATTGATCGATACACAGGAGTTGAACGACACACAGGGAAGTTACATCTCGACGCAAGAGGTTGATGCTTTGCTAGCTTTCGCACAGACGACACAAAATGTGTATGCGGAGCCCGTCGAGGAAGACCCTGATCTGGTATGTTTTTTATTAATGATTATGGGGTTTAGGTTTACCAATTAGGGGTTTTTCTGAAATTTGGGATTTAGGGTTTCTGAAATTGGGGATTTAGGGTTTATGAAATTGGGGATTTAGGGTTTATGAAATTGGGGATTTAGGGTTTCTGAAATTGGGGATTTAGGGTTTTTGAAATTGGGGATTTAGGGTTTATGATTTTACCTTAAACATACAGGAATGGTCGTGGGTTAGAGCTACTTTCCAGGGAACTGGAAGCAAGGCTGGTCTTTACAATAAGATCAGTAATATGAATCTGTTGTATGTTGGTTTGAGTAATAATAATCGGCTGCTTCAGAAGATAGACAATTCGTGTTTTAAATACTTTCATAGAATGGATCATCACCAACTTGATTTGCCTAACAGTGTTGTTCATACAATTCTTAGTCGACAAATAACTTTTCCCAATGTGAAAGCGGATGAACTGTGGTTTAGGGTTGGATCAAAGCATATATGTTTTGGGGCAACCGAATTCGCGCTTGTCACTGGACTTCGTTTTGGTGCTACAACATTTGACACGACTATTAGTCACCCAACACCGGAGAATGGTTTGTATGCCCGTTTTTTCTCCAATTGCAGATTGCCACCGAAAGTGAAAGAACTTTTGGGTGAATATACGGCAGGCCGTTTTCAGTCCACTGACATTAGTAATGACGATCAACTAAAAGTGTACAAGATTTTGTTTGTTCATCTGATTGTGTTGGGCGTAGACGATGCGAAAAAGAGAGTAGACAGCTGGGTGTGGGCGTTGATCGAGGACGATGAAAAGTGGGAGCAGTTTCCATGGGGTTCATTCGCTTTCAAGAAATTGATTCAAGACATCTGTGCGGTGCGGACAACTGCTGGGTATGCCAAGTATCATGTATACGGGTGTTCTCTTGCGTTCTTGGTATGCTACTGCAGGGCTTATATTTACTGTTTACTTATGCAATGACAAATGTCCAATTCTAATTTTTTGTTCTTCATAATACACTGCAGTTTTGGGCATTCGAGGCTATTCCTCGTTTGGGCTATGAATGTGGAAAACCAAATACCAACCCGTCTGAACAGAGCCCTCGGATTCTGAAGTGGGAGTTGACTAAAAAAATGTCTCATATAGACTTGGAGTACATCTTCAAGGAACAGGTATTTGGGAGTTGACTAAATAATGGTTTACTTAGCCACATGGGCTTTCTCATTGTGTATGTTGTTTCCTGTTGCAGACAATATGCCACACACGTCTGGAACCGACAGAAGCTGAGAAAGTACGTTACGCAGATTGGTGGGCGAACGTAGCAGATCCTCAGACTGAGGAGTTGCGTATTAGGGCGCGTAAGAAGCCACGTATTTCATCTCCTCCACGGCGGAGTCAGGTTGATCGAACGCAACCCGTAATGCAGCCGCAGGTTGAAACTTTGGTAGGGGATCCATTACTACTCAATTTGAGTGACGTCGCGGTTTTTGAGGACGTCAATATACGGCCGAGCACAGAGCACTTTTCCCCCAATTTGCAAGATCGCCAAAATGATACATCTCCGGCGCGGGGACGTAGTCCATTTACTGACACATCTCCGCCGCGGAGACAGAGTCCATTCAATCACACATCGCCGGCGCGAAGACAGAGTCCATTGAATGAGGTGGGTTCCGGTGCTTGCAAAGACTCCACAAATTCTTTGATCGTTTCCTTGGTGGAATCTGTTAATGCCCTTCGAAAAGAGAGCGCCGATCAGTTGGAGGTGGTTCGGAAAGAGAACGACAAAAATTTCGCCGACCTTAGGGATCAGATTCCTGTAATAGTTGGAGAGAAGATGGAGAAATGTTTGATGTCATTGGAAGAACACATTGCATCCATTGTGGACAGTGCCGTACGCAAGGCTTTCACTGACATAACACCAATCTTTAGTACTGAGTTGAAGGACGCAGTCCTTCCAAGTATCTCGGATTCTATTATGCATGGGCTTCGTAATATGATCATAGAAAATAAAAAAAAAGCAGCTCAATCTAAGACCCCAAATGTACAGACTCCAATTGTACGAACTCCTTGTAATGTTGGTGCAGGGCAAAGCTCTAGTACTCCTTTTAATGCTGCTGCAGGGCAAAGCTCTAATCGGGAAAGTAATGTTGGGAACCAGGTCATAGTTCCGATTGGAGATAATGTTGTGCAAGCAGTTGAGCCCTCTGAAGGAAGTATCCTAGTGCCACTGAAAACAGCATTGCCTCAGAACGTGGATAAGGGCAAAGCTGTGGAGATACAAAATGATCCAAGCCCGCAGCTGCCAAATACAAAAAGAGCAATAAAACCTTCTGACGCCCTAAAGTCCCCGTTCACGAATGTTAACCAAATAGTGGAAAGAGCTGATAATTCATTCAGAAAATTCCTGAAAAGCAGTGAAAAGTATGTTAACATTATTACATGTTACAAGACTTGGTAAGACTAGCAAGTGGATAATGTATCTGTTAATTTGTTTCATGTTTTGGCAGGGTTGTTGTGTTTGGCATGATTACACATGAAGCGGATGCAAAATGGTTTTCAACAATAACAGATGTCAAACAAGATTTAGAGACAGAGGTAATTTGGAATGCTTATGATTGAATGCAACATATATTAACTACATAATGCTTATGGTTTTCAGCACATGAATGTCTATCTGCGTATATTGCACAATCAACCTGCTTGGACTTGCGGAGCGGCTGAAAACAGTTCCTTGTATTTAGTGTTGGACTTGCAGTTTGCGGTAATTATTTATGAATGAAATTTATTTCTTTTATGTACCTAATCAAGTATGAACTTAATGGGAAGACCATATCCAACCTCAGGACACTATTCGGTGCTTGTGGCGGGATAAGTTGAAGGAGAAGGGTGTTGTACCCGAGAAAGTTATCTTCAAGAAAAATGAAGTTAAGGAATTGGTGAAGCGCGTCCGTGGAGAAGTAACACTCAACGGCTGGCATAATATGAAAGATTGGAAAAAATTTAAATCGGTTAGTATTTACATGTCACCATTCAAATCTTATTTTATCACATGTCCAATTACTAATGACATAATACTATAGGTTGTTACTCCTTGGCATACAAATGACCACTGGGTAATTTTGCTGCTTTCTCTTGCGAAAAAGACCGTATGGATATACGATCCCATAGTCCATCGGTGGTCGCCTGAGATACACGAGTCCAGAATAGAATCGGTGTTGTGCTGGAGGAGGATGATTCCACAAATACTCTCACATGCTGGCTATTATGAATTGAAAGATACTCAGGTGACTGAAACCTGGGACGTATCCATTGCGCCACCGAAAGCATGTTTCGTACAAACGGACCTTCATTCGTGTGGCCCATTCGCCTTGAAGTGCATTGAGCAGTTTTTTATAGGCCGACAACTAACAGGTGTGACCGAGGAGAACATGGAAAGAATTAGATTCCGGATGGCCGAGCGAATTTACTCACATGCTAAACTGTATCCACTACCCGTAGATTTTTAATTCTGGTATATTTACGAATTCTGGTAATTCATTTTGTGGTCTGTACAAGGTAATGCACATTCGACAAGGCTAGGCACTTAATCCATTCGAATGTTCATTACAATCGACAATGTTTAAGACTATCTAATACACATTCGACACGGTCTAATAAACATTCGACACAGTCTAACACACATTCGACACAGTCTAACACACATTCGACACGGATTATTACAGTTTAATAACGCTTCGACACAGTTTAATAGACAAGGTCGAATGCACATTCGACAACGCTAGGAACTTCACTATTTTGTGAATTAATATTGTGTCGAATGTTATCTGATTTGTGTCGAATGTTATCTGAATTTTGTCGAATCATTATTGTAGATTCAGAAGTACACAGTAAATCATATGTAGTTAATGGGGCGAATGAGTCTTGTCGATTCATCAGTCTTGTCGATTCATTGCGTCTAATTAATAACGCTTCAGTTCATCTGATCGAAGAAATCAGATGTAGTTAATGGGGCGAATGAGTGGCGTGGTAGTTGGGGTAATGAATGGGGCGAATTTAATTAAGGCAACCTTTCACAAAACGATGCAAAATCACAGTCCACTGAACTCTACCTGTTGCTATAAATTAAGTTGTTTACCACTCTCCTTTTTTACCCCTCTAATATCCATTCAATACAAAAAAAAAACAAATGGCAAACGTTGGTCTTGCAGTTACCAAGTTCTGGAAAACACTTGTTTCGGATGATTTCAAGGAGTTGCTTCGCCTGGACTCCGACTTCGCACAAGAAAACCTGCACCTCGCCGGCCGGGACGTCGAACTGAGGGACAAATCTGGCCACGTCATGATCGTGCATGTTTCATGGACGTCGGGTTTTCTGACGTTCAATCGTGGGTGGTCTCAATTTCGTGCAGCGCATCGTCTTGGGCTGGGGTATGTGGTCCTCTTCGAAAATTCCTTATTCGATAGCTTTCTAGTGTCCATCTATGGGAGAGATGGCAAAGAGATTGTGGATTTCAATAATCCACAGCCTCGTGGATCTGAGACGTTGCCGAAAGTGAGTGATGTTGTTCAGTCCATTATGCGTTCTAATCAAGCATTTGTTGACATCTACTACGATGATGTGTCGTCGTTTGATGGGGACGAGGAAAGCGCCGACAGCGAGGACAGCGAGGATGATGATGACGATGACGACGGTGCAGAGTGAAAAGTTTATTCTGCACGGCCAATGTAAAATTTTCAATCGGAAATATGTTTTTTTTTTTTTAATCGCCATTAATGAATGTTTAATTATAAATTTATAAATAATATTAGGATTCGACAAACAAATTAAGCATTCGACAAACAAATTAAGCATTCGACAAACAAATTAAACATTCGACAAACAAATAAAACCCTAGGCGAATCTGATTTACACACATCAAACTAATTAAAACCCTTGTCGAACCATAGCGAAACCCTTGTCGAATGTTAGTTCAGCTGTGTCGAATACACATGAAAACCCTAGACGAATGTATTATACAGCTTCTCGAACCATAGCTAAACCCTTGTCGAATGTTACTTGATTTGTGTCGAATGAAAGTTAAACCCTAGGCGAATGTTAAATGAGCTGTGTCGAATCATATTTAACCATGTTCAATCATAATTAAAAACATGTTCTTCAAATCATTACAGCCAACTTTCACGGTCAAATTCGGTTAAATGAACTTTCATGTTCAATCATGATGTGTTGTCGTTTGATGGGGACGAGGAAAGCGCCCACAGCGAGGACAGCGAGGATGATGATGACGATGACGACGGTGCAGAGTGAAAAGTTTATTCTGCACGGCCAATGTAAAATTTTCAATCGGAAATATGTTTGTTTTTTTTTAATCGCCATTAATGAATGTTTAATTATAAATTTATAAATAATATTAGGATTCGACAAACAAATTAAGCATTCGACAAACAAATTAAGCATTCGACAAACAAATTAAACATTCGACAAACAAATAAAACCCTAGGCGAATCTGATTTACACACATCAAACTAATTAAAACCCTTGTCGAACCATAGCGAAACCCTTGTCGAATGTTAGTTCAGCTGTGTCGAATACACATGAAAACCCTAGGCGAATGTATTATACAGCTTCTCGAACCATAGCTAAACCCTTGTCGAATGTTACTTGATTTGTGTCGAATGAAAGTTAAACCCTAGGCGAATGTTAAATGAGCTGTGTCGAATCATATTTAACCATGTTCAATCATAATTAAAAACATGTTCTTCAAATTACAGCCAACTTTCACGGTCAAATTCGGTTAAATGAGCTGTGTCGAATCATATTTAACCATGTTCAATCATAATTAAAAACATAAACTTCAAATCATTACAGCCAACTTTCACGGTCAAATTCGGTAAATTCTTCAACTTCGGTATTATTACCGTCAGTAGCAGCAACAAAGGAAGGGCATCTCCTACGAGTGTGATCGGCTCCACTGCATATGGAGCACTTTTTACGAGCACGACGCTTGCTTTGTTGACCTACCTCGGTTGGCCCAACCGTCTGCTGAGATAGCACCACCTCACAGCGTACAATGTTGTGACCATCTCCACCGCAACGTGAGCAATGTTGTGGTATTTTTGACCTTGATGCACTTCTTGAACTTCCAGCAGAGAACCTTGACCTCCGGGGTCGACCTGCTTGTCTCTGCCTATCGGGAGGAAGGCATACGATACTTCGCACAGATGAAGGTACCACCCAAGCACTCAATTCAGGGATGGGCATCACTGTTCCGCCCCACATTCCACGTAAAACGGAGGTCTTATAACAGTCTCCGACGTAGGCATTTATGTTGTGATTAATCGTGCTAAAAAAAGAAGGAAAATACTAGAACCATATATCAACCAAAAAAGGAAAGAATAACAATTCAAAAAATACGTGAACGTACCGTATCGCCGCAGCTGCATGACTGCATGGTTTCAACATTTGGTCAAAGTAACCACAGCTGCATGTTCTGTTTGCGAGATCCACAACTAATATTTTCACTCCATCTCTAACTTTAAAGCAATTTGCATTGATGCGTTCAACGCTCATTCTCGCACCTTTTCTGATTGCTTCTACCAAATCCTGGGCAGTGGCGTGACTGACCTCGTCGTCTCGCGACTCCGCATCGGTTCTTCGCTCGTAGAACCACCTCTCAATTATTGCACGCATTATTTCAAGAAGAGAACTTATTGGCAGTGTACGTGCCCATACAGCTCTTTTATTAAATACCTCGGCGGCATTCGAGGTCATAAACTCATAACGGCGAACGGGGCATAAACTACGCGCCCACTTATGAGGACCTATATTTATTAACTTTTGAAACAAAGACTCGTGCCTAGTACGAAGGGTGGCAAAAGCAAGTTCATAATCGGAAGTGCGGAAACTGAAAGCGGCCTCTTTGAATAGTGATATAGTATCACTGCCAAAATGCTTCATATTGGTTTGCATATGATGGTAGCAAAAGCAATGGTGAGCCTCTGGATACACCATATTCACAGCGTTGCCAATACTCTTATGTGCATCAGATACAATCACCAAGTTTTCAGGAGAACCATAAGCTAGCTTCACACGATCCAAAAACCATTTCCATGTGGAGTCGTCCTCAACATGGCCTACTCCTATCGCCAACGGAAAAACTTGTCTATTACCGTCTAAAGTGGTGGCGACAAACATAATACCATTGTATTTTCCCTTGAGGTGTGTACCATCCACTACAATCACCGGTCTGCCATAATTTGCAAATCCATTGATAGAGGCAGCCAATGCAAAAAAAGCATTTGTGAACACATGGTTGACAGGGTCAATTTCAATATCGGTCACTGACCCAGGGTTGAACTCTTTCAACGTATACAAGAAAGATGGCAAATTAGCAAATGATTGCTTCTCATCACCAAAAATCATTGTAAGCGCATGATGCTTTGCTCGTAACACAGTCTGATATGTAGAGTGAATGGAATTACGTTGTTCAAGTTCACTCATCATTGATCTGGGAATCAATGTAGAGTTCTCCGCAAGAAGACGCGGGGCAAAAAAAGCACCAAGGATTTTGGAAGGTAGCCTTCGGGGACCACTACGAGTAGGGTCTAACGTGCAAGTATGTTCTATCACTTTATAAACTCTCCAAACATTGCTATTATTGCTGCTACAAACCATGAAAGGGCATTGCTTAGACTTACATAATACCTTCAGTCTCTTCTTGTCCGAGTACTTGATTCGATATTCACCAACTTTGTCCATATGATACAACCCGACGGATCTGGTCAGATCCTCTTTAGTTGTGTAGAGAGCGCCAACCTTTATGACACCACTATTCATAAACAATCCGCCTTCCTCGTCCTCTAGGCCACTATCATTGCAAGTAGTTGGAGCTCCTGGAATTAGCCACCTTGAGCTCCTTACAATATCAGAATCTAGGTTGGTGTTACCATCTCCGGTAGATTGTTGTCTCAGGTATGGAGGAAACGTGACACGATTGGTACTACCAACAGGTTCGGAATTTTGGTTATTGGCAAGCTTGTACCATGACATGAAGTCCTCAAACTTGGCACGCATATCAGGGTCCTCAAAAACCTCTGCTGCTCCTCCTTCTTGAGTGAGATTTCCTTCTCCTTGTGCCACATTATCCACATCATCTCCAATATTATCTGCCTCAGGATCTCCATGCAAACCCCACTCCTCACCAAAATCAGTACTCGTGCCATGTTGAGCTATAACTGTATTGGGTATTTCCAATGGCAGTACTATATTCGGTGTACGTGCTCCGTGGTTATGATCGTATGGATGAGATGTACCTTCATCCACGAAAATATTGGTGCCCGTGAAAGTGGTAGTGGGACGAATTTTTATTACTGATACAAAAACAACTGGATACCGGTCCTTCCGAAACAACTCAAAAACATCATCGTCCGTCTTTAGTTTCCTTTTCCGGATTTGGTGGTCATTCAAATCCACATATGATTCAAAGATATACCTAGATGTAGAAAGTAAATAGCAACGAAGTATTTAACATTCGTCATATCTCATTTCAACACTACACATATGCATATCACGTAACACAAACCCGTAAGACATTAGAAATCTTACCTGTAGAGATTGGTGTCTGCGTTAACACAATGGTGTACGCTGTCCCACAAAGCTTGATAACCACCCTCTCCAGCCGGTACAAAAGCTACGTCATCTTCCCCTCCAACATATTCCAAACCAGACCATTCACCACCGTATCTCACACACAGTTTTAAAGTGGACATATTTCAATTTCAATACTTTGGAAATGATCAACAGTAGCTTTCAATCCAAAATAAAAAACTAAAAGGTTGTTGTTGTTGTTGCTGGTTGGAATTAATACCTGGTTTTCTGGTTGGAAATGAGAACTTAAGAAAAGACAAGTCTGAATGAATGATGGTTGCATTTACACTCTTCAGAGAATTAATGTAGGAAATCATAGGAAATCTTTTTTCTGACACACAGTAACAATTTATAACATTCGACACACAATTGATAACATTCGACACAGAATTGTGAACATTCGACACACAGTCAATATGTGTGTCGATTGTTTCCATTTGCTAGGCGAATGTTATAATATCTTTGTCGAATTTCAATTTTGTATCGAATGTAAACAATACACCTCTTCAACTGTATGTCGATTGCCCAACTAATTTGTATGTCGATTGCCCAACTAATTTTGTATCGAATGTCGATTGATTACATTTCTTTGGCGAAAGTTATAATTTCTGTGTCGAATGTGTAAAATGTAACCAATAACAGTTCAAAATTTAGTAGCCGTTGCCCAAAAGTAAGGTCCACAACAACTAGCCGTTATCGAAAACGCCTATAAAACCACATATATTCATTGTTGAATATTGATTCTGTGAAAGAATATATGAAACCCGCTCCCGAGTCTCCTAGCAGAGTTCGGTATACCTTCTCATCTGCTTTAGGCGATGGGCCACCTGTCAATTGTGAACACGGTTTAGAGGCAGAGCTACTCACATCAACAACAAGATATTTGCGTTGTGGTGTTCATGAGGTAAAATCAAATGACACTATTTTTTAATTCACATTCTTTTTTACTCTCATACATATAACTTATAATTTGTTTCCCTGTAGTACGACGATTGTGGCTTCTTCAAAATGGTTGACAATGACGACATAGGTAAACTACAACGTATTACTATTGCAAGATTGAAGGGGGAAATTGAAAAATTGGAGTATGAAAAAAGCGTGTTGCAAAGAAGGCTGGAGTCAGTCTCTGCTAATTGTATTTGTTCCCCGAATGTTGAATAAAATGTATTAACGTAATCTCTATAATGAATCGTGTTTTGTAATGTGTGTTTTGAACATTTATATTAAATTGAATTGGTAAGAATTGATTTTTGCATTGAATTATTTGGTGTTGGTGGGATAGCCTTAAATTCACAATCGTTGGTAAGAATTGATTTTTGCATTGAATTATTTGGTGTTGGTGGGATAGCCTTAAATTCACGTAACTTACTGGATAAAATTGGATCATGTTTTAGGCTTTAGGGTTTAGGAATAACCATTATTACGAATCTGATTGTGGATAAACAGATTGTCGACACATATTCTTACATTCGACATACAAATCGACATAATTAACCGTATGTACAATCATAATGCAAACATGCATTGTCGATTCTAAATAATTAAACATTGCATTGTCGAATCATACATTAACTGTCTCGAACCATCACACCTTAGGAGAATCATAATTCTCTCTATTGAATATGTAATTGGCAATTGGCTGGTCAAACTACAATGAATATAAAGTTGCGGGATTGGTGGGATCGCTTTAAATTCATTGTAATAAATTGTTAGGGTTTCCCATAATAAATGATATCGTTGTATCTACCCATATAGGTAGAGACTATTCAACTTTCTTTGGTCTATAAAAACAAGTCGATTACTTAATCTCCCCATTATACTTCCTTTGCTAAAACGTTTCAAAAATGGAAAATTTTTACCGCATCATAATTCATCAAGATCAAGCACAAAAAATTCAACTTCCCCCCGGCCTACACCCCCGCACAAAGGCTTTGGTCAATCAGAATTTCTCGCTAACAGATCAATCCGGCAAATCGTGGGGCGTCAAATTAATCAAAGAGGGTGGAGAATTTTATTTCACTACAGGTTGGCCTAAATTTTTCAAAGATCATTCATTAACTTATGGGAATGCTATCGTGTTTAACAGAACAGATACAAATGAATACCTGGTTAACATATTCGGTCGTCACGGTTGCGAGATCGGCGGATCCGGGAGCGGCCATGATGAGATTGGCAAATCTAATTTTATAGCATAATATAATGTCAGTGTGTTAATTTTATCTAGTTTTCAGTGTCTTATTTATGAATGTTTTTATTCGACATACTTATGGTCACATTCGACACACACATCAACACACTCGACACAGTAATCAACACATTCGACACATAGTCGCAACAGAATAAAAACATATTCGGCACACTTTCGACACTGAAAACACAAAACATATTCGATACACTTTGTACATAAGATTTGACAAAATCACAACATTCGACAAAGGAAATGCACATTCGACACAAATTCTGACATTCGATTGACCAATCGACAAAGAAAATTACATTCGACATAGGTGTCGACATGAATCAGCATTTCGACAAGGGCGAACCAAATATACTTATCTATCGCCCTGGAGAAGGAAAATCCGGTGAAAATTACAAGTAAGGGTATAACAGTCATTTAGTGTATATAAGCAGTTTTTTTATGTCCTGGTGCAACAAAGCTGTAGGACTATCCCATTTAATGTATTTTTTAGGTTTTGCACTAAAATATAAATGGGTATATAAGTCTTGATGCTCTGCAAGGGAATTTTTAGATTTAAGATTATTACTTCTATTATTCACTCCTGGTTTTGTCTGGGTGTGTTGTACGGCTGTATATTGGATTCGTCGATTTACATGTGTTCCGGATATCTTCATCTGATGGTGTTAGGGCCGGCTTATTACCCCATATTAGTTAGGCCTTAGTCAATGTATAAATAAGACTTATCGATTAATGAGAAATCAACACTAATGATTTATGTAATTCACATATCCTAACAGATGGAGATACCTTTTGAGCTTGGAAACATTGATACACTCAAGACTATAAACAGGATCAACTAAACTTTCATGTCGACATTTAGGAGGTTAACAAGTTCGAAAACCTGCTCAGCTTGGCGATGGAGATACCTTTTGAGCTTGGAAACATTGATACACTCAAGACTATAAACAGGATCAACTAAGCTTTCATGTCGAGATTCAGGAGGTTAACAAGTTCAAAAACCTGCTCAGCTTGGCGAGTCCCAAGTTTTATGTGAGATTGTTTTGATGTTAAGGGATTTTTTTCTTCTATTTAAAGTATTTGTTTGGTGACACTATTAGCATTTAGCAGTTGGCACTCCTTTTTTCTAACATAAACTGAGTAAAATTTTAAGTTACTTTGGTAATTGTATAAAATAAAAAATATTTAACACTCCATACAAAATTATCATCCAATAAATCAATCAATTATTATTATTTATTTTTTAAAAAAAATTGTTCTTAGTTTTATTTAATCCTAATTATAATAAATAACATTATTGATAAAATTGTAATAATATAATTGTGTATTTATAAAATTAAATGTCAACATTATTTTTAAAAAATTTAAATTTAGAGGTGCATGATTTAATAATTTATTAACAAGGAGATAGGTTTTAGGAAGTAGATTATTAATTAAAAGTGTACTTTGAAAAAGTTGGAGTGTGAAATTGAGCTTCGGAATTAATTACTCTTTTTACTAAAGTAAATTTTAATTTTGATATAAAAATGTACTTAGACAAAAGGGAAAAATGGCAATTAGATTTTTTTCCTCACATTTTTTGAGCACTAAGGTCAAGTTTCAATTAATGCGTCGACAGTTAGGTCTTTTTTGGCAATTGGGATGAAAAATATACCTGGAAAGACGAAAATACCCTTTGATGCAGGCGGAAGCGTAAACAAAATTAAAACTCGTTGATTCCAAAGAATGCCGATGATTAACCGATCAAAGATCGTTAATTCGTTCGAATACCGATACTTGATAAACAAAAAGAGAACTCTTTTATTTTTATTAATCTATAAAACAACTGCTTCAACTTAAAGACAATACGACATATAAATAACCCTAAACCCTAATATAATTGGGCTTTATTAAAAATAAGAAATAAACAACAAATAAAAGAACTAATTATAACTTGGGCATTGTAACCACATCATTCTCCTCCTTTAAGAGAAGATTCGACCGCAAACCTGAAAGATCGAGCACAAAGGTGCCGGGATCAAACACCCACCGGCAGCAAACCTGAAGGCACAACGCAAGAACAACGACGTACGTGTGTGGTGCCGGAGAAGCGACGTGTTGAGACGGCTCATATGAGGTGCATCGACTCGTTTTAACATACATTTGTTGCTGGAAAAGAGTACAAAAATCTTCTGTATCTACCATCATTTCGAAGTCGGACGAATGTTGCACATGCTGGACTAATGCATGGTACTCCAGATCAGCATCTTGTATACCCTCATTTCGGGAGAGATATTCACTAGGAACAACAATTTCGGCGGCACTTTCATCATCAGTCCCATCATTGCCATGTACATCATAGGCTTGATGCGGGACAAGGGCGGCAACATGAAGATGCAGCGCAACAGCAACGACTTCAAGAAGCGGCTCATGGGTAGCGGCTTGATGAAGTGGCTCGACACCCCAGTTCGGCTCGGGCTCGGTGGGCTCAGCGTCCCAGATCGGCTCGGTAGGCTCGGCGTCCCAGATCGTGGCCCGTTCATTTTCCAAATTTGTATCCCAAATCACACAATTTTCGTCTTCGATCGATTCAGTATCCCAAAGTACAGAGGAGTACTCATCGTCAAGATCAAAATCGACAAAAATCGGATTTGTAAAATCTGCATCAAAACATCGATCTTCGTGGGGGTCGTCGAGGGCGGACTCGTGTGCGGAGGCGGGCTAGTGTAGAGATTCCGATAGAGCGTTGGTGATGAGCCATATTTTTTGGCTCATTTTTAGGTTTTTTAGAGTCAAGTAAATCGAGTCTTTAGTTTATTTTTACTTTGTTTGTGTCTGGGAGGCCACGTTTTGAGTACTTGGGCAAGTTTTGCAGGTGGGCAGGAAACAGAGTGGAAAGAGGAGCGCACTGTGTGAAAGAGGCAAGTAAATCACCTTCCAGATCAAGAGCACTCGTTGAGCAAGCCAGACTGACGAAAAGGTCCAGTGGAGTTGAGCAAGCAACCAGGACGTCAGCAAGTGGAGCAAGACTTGAGTCTGACCAAGTACCGCACATGGTCCGCTACCTCAATTAGTCAGAGAAGAAGGTACATGGGCAAGCGCGAACGTTGACGGAGACGAATGTTGGGCACGCGGTGAACCAGGAGTCCTTAAACTTGTGGAGTCTTCAAAGACGACCAGGTTCTGTTGGAGTTGTGTACTTAATGTCTAGATTTGAGTATTCTGAACTCTGTATGCACTTTCATTTACCTATTAATTACAGACATTCATTTGCTTTTAATTATTGTTAATTAAATACATGCAAATCATAGTCCTGGATTTTATACGTTGTAGTTAGTATGGTGTGTCGGGCCCGCACAGAAGATCATACTATCGGTTACTCGTATTTAATCGAACAGTTGCTCACGACCTAGATGGACACGGACCGATCCATCGGTATAGTCGTTGTGTGAGAGAGAAGATAATTTGTCTTGATTATCTTATCACACTTGTACACTTGGTGTATTGAGCGGATCGATTGAGACTCATCAATTAGGATTGCTCGGCGATAATTGATTTGAGACTCGGAGTATTTTATTCTTAATCCCTGAAACAATTGCGGGTGTGTATATTTAATATAAGTGACTTTGATTTACCAAAGGAATTAACCGGTTTAATTATTGGGTTGATTACCGGTTAAGTTGGGTCACTATATTTTATATATGGCATGCCGTGAATTCTTGAAGGGGCAGTGTATCCCGTAAGGGTTGATAATATCCCCGAGATGAGCTCATAAGGATTTATTGTGTAAACCTCGCGAGTGGATTTGTTCCGCACAATAAATAAGGTTGAGTGGTACTAGTCTCGGATATAAGAGATGAATAAATTTATTAAGCAATAAATAAATTTTATTCATGGATATTTAAATCTTAAATACACGGAATAAATAATACTAAGTTGGAGAAATATTATTTGGTATAATATGGAATAATATTGGGAGGTCAATTTTATTTATATAGTGGAAAATAAATAAAATTAATATTGATAAGAATTAATGGATTTGGGTTGGACCCAATTTAATTTTCAATATTAAAGCCCAATATTTATTCTCCTTTTGATCCCCTTCGTAGCCTATAAAAGCACTACATGGTCTTCACTTCTTAACCTACGTAACGCCTACAATAAAGTTCGAGAGTGAAGAGGATCCATAAGTTCGATAGCTCGTCGCCCACCCGACGTTCGAACGGAGTGCAAGGAATACGCGGGAAGGTCACGAGGTCATCATCGATTTCGTTTCTCCGAACAACGAATCGTAGGTACAATTCTCAACGCACTTGTTAATTGTTCGATTTGTTTTTATCGAGAATACCGTAGGACGAAGATCCGAAGATCGAGGCCCGGAGTAGACGGACGAACGCGCGGTGGTGGCGAAGCCACCGGACCGCGGCGCACGCCCGCCTAGGGTTTCGGCGTGGGGGCGATGGGGGCCGAACCCTCGGTTGAGCCGAGGGTGTGCGATCGACCCGAGGGGATCGATCGCTGGGCACGGGCTGGTGCCGTGCCCTACCCCGCCGTGAAGGCGGGGGCCTCCTGGTGGCGGCGGGTTCGGGTGGGGGCGGGCTGTGCGTCTTCGGATGCATGGTCTCCAAAGCCCGGACTCCGGCGGATGAGTCGGTGTACGTACGATCTCCGGCGAAGGGTTCGTTCGGGTTATCGGTTCCGCAATTTTGATAACCCGGGATAGCGAATTCCAACAATTGGTATCAGAGCGTGGTTTACGTTCGCGGTATTTTCGATAAAATTGTTCTACCTTGCAGGGTTCCGACTATTATGGCTTGATGATTATTCGTTTAATTATTTTGTCATGTGATTGTTGGTTTTATTAAACTCTCGGACATGTCGAGATTCGTTTTTGGTGGTGAATGCTTGTAATAGTAAAAATTCGGGGGTTGACCGAATTTAGGATTTATTATTATGTTCGTTGTTTTTTCCGGAAAATGTATAGGGTCGATTTCGTGTATAGAATCGATACCGAAATTGTAATTTAGATTTTTGTAAATTTAATATTACGATTGGATCGACGTATCGAAGACCGCCGGAGAAGACGAAGTGACGAGAGGGACGAAGGGCTAGGGATCGATTGGATCGATCCCCGTGATGCCCGATCGATGGCTATGGGCGTGGGGGCTGTTGCCCTAGCCGCGGCTGCCACCACCTCGGTGGTTGTCGGCTTGGCTGGGCGGCGGCGCTCCTCCCCGTGGGTGGCCGGTCGATCGAAGGTTGGGGTGGTTCGGGGTCTCCCAACCCGGACTACTCCTACAGGAAATATACTTTCCTAATTAATTCATAATTCCTATTTTGAGTATTTCTTTATGGAATATTCTAGAAAAATAGAAAAAGAATTAATTTAGTACTAAATTTATTTTTCCTATTTGATTATTCCTACTCATGGGAATATTCATGGATTAGGAATAAAAATAAATTTGGAAAAGTATAATAGTACTAACTATTTTATTTCTTTATTTCATTATGGATATCATTTAGAATATTCCAAGTATATCTTGGATAGATTATTCTAGTGATTTAATGAAGTGGAAAAAGAAAATAAAATAAATAAAAATATTAATAATATTTAATTTTATTTTTAATATATTCAATTGACTTAATTTTCGAATTAAGTAACTTTTGGATTAATTGAAAATAAATGGATTTAAATATTGGATATTAATATTCTCGTCACATGGGGCATTCAAGAAACGAAGACTGAAGACTAGAAGATGCGTACGGGGATGTGATGAAGCCATAATAGTCGGAAAATAATATTCTAGTAATTATTTTGACTATGTGATAATACTATGTGCTTTATTACATGTATGCATGCTATATGTGTTTATTTTATGCACTAGATAGCGTATCCCTTTATTGTAAAAAGCTAAGCGGGAGAGGGTATGGAAACATACCCATGGTCTCCATTGCTGCTCTCTTGGTGACTTTTATATACCTTTGAGGTATATATAGATAAGTCATTGGAGGAGAGTTCTTGTAATTCCTCTTACAAGAAACATTGATTAAGTTTATCAAACAATGCCTAATTTGTCTTTCCAAAGCTGATTTCAAGTCGACTCATTCTCACCCCGGGGAGTGGAATAGAGCCAGAGCCACTTGGTCATGTAGAGGACACAAATTAGAGACTTTCGTGCCATTCTTTGATAGGTGGGTCGTTTGTCTGCTCGGCTCCCTCATTTATGAGAGATAGGGTTGTTCGCATGGTGAATCACTGGTTAGAAACTTCGAGTTTCACTTATGATTCTCCACGTCTTGATTTACGAGATTAAATGGATCAAGTAATTGGGAGTCAATTATAAAAGTCTCTTAGTGTAGTAAACGTCCACACCACGTGGCTTGCTATGCTGACGGACTTTGGATTAATTGATGTAGACAGTTGTAAGTAATTATGAAGAGTTGTGAAGTTATCGTAAACGTCCACACCACGTGGCTTGCGGTGATGTAGCAATTCCAAGTAATTTACTTTGGTACTGAGTAATGGTTTACACTTAGATACGCGTTGTAGTATTCCTCCCCACGAGGTTACGCTATAATTGATGTATGACCGAAGAAAATCTAATTGCTAAATCATTTGGGTGGGTAAACGTCCACACCACGTGGCTTGCCTTACCTGATGGGATTTTAGATGTGATTAGTGATTTAATGATATTATTTGAGGGAGATAATATCGGATATTAAATTGTTTGTCTGTTTTATGTGCTTATAGGTTAAGAATGACTGTGACCCCACTTTGTGATATACTTAAGGATGAAAACTCACCGGTTCCATATGGTGATGATTGGGAACGAAATCTGGACATTGTTCAGACTGTTGAGCTTTCCGAATCCACCGTTGTCCCAACTGATGAGGACATTCGAAATGACCTCAGGATGATGTTGAGACATAGCGTGGAAGCCGGACAAGAGGTGATTAACATACTCACAGAGTTCTCTCTCAATGAGTCCCTTAAAAAGGATTCGGCGAAAGCGGAGTTTGTGCATAGGTTGAGAAAATCACAAGCTTTTGTGGCAAGGCTAGAGGAAAAGCGTGCAGAGAAACCCAGTGGTTTAAAGCCACGGATTGGTAAAGGCAAGCCTTTGGGCAAGTGTTTTCGATGCAAGCAGTTTGGGCACTGGAGGTCTGATTGTCCTCTCATCAAAAGTACGAAATCTTCTTTAGTCGTAAAACATAGTCAGTGGTATTATCTGCCGGAACCTGGTGTGTAGATATAGAACCACTGACGGTATGTGCATTCTAAATGCAAGGGTTCCAGGAAACCCGACGACTTAGAAAAGAAGAAATCGTAGTCTACATGGGCAATGCTGTAGAGGAGGCAGCAGTTGCAGTGGAGGACATTTTATAGGATTTCATTTTGGGTTATTGCTTTTATGTACCTTTCAAATTAGAAAGAACTTTGTTCTGGATTTCTAATAAATGGATATTTTATTTCTTTTAATCATTTGATGGTTATAAGGAGAAATAATGGTATTATCTATTTTGGTACATTAGCTAGCAATATATAAATGATGAATCCTGAGTCCACCACGATGCAACGAACCGTTTTATATATAACTCGTTTTACTAATAAGAGATTTCTTTATTTAATCATTTATACTTATGGATTCTTATGCTAAGTCATATTTATTCAAATGAGAAGTTCAAGGGTCGAAAATTGATTGTAAGATCAATTAAGTTGAAGGAGTGGACCTTCCGACCTAAGAATCTAATTTGGAAGATAATACGACTAAGCAATCCTTTATGGATATAAAGTATAAGATCCGTACAAGTATTAGAATTGATTAACTCTGATGTGTGCAGACCTTTGTCTACTCAGACAATAAGATACGAGTACTTCATTTTATGATTACTCGAAAAATGGACTAGCATACCTGATGTGCCACAAAAGCAAAGTGTTTTGACATGTCAATGGACACAAAGCTATTGTGGGGAACCATCATGGTATATCCATTGAAAGCCTGCGATCTAATCGCGGAGGCAAGTGCCTGTCTGAGGAATGCATGGCATACTGATCAGAGATTGGGATTTGATCCCAAATGACTACACCATACACTCTTGTGTAGGAATGGTGTGTCGGAAATTAAGAAATGGAACTCTTATAGAAATAGTAAAGGCATGAGTTATACGGAACTACCTATGTTCTATGGATATGTCTGGAAACAACGGCGCATTCAAATGCGGTTGTAGAATGTCCTAGAAGAACAAAAGATGTGTGTTCAAATAGTACTATGAACCAGAAGGACGTTATAAGTTCTAACGCCCGGTTCTTAGAGGAAGACTATTAGATGAACCGCAAGCCCAAAGTGACGTAATACTTTGCATAAGAGAGAACGATAAGGACTGGATACAGCCGAACCGAGTATAGATACACCACTAGAACCTGCACCTAATACTGTCACTGTTAATACACCGGAACGCCGTCGTAGTGGGAGGGTTGTCAAACAACCGGACAGATGGATTGGACTGGGTGAGTCTTCGGACTCGGCACCCGGAGTTCATGAAATCGATCCCTGAACCTATGATGAGGCGGTACAAGATATAGATGCGCCTTCTTGGAAGAAAGCGATGAAATCCGAAATAGAATCTATGGATTCTAATAAAGTCTGGGATCTTGTAGAACCACCAAGCGGCGTAAAGCCAATTGGGTGTAAATGGGTCTACAAGAGAAAGAGAGGATCTGACGGAAAGGTTGAAACCTTTAAAGCTAGGCTTGTTGCGAAAGGATATACTCAGAAAGAGGGAATCGATTATGAGGAGACCTTCTCGCCGGTAGCCAAGATAAAGTCGATCCGGATTCTCTTATCCATAGCAGCTCATATGGATTATGAGGTGTGGCAAATGGATGTCAAGACAGCTTTCCTTAATGGAAGTCTTGACGAGACAAACAACCAGAAGGATTCATTGCTAAGGGGCGAGATCATCTAGTGTGCAAGCTTAATCGATCCATTTATGGATTGAAACAAGCCTCGAGTTCGTGGTACTTGCAAATTGATGAGATAGTCCATTTTATGGATTCATCAAAGCATAGACGAATCGTGTGTATGGGAAACGTGATGGAAACAAGGTGGTGTTTCTCGGGTTTTATGTAGATAACATTTTATCATTGGCAACAATGTAAAGATGTAATCAGACATGAAATGATGGTTGTCTGGATAAATCATTATGAAAGATATAGGAAGAAGTTGGACCTGTTCTTGAGATCTTGGATCTCTAGGAGAGAACATTGTACTTCTCCTGGACATCTTACATATATATGATTATGGTTCGTTTTAACATGCAAGATTCCCAGAAAGGTTCGTTACCTTTCAGATACGGAATGCATCTATCTAAGGATATGTGTTTTGGAACACAGAAGGAGATAGAAGCAATGAAAGCAGTTTCCTACACTTTAAGTGTGGAAAGCTCGATGAATGCATTGTTGAAAACAAGAACCTGATATCGGCTATGCGGTTAGCATAGTGGGAGGATATCAAGGTAATCCTGGAAAGGAATACTTGACTGCTGTAATGAACATTTTAAGTACTTTCGAAGTACTTGAAACTATGTTCTGGATTACGGAGCAGACAAACATTTCCTTTGGATTACATTCTCTTAGATTTCTAATCGAATAAGGACCGGTGTAAGTCGATATCAGGCTATGTGTTTCACTATTAAAGGAGAAGGAGTTTTAACATGGAAGAGTGATAAGCACGATGCTTTTCGGACTCTGCCATGGGTAACCAAATAAGCGGCCTCAGAGGCAGCGGAAGTTTTGGTATAGCTCCGGGATAATCTCTGGGACTTAGATGTGATTCTTAATTTGCCAAAGGCTATGTCAATAGCGGTGCGATGGAAAATGGTAAGAAATCACAAGTCCATAAGTGTAAGATAACACATAGAGCAAGTACCACCTGATACGAGTCATCGTCAAGGGAGACGACGCTGTAGTCACCAAGATAACTTCAGAGCGGCAACCTAGAGTGCTCATTCACATAGTACTTCTTGGAAGTACAACTTAAGCACGTGATGAGTATGGGAGTCGGGAGTTTGGAGGAAATGACTAGACCTTAGTACAAGTGGGAGATTGTTGGAGTTGTGTACTTAATGTCTAGATTTGAGTATTCTGAACTCTGTATGCACTTTCATTTACCTATTAATTACAGACATTCATTTGCTTTTAATTATTGTTAATTAAATACATGCAAATCATAGTCCTGGATTTTATACGTTGTAGTTAGTATGGTGTGTCGGGCCCGCACAGAAGATCATACTATCGGTTACTCGTATTTAATCGAACAGTTGCTCATGACCTAGATGGACACGGACCGATCCATCGGTATAGTCGTTGTGTGAGAGAGAAGATAATTTGTCTTGATTATCTTATCACACTTGTACACTTGGTGTATTGAGCGGATCGATTGAGACTCATCAATTAGGATTGCTCGGCGATAATTGATTTGAGACTCGGAGTATTTTATTCTTAATCCCTGAAACAATTGCGGGTGTGTATATTTAATATAAGTGACTTTGATTTACCAAAGGAATTAACCGGTTTAATTATTGGGTTGATTACCGGTTAAGTTGGGTCACTATATTTTATATATGGCATGCCGTGAATTCTTGAAGGGGCAGTGTATCCCGTAAGGGTTGATAATATCCCCGAGATGAGCTCATAAGGATTTATTGTGTAAACCTCGCGAGTGGATTTGTTCCGCACAATAAATAAGGTTGAGTGGTACTAGTCTCGGATATAAGAGATGAATAAATTTACTAAGCAATAAATAAATTTTATTCATGGATATTTAAATCTTAAATACACGGAATAAATAATACTAAGTTGGAGAAATATTATTTGGTATAATATGGAATAATATTGGGAGGTCAATTTTATTTATATAGTGGAAAATAAATAAAATTAATATTGATAAGAATTAATGGATTTGGGTTGGACCCAATTTAATTTTCAATATTAAAGCCCAATATTTATTCTCCTTTTGATCCCCTTCGTAGCCTATAAAAGCACTACATGGTCTTCACTTCTTAACCTACGTAACGCCTACAATAAAGTTCGAGAGTGAAGAGGATCCATAAGTTCGATAGCTCGTCGCCCACCCGACGTTCGAACGGAGTGCAAGGAATACGCGGGAAGGTCACGAGGTCATCATCGATTTCGTTTCTCCGAACAACGAATCGTAGGTACAATTCTCAACGCACTTGTTAATTGTTCGATTTGTTTTTATCGAGAATACCGTAGGACGAAGATCCGAAGATCGAGGCCCGGAGTAGACGGACGAACGCGCGGTGGTGGCGAAGCCACCGGACCGCGGCGCACGCCCGCCTAGGGTTTCGGCGTGGGGGCGATGGGGGCCGAACCCTCGGTTGAGCCGAAGGTGTGCGATTGACCCGAGGGGATCGATCGCTGGGCACGGGCTGGTGCCGTGCCCTACCCCGCCGTGAAGGCGGGGGCCTCCTGGTGGCGGCGGGTCGCCGGACCCGCCGCGGGCGGCTGCTGGGCAGTCCACCCCGATCGATCGCCGCGTGCGATCGATCACTTGATTGGACGAACCCCGACTCGCGGGGGTTCGGGTGGGGGCGGGCTGTGCGTCTTCGGATGCATGGTCTCCAAAGCTCGGACTCCGGCGGATGAGTCGGTGTACGTACGATCTCCGGCGAAGGGTTCGTTCGGGTTATCGGTTCCGCAATTTTGATAACCCGGGATAGCGAATTCCAACAGGTTCAAAGACCATTCTAAGATGGACTCTCGCCCGGTCTTAGAGGTGCTTCCCCCACACGTCTCTTATCAATTCAAGCCCGTCTATTTAAGGAGAAGTGACTGATGAAGAAACGTACACGGATGAGCAGCGAGAAAGAAGGAGTGAAACCCTACTTGACCAGCGAAGACGACGACAGCCGTGTGAGCAACCAAACTCGCCGGCATTTGTTTCTTGTTAAGCCCTCGGGCCAAAAACAAACTTTATGATTTCATGCTTTTAATTCCGTACTTAGTTTTGTTATTTTCCTTTGAACAATTTCCCGTTTTAATGCATAATATAGTTCGTCGTATTTCCTTTGTTTTATTTTCGGTTTTAATTATGTCAAGTAGCTAATATGTTTGTATCTGGGCCGAGAGAATGAATCGCACGATTATGGACAAGGTACGTTGCTTCTTAGCAACTTTTGGGTTAACGAAAGGTTTTTGGGCTGAAGCAGCTTCTTTGGCATGCTACCTTATCAACCGCTCTCCTTCCATGGCGATTGACAAGAAGACTCCACAAGAATTGTAGAAGGGAACTCCGGCGAATTATGAGGACTTGAGGGTGTTTGGGTGTCCGGCTTACATGCACGTCAACGAAGGGAAGTTAAATGCACGAGCTAAAAAGTGCATATTCGTTGGCTTTAAGGAAGGAGTTAAAGGATACAAGCTTTGGTGTCCAGAGACGAAGAAGATCATTCTAAGTCGTGATGTAGTTTTCGATGAAGCTTCTATGATGGGTGATCGGTCGTCTAAAGAATCTCTAGGTTCCAAGTACTCCTATTGAGGTGGAGCCGGACAGGGTGCAAGGAGAAGATGATGGGTCAAGTTCCCCGACCAATGAAGCGAGTATTTCTACTACTCCGGAAGATCCAAAAGAGGTGGAGCCACAATGCATAGCGAGGGATAGGCCAAGGCGTGAGACTCGACCACCTAAAAGGTTAGCCGAGTATGAGTTAGTGGCTTATGCTTTAAACGTAGCCGATGAAGTTGATTCGTATGTGGAGCCTTCCTCATATGACGAGGCAGTTACTTGCGATGACTCAAGTAAGTGGGTCCTAGCTATGCAAGAAGAGATGGAGTCTCTTCATAAGAACGACACTTGGTAGTTGGTTGATCTCCCTAAAGGCAGAAAGGCCATCAAGTGCAAATGTATCTTCAAGAAGAAGGAGGGAATCCCTGGGGTCGAGGACGAGAGATATAAGGCGAGATTGGTGGTTAAGGGTTTTAGCCAAATTCCTGGAGTAGATTTCAATGATGTGTTTTCACCGGTGGTCAAGCATAGCTCGATTCGGGCGATTTTAGGCATTGTGGCAATGCATGATTTGGAGCTTGAGCATATAAATTTTGGTCTCCAGGACTCAACCTTCGAATTGTCGAGTTTCACATTCATTTGTATTATTTTATATTTTTCGTTATTTTGGGATATGCCTTTACCAGACATCTATATTGACTAGAGCATTCGCAAATGCTCTAGTCAATATATGAGATGAGTGATTTTTTGGGCATGGAAGTTTACCAAGAAAATGATGGAGTTTTTATTAGCCAAAGAAAATATGTCAAAAATATTTTGAAGAAATTAGGTATGTTCGATTGCAACCCTACTCAAATTCCTTTGGTGGTGAATGAAAAAATGAGAAGAGAAGACGGTGAAAAGTGTTGGAAATCGATATCCCGGAATTAATAAATTTAAATAAATAAATTATCTAATTAATTCCAACCGAAATCCTTTGGAGATCGAATATCCGGAGTTGTCAAATTGCGGAACGACAATTCCAATCGACTCCCGGTTGCCGGAACATCCCGCCACGAACCACCGCGAAGCCGAACTCAACCAAACCCTAACCACGGGGATAGCTCGGGCTGTTCGGTCGAGCCCTCCCGTGGGCTCGCGGCTGAACACAGCAGCCGCCTAGGGCTGCTCGTAACAGCCCACTACTCGCGCCGGGAACCCTCGCGGATCACCCCAATCGAGCCCTAGCAACGGATGAACCGCGGCTGCCCGATCAGGCGCGCGCACGCCTCCAAGCGCGCGCTAGGGTTCAGCCCGCATGGCTGCCCGCTGGGCATCCCAGCCACGCCCCGGGTGATCGCTGGGGATGCTCGTAGCATCCCCGGGGCTGCTTGTAGCAGCCCCGCAGCGAGTCCCCGACTCGCTGCCCGTGAAGGGTGGCTCGCTCACGCGAGCCGCTACGGGAATCCCCGCAGCAACGCGCGAGCGGCTGCGGGTCGAGTCCGCGATCCCCAACGGGGATCCTCGACCGCCGCGGTCCGGTGGTCTTCGACCACCACCGCCGGTCGACCCTCATTCCAGGGTTCGTCCCTTGGATCTTGGTTCGCGGTATTTTCACGATAATTAATATGTAAAATCATCGAGGGGGTTTTCACGATTTTACCTTTGTTCTCGTTGTACGGAGAAACGAGATCTATGAAGACCTTGAGACCTTCCCACGTATTCCTTGCACTAGCTCGAACGTCGGGTGGGCGACGATCTTCCGAACTCCATGGATCTCCCTCTCTACTTTCTCTCTCTAGAATTATGATCTTCAAGTTATGAGAATAGAGAAGACCATGTAGTGCTTTTATAGGCTACGTAGGGGATCTTAAGGAGGTGGAATATTGGTCTTCCAATATTAATGATTAAATTGAGCCCAATCCCAAATCTATTAATCCCATTAATATTAATTAATTTATTTTCCACTATATAAATTAATTGCACTCCCAATATTAAACCATATTATATCAAATAATATTTCTCCGGTAGTATTATTTATTTCGTGTATTTAAGATATAAATATCCATGAATAAAATTAATTTATTGCTAATTAATTTATTCATCTCTTATATCCGAGACTAGTACCATTCAACCTTAATTATTATGCGGAACAAATCCACCTGCAGGGTTTACATATTAATTCCTTATGAACTCATCTCGGGGATATTATCAACCCTTACGGGATACACTTTCCCGTCAAGTATTCACGGCATGCCATATATAAAATATAGTGACCCAACTTAACCGGTAATTGACCCAATAACTAAACCGGTCAATTCCTTTGGAAAATCAAAGTCACTTATATTAAATATACACACCCGCAATAGTATCGGGGATTAAGAATAAAATACACTGAGACTTGAATCAATTATCAAAGGCAATCCTAATTGATAAGTCTCAAGCGATCCGCTCAATACACCAAGTGTACAAGTGTGATAAAATAATTAAGACAAATTATTTTCTCTCTCACACAACTATACCGATGGATTGGTCCGTGTCCATCTAGGTCGTGAGCAACTGTTCGATTAAATACGAGTAACCGATAGTATGATCTTCTGTGTGGGCCCGACACACCATACTAACTACAACGTATAGAATCCAGGACTATAATTTTCATATATTTAATTATAAATAATTAAACGCAAATAATTGTTTATTTAATTAAATAGATTAGTGGCAATGGATCGTGAGTTTCCGTTACTTAAATCTAGACACTAAGTACACAACTCCAACAATCTCCCACTTGTACTAAGGTCTAGTCATTTCCTCCAAACTCTCGACTCCCATACTCATCACGTGCTTAAGTTGTACTTCCAAGAAGTACTATGTGAATGAGCACTCTAGGTTGCCGCTCTGAAGTTATCTTGGTGACTACAGCGTCGTCTCCCTTGACGATGACTCGTATCAGGTGGTACTTGCTCTATGTGTTATCTTACACTTATGGACTTGTGATTTCTTACCATTTGCCATCGCACCGCTATTCACATAGCCTTTGGCAAATTAAGAATCACCTCTAAGTCCCAGAGATTATCCCGGAGCTTATACCAAAACTTCCGCTGCCTCTGAGGCCGCTATTTGGTTACCCATGGCAGAGTCCGAAAAGCATCGTGCTTATCACTCTTCCATGTTAAAAACTCCTTCTCCTTCAACAGTGAAACACATAGCCTGATATCGACTTACACCGATCCTCATTTGATTAGAAATCTAAGAGAGTGTAATCCAAAGGAAATGCTCGTCTGCTTCGTAATCCAGAACACAGTTTCCAGTACTTCGAAAGTACTTAAAATGTTCATTACAGCAGTCGAGTATTCCTTTCCAGGATTACCTTGATATCCTCCGACTATACTAGCCGTATAGCAGATATCAGGTTCTAGTTTTCAACATCGCATTTATTAAGCTTTCCACACTTGAAGTGTAGGAAACCGCTTTCATTGCTTCTATCTCCTTTTGTGTTCCAAAACACATATCCTTAGATAGATGCATTCCATATCTGAAAGGTAACGAACCTTTCTCGGAATCTTGCATGTTAAAACGAACCATAATCGTATAAGATATCTAGAGAAGTACAATGTTCTTTCCTTGAGATCCTAGATCTTAAGAACATGCTCTAACTTCTTCTTTATCTCATATATCGATTTTTTTTAGACAACCATCATTTTATGTCTGACAATATCTTTACATTGTTACCAATGATAAAATGTTATCTACATAAAACCTCCGAGAAACACCACCTTGTTTCCATCACGTTTCCCATACACACGATTCGTCAATGCCTTTTGATGAATCCATCAAATGGACTTTCTCATCAATGTTCAAGTTCCACGAACTCAATGCTTTGTTCCAATCCATAGATGGATCAACTAAGCTTGTACTCTAAATGATCTTGCCTCTTAGCAATAATCCTTATTGCTTTCCAAGAAGACACATTTAGATCTAGTACTGCCTTCATGTAGATCCAGGGATCGATTTCATGTATACTAGGTCCAGAGTCCGAAAACTCTCCTAGTCTTATGAATATCTCCGGTTGATCCACAACCTCCCACTACAACGGCATTCCGGTGTATAAACAGTAATAACAGTAGGTGCAGTTAGTGGTGTACCGCTACTCGGTTCGGCTGGTTCTAAGTCTTAATCTCTCTCTCTCATTTCAAAGTATTACGTTACTTTGGGCTTGTGGTTCATCTAATAGTCTTCCTCTAAGAACCGGGCGTTAGAACTTATAACGTCCTTTTGGTTCATAGTACTATTGAACACACATCTTTTGTTCTTCTAGGATATTCTACAACCGCATTGAATGCGCCGTTGTTTCCAGACATATCCATAGAACATAGGTAGTTCCGTATAACTCATGCTTTTACTATTTCTATAAGAGTTCCATTTCTTATTTCCGACACACCATTTCTACACAAGAGTGTATTGTGTAGTCATTTGGGATCAAATCCCAATCTCTGATCAGTATGCCATGCATTCCTCAGACAGGCACTTGCCTCCGCGATCAAATCGCAGGCTACAAATGGATATACCTTGATGGTTCCCCACAATAGCTTTGTGTCCATTGACTTGTCAAAACACTTTGCTTTTGTGGCACATCAGGTATGCTAATCCATTTTTCGAGTAATCATAAAATGAAGTACTCGTACCTTATTGTCTGAGTAGACAAAGGTCTGCATACATCAGAGTTAATCAATTCTAATACTTGTCCGGATCTTATTGTTGGAATTCGCTATCCCGGGTTATCAAAATTGCGGAACCGATAACCCGAACGAACCCTTCGCCGGAGATCGTACGTACACCGACTCATCCGCCGGAATCCGGGCTTTGGAGACCACGCACCCGAAGGCACGTAATCCGCCCCCACCCGAAAAACCCGCGAGCCGAGGTTCGTACAATCGACAACCTCAATCGCCGGAGAAATCACGAGCCCACGCGATCCGGGACCCGACCGAACGCGTCGCGTGCACGAGGCACGCGGACGCCCAGCCGAGTCCCCGCGAGGGGACTCGCGATCGCTCGCAGCGATCGCACGGGATGCCTCGCGGCATCCCCGCAGCGGATCCGGCGATCCGCTGCTCGCGGCTAGGGCTCGCGTCCAGCGAGCCGCTGCGGGAGAACCCGCAGCTCGCTACGAGCTGCTACGGGTAAAACCCGCAGCCCTAGCGATCGGCCCCGTAGGGCTCGATCGACCCTCGGCGTCCAGCCGAGGGTTCGCGCACTCGATCCCCACGAGGGATCCACGAGCCGCCGGCGGTCCGGTGGTCCAACCACCACCGCCCGGCTCGACCCTCGTCCCGGGGTTCGATCCTTGGATCCTTGTTCTACGGTATTCTCAATAAATCAAATCGAACAATTAACAAGTGCGTTGAGAATTGTACCTACGATTCGTTGTTCGGAGAAACGAAATCGATGATGACCTCGTGATCTTCCCGCGTATTCCTTGCACTCCGTTCGAACGTCGGGTGGGCGACGAGCTATCGAACTTATGGATCCTCTTCACTCTCAGAACTTTATTGTTGGCGTAACGTAGGTTAGTAAAAAGTGAAGACCATGTAGTGCTTTTATAGGCTACGAAGGGGATCAAAAGGAGAATAAATATTGGGCTTTAATATTGAAAATTAAATTGGGTCCAACCCAAATCTATTAATTCTTATCAATATTAATTTTATTTATTTTCCACTATATAAATAAAATTGAACTCCCAATATTATTCCATATTATACCAAATAATATTTCTCCAACTTAGTATTATTTATTCCGTGTATTTAAGATTTAAATATCCATGAATAAAATTTATTTATTGCTTAATAAATTTATTCATCTCTTATATCCGAGAATAGTACCACTCAACCTTATTTATTATGCGGAACAAATCCACTCGCGAGGTTTACATAATAAATCCTTATGAGCTCATCTCGGGGATATTATCAACCCTTCCGGGATACACTGCCCCTTCAAGAATTCACGGCATGCCATATATAAAATATAGTGACCCAACTTAACCGGTAATTAACCCAATAATGAAATCGGTTAATTCCTTTGGAAAATCAAAGTCACTAATATTAAATATACACACCCGCAATTATTTTAGGGATTAAGAATAAAATACTCCGAGTCTCAAATCAATTATCGCCGAGCAATCCTAATTGATGAGTCTCAATCGATCCGCTCAATACACCAAGTGTACAAGTGTGATAAGATAATCAAGACAAATTATCTTCTCTCTCACACAACGACTATACCGATGGATTGGTCCGTGTCCATCTAGGTCGTGAGCAACTGTTCGATTAAATACGAGTAACCGATAGTATGATCTTCTGTGTGGGCCAGACACACCATACTAACTACAACGTATAAAATCCAGGACTATGATTTGCATGTATTTAATTAACAATAATTAAAAGCAAATGAATGTCTGTAATAGATAGGTAAATGAAAGTGCATACAGAGTTCAGAATACTCAAATCTAGACATTAAGTATACTACTCCATCAATCTTCCACTTATACTAAGGTCTAGTCTTGTCCTCCAAACTTCTGACTCCCAAACCCTCCAAGTGCTTGTAGTATACTTCCTTAGGAAGTATCTTGGTGAAAGGGTCCGCTAGGTTGTCTTCCGAAGCTATCTTGGTGACTATCGCATCTCCCCTCTTGACGATGTCTCGAATTAGGTGGTACTTGCGCTCTATGTGTTTTGTAGCACTATGGGACCGTGGTTCCTTACTGTTTGCCACTGCACCGCTATTATCACAATAAATTGTCATAGCTTTGGGCAAACTCGGAATCACATCTAAGTCCTGGAGGAAATTAAGGAACCACACTGATTCTTTCGCTGCCTCTGAGGCTGCAACATATTCAGCTTCCATGGTAGAGTCCGAAATGCACTTTTGCTTAACACTCTTCCATGATACGGCTCCACCTCCCAAAGTGTACACATAGCCTGATGTCGACTTACGCCGGTCCTTATCAGCTTGGAAATCCGAATCTGTGTAACCCAAAGGAATCAGATTGTCTGCACCGTATCTTAGAACATAATCCTTAGTATTTCGCAAATACTTGAAAATGCTCTTAACGGCAGTCCAATGAGCCTTTCCAGGGTTACTCTGATATCTCGCTACTATGCCAACGGCATAACAGATATCAGGCCTCGTGCATAACATTGCATACATTAAGCTTCCCACAGCCGAAGCGTAGGGAACCGCTTTCATGTCATCTTTCTCCTTCTGTGTCTGAGGACACATTTCCTTAGAAAGATAAGTTCCTTTATTGAAGGGCAGATCACCCTTCTTGGAATCTTGCATGTTAAAACGAGCTAGAATCGTGTCTATGTAAGATTGCTGGGAAAGACACAATGTTCTATTCCGGCGATCCCTTATAACTTTGATCCCTAGAACATGTCCGACTTCTCCCAAATCTTTCATATCGAATTGTCTAGACAACCATCCCTTTATGTCTGATAACATCTTTACACTGTTGCCAATGAGAAGTATGTCGTCTACATAAAGCACGAGGAACACCACCTTCTTTCCATCACGTTTCCAATACACACACGATTCGTCCATGCTTTGAATGAATCCAAAAGATTGGACTACTTCATCAAACCGCAGGTTCCACGATCGCGAGGCTTGTTTCAATCCATAAATGGATCGATTAAGCTTGCACACTAGATGATCTCGCCCCTTAGCAATGAATCCTTCTGGTTGTTTCATATAAATCGTCTCGTCAAGACTTCCATTAAGGAAAGCTGTCTTGACATCCATTTGCCACACCTCATAATCCATATGAGCTGCTATGGATAAGAGAATCCGGATCGACTTTATCTTGGCTACCAGCGAGAAGGTCTCCTCATAATCGATTCCCTCTTTCTGAGTATATCCTTTCGCAACAAGCCGAGCTTTAAAGGTTTCAACCTTTCCGTCAAATCCTCTCTTTCTCTTCTAGACCCATTTACATCCAATTGGCTTTACGCCGCTTGGTGGTTCTACAAGATTCCAGACTTTATTAGAATCCATAGATTCTATTTCGGATTTCATCGCTTTCTTCCAAGAAGGCGCATCTATATCTTGTACCGCCTCATCATAGGTCCAGGGATCGACTTCATGAACTCCGGGTGCCGAGTCCGAAGACTCACCCAGTCCAATCCATCTGTCCGGTTGTTTGACAACCCTCCCACTACGACGGCGTTCCGGTGTATCAACAGTGACAGTATTAGGTGCAGGTTCTAGTGGTGTATCTACACTCGGTTCGGCTGTATCTGAGTCTTCCTTGTCACCCCTTAACTCATCAAGTATTATGTCACTCATGGGCTTGTGGTCCATGACATAGTCTTCCTCTAAGAACCGAGCGTTAGTACTTATAACGATCTTCTGGTCCGCAGGACTATAGAACATGCCACCTTTAGTTCCTTTCGGGTATCCTACAAACAACCGTAATTCTGATCTAGGTTCTAACTTATCGGCCCCTTGTCGCAACACATGTGCTGGACATCCCCAGATCCGAAGGTGCCTGAGGCTAGGCTTGCGCCCGCTCCACCTTTCCATGGGTGTTGTGGGAACCGTTTTCGTTGGAACCATGTTGAGAATATACGCCGCTGTTTCCAAGGCATGTCCCCAGAACATAGTAGGTAAGTCCGAGTAACTCATCATTGAACGTACCATTTCCATAAGAGTCCTATTCCTTCTTTCTGACACACCATTCTGCTGGGGAGTATATGGTGATGTCATCTGGGAATCAATCCCATTCTCTACTAAGTATGCCTTGAATTCTCCAGACAGGTACTCGCCTCCGCGATCAGATCGCAGGCATTTAATGGATTTACTTTGAAGGTTCTCCACAAAAGCCTTGAACTCCTTGAACTTGTCAAAGGATTCGCTCTTGCGGCGCATCAAGTATACAAATCCATATCTTGAGTAATCATCAGTGAAAGTGATGAAGTACTCGTACCCTCCCCTTGCCTGAGTAGACATAGGTCCGCATACATCAGAGTGAATCAAATCCAATACTTGCTCAGCTCTATGTCCTTTACCAGAAAAAGAACGCTTGGTCATTTTACCCTCCAAACAGGATTCGCAGGTTGGAAGGTCCTCTCCTTCTATGCCGCTAATGAGACCATCAGCTTTCAACCTTTGAATTCTATTTGAATTAATATGACCTAGCCTTAGATGCCACAAGTATAATTGATTCATTTTAGAAGGTTCCTTTCTCTTATTGGTGTTCGTAGATGTGTTATTACTCTCGGTTAGTTGCACCGTGTTAGACTCAGGATTTAGAATATACAAATCGTCCATCAATGTACCAGAACAGACAATCTCACTATTTCTTCTTATGACCACAGAGTGATCAAAAGAAACAGAATATCCATTCAGAATTAACTTAGAAACTGAAATCAAGTTCTTTCTAAAATTCGGTACATAAAGACAATTTTGTAAAACCAAAACCCTATCACTACTAAAGCGTAAGTGAACGTCTCCCACTGCAACAGCCGCCACCTTCGCGGCATTGCCCATGTAGACCACGATCTCTCCCTCTCTAAGTCTCCGAGTTTCCTGGAACCCCTGCAATGAATTGCAGACATGGTCAGTGGCACCCGTATCTACACACCAGGTGCTGGTAGATATCACCGCTGACAATGTTTCAGTGACTAAGGAAAATTTCGTACCTTTGATGAGAGGACAATCAGACCTCCAGTGCCCAAACTGCTTGCATCGAAAGCACTTGCCCAAAGGCTTGCCTTTCCCAATCCGTGGCTTTGAGCCACTGGGTTTCTTTGCACGCTTTTCCTCTAGCCTTGCCACAAAAGCTTGTGATTCTCTTAACTTACTCACAAACTCCGCTCTCGTTGATTCCTTTTTAAGGGACTCATTGAGAGAGAATTCTGTGAGTATGTTAATCACCTCTTGTCCGGCTTCCACGCTATGTCTCAACATCATCCTGAGGTCATTTCGAATGTCCTCATCAGTTGGGACAACAGTGGATTTGGAAAGCTCAACAGTCTGAACAATGTCCAGATTTCGTTCCCAATCATCACCATATGGAACCGGTGAGTTTTCATCCTTAAGTATATCACAAAGTGGGGTCACAATCATTCTTAACCTATAAGCACATAAAACAAACAAACAATTTAATATCCGATATTATCTCCCTCAAATAATATCATTAAATCACTAATCACATCTAAAATCCCATCAGGTAAGGCAAGCCACGTTCGTGTGGACGTTTACCCACCCAAATGATTTAGCAATTAGATTTTACTTCGGTCATACATCACTTATAGCGTAACCTCGTTGGGAGGAATACTATAACGCGTATCTAAGTGTAAACCATCACTCAGTACTAAGGTGAATCGTTTAGAACTGTTATGTCACCGAAGGCCACGTTCGTGTGGACGTTTACGACAACTCGCAACTCTTCACAATTCCCTATAACTGTCTACATCAATTATTCTAAAATCCCATTCAGTATAGCAAGCCACGTTCGTGTGGACGTTTACTACACCAAAAAGATTTATATAATTGAAATCCAATTACTAGATCCATTCAATCTCGTAAATCAAGACGTGGAGAATCATAAGTGAAACTCGAAGTTTCTAACCAGTGATTCACCATGCGAACGACCCTATCTCTCATAAATGAGGGAGCCGAGCAGACAATCGATCCATCTATCAAAGAATGGTACGAAGGTCTCTAATTTGTGTCCTCTACATGACCAAGTGGCTCTGGCTCCATTCCACTCCCCGGGGTGAGAATGAGTCGACTTGAAATCAGCTTTGGAAAGACAAACTAGGCATTGTTTGATAAACTCAATCAATGTCTCTTGTAAGAGGAATTACAAGAACTCTCCTCCAATGACTTATCTATATAAACTTCAAAAGTTTATAAAAGTCACCAAGAGAGCAGTAATGGAGACCATGGGCATGTTTCCATACCCTCTCCCACTTAGCTTTTTACAATAAAGGGATACGCTATCTAGTGCATAAAATAAACACACATAGCATGCATACATGTAATAAAGCACATAGTATTTTCACATAGTCAAAATAATTACTAGAATATTATTTTCCGACTATTATGGCTTCATCACATCCCCGTACGCATCTTCTAGTCTTCAGTCTTCGTTTCTTGAATGCTCCATGTGACGAATATTAATTTCCAATATTTAAATCTATTTATTTTTAATTAATCCAAAAGTTACTTAATTCGAAAATTAAGTCAATTGAATATATCAAAAATAAAATTAAATATTATTAATATTTTTATTTATTTTATTTTCTTTTTTTTTCACTTCATTAAATCTCTAGAATAATCTATCCAAGATATTCTTGGAATATTCTAGATGATATCCATAATGAAATAAAGAAATAAAATAATTAGGACTATTATACTTTTCCAAATTTATTTTATTTCTAATCCATGAATATTCCCATGAGTAGGAATAATCAAATAGGAAAAATAAATTTAGTACTAAATTAATTCTTTTTCTATTTTTCTAGAATATTCCATAAAGAAATACTCAAAATAGGAAATAATGAATTAATTAGGAAAGTATATTTCCGGTAGGAGTAGCCCGGGTTGGGAGACCCCGAACCACCCCCACCTTCGATCGACCGGCCAGCCACGGGGAGGACCGCCGCCGCCCAGCCACGCCGCCAACCACCGAAACCGGTGGCAGCCGCGGCTAGGGCAACAGCCCCCCCGCCCCACGCCTTCGATCGGGCATCATGGGGATCGATCCAATCGATCCCTAGCCCCTCGTCCACCTCGTCACTTCATCTTCTCCGGCGGTCTACGATACGTCGATCCAATCGCAAAATTAAATTTACAAAAAATTTAAATTACAATTCCGGTATCGATTCTATACATGAAATCGACCCTATACATTTTCCGGAAAATTATGAACATAATAATAAATCCTAAATTCGGTCAACCCCCGAATTTTTTACTATTACAAGCATTCACCACCAAAAACGAATCTCGACATGTCCGAGAGTTTAATAAAACCAACAATCACATGACAAAATAATTAAACGAATAATCATCAAGCCATAATAGTCGGAACCCTGCAAGGTAAAACAACATTTATTGAAATACCGCGAACGTAAACCACGCTCTGATACCAGTTGTTGGAATTCGCTATCCCGGGTTATCAAAATTGCGGAACCGATAACCCGAACGAACCCTTCGCCGGAGATCGTACGTACACCGACTCATCCGCCGGAATCCGGGCTTTGGAGACCACGCACCCGAAGGCACGTAATCCGCCCCCACCCGAAAAACCCGCGAGCCGAGGTTCGTACAATCGACAACCTCAATCGCCGGAGAAATCACGAGCCCACGCGATCCGGGACCCGACCGAACGCGTCGCGTGCACGAGGCACGCGGACGCCCAGCCGAGTCCCCGCGAGGGGACTCGCGATCGCTCGCAGCGATCGCACGGGACGCCTCGCGGCATCCCCGGGATGCTCGCAGCATCCCCGCAGCGGATCCGGCGATCCGCTGCTCGCGGCTAGGGCTCGCGTCCAGCGAGCCGCTGCGGGAGAACCCGCAGCTCGCTACGAGCTGCTACGGGTAAAACCCGCAGCCCTAGCGATCGGCCCCGTAGGGCTCGATCGACCCTCGGCGTCCAGCCGAGGGTTCGCGCACTCGATCCCCACGAGGGATCCACGAGCCGCCGGCGGTCCGGTGGTCCAACCACCACCGCCCGGCTCGACCCTCGTCCCGGGGTTCGATCCTTGGATCCTTGTTCTACGGTATTCTCAATAAATCAAATCGAACAATTAACAAGTGCGTTGAGAATTGTACCTACGATTCGTTGTTCGGAGAAACGAAATCGATGATGACCTCGTGATCTTCCCGCGTATTCCTTGCACTCCGTTCGAACGTCGGGTGGGCGACGAGCTATCGAACTTATGGATCCTCTTCACTCTCAGAACTTTATTGTTGGCGTAACGTAGGTTAGTAAAAAGTGAAGACCATGTAGTGCTTTTATAGGCTACGAAGGGGATCAAAAGGAGAATAAATATTGGGCTTTAATATTGAAAATTAAATTGGGTCCAACCCAAATCTATTAATTCTTATCAATATTAATTTTATTTATTTTCCACTATATAAATAAAATTGAACTCCCAATATTATTCCATATTATACCAAATAATATTTCTCCAACTTAGTATTATTTATTCCGTGTATTTAAGATTTAAATATCCATGAATAAAATTTATTTATTGCTTAATAAATTTATTCATCTCTTATATCCGAGAATAGTACCACTCAACCTTATTTATTATGCGGAACAAATCCACTCGCGAGGTTTACATAATAAATCCTTATGAGCTCATCTCGGGGATATTATCAACCCTTCCGGGATACACTGCCCCTTCAAGAATTCACGGCATGCCATATATAAAATATAGTGACCCAACTTAACCGGTAATTAACCCAATAATTAAATCGGTTAATTCCTTTGGAAAATCAAAGTCACTAATATTAAATATACACACCCGCAATTATTTTAGGGATTAAGAATAAAATACTTCGAGTCTCAAATCAATTATCGCCGAGCAATCCTAATTGATGAGTCTCAATCGATCCGCTCAATACACCAAGTGTACAAGTGTGATAAGATAATCAAGACAAATTATCTTCTCTCTCACACAACGACTATACCGATGGATTGGTCCGTGTCCATCTAGGTCGTGAGCAACTGTTCGATTAAATACGAGTAACCGATAGTATGATCTTCTGTGTGGGCCAGACACACCATACTAACTACAACGTATAAAATCCAGGACTATGATTTGCATGTATTTAATTAACAATAATTAAAAGCAAATGAATGTCTGTAATAGATAGGTAAATGAAAGTGCATACAGAGTTCAGAATACTCAAATCTAGACATTAAGTATACTACTCCATCACTTATACCTTATATCCATAAAGGATTGCTTAGTTATGTTATCTTCCAAATTAGATTCTTGGGTCGGAAGGTCCACTCCTTCAACTTAATTGATCAAAATGTCAATTTTCGACCTTTGAACTTCTTATTTGAATAAACATGACTTAGCATAAGAATCCACAAGTATAAATGATTTATTACAGAAATATCTCTTAAAAGTAAAACGAGTTATATGCTACGGTTCGTTGCATCGTGGTGGACTCATGATTCATCATTTACATATTGCTAGCTAATGTACCAGAATAGATAATATCATTATTTCTTCTTATAACCATCAGATGATTAAAAGAAATAAAATATTCATTCATTAGAAATCCAGAACAAAGTTCTTTCTAAAAAGTACATAAAAGCAATAACTCAAAATGAAATCCTATAAAATGTCCTCCACTGCAACAGCTGCCTCCTCTACAGCATTGCCCATGTAGACTACGATTTCTTCTTTTCCAAGTCGTCGGGTTTCCTGGAACCCTTGCATTTAAAATGCACATACCGTCAGTGGTTCCATATCTACACACCAGGTTCCGGTAGATAATACCACTGACTATGTTTTACGACTAAAGAAGACTTCGTATTTTCTTTGAGAGGATAATCAGACTTCCAGTACCCAGACTGTTTGCATCGAGAACTCTTGCCTATTGGCTTTCTCGTCCCATCTCGTGATCCAAGAAACTTAGGACCACTGGGTTTCTTTGCTTGCTTTTCATATCCCCCGGTTTTGCCCTTAGGTTCGAAACCTTTGGCATTGGCTACAAGAGCTTGCGATTTCCGTCTCAACTCGTCCAAAAGGTCAATCATCTCAAAAACGTGTTTAAGCGTTTCCTCGAATCGACTGGCCTTTATGAATATCCTCATCGCCTCTTGTCTAGCCTCTACATCATGTCTAAACATCTCCTTGAGTATGAACATGATATTAAAATCAGTCCCTTCCTCATCAGTTAAGACATTGGTAGGCTCGGGAGGACAAAGCTCACTTGAGTACAAACTTGTACTCTTTAACAGTCTGGGCAATGTCCAGATCTCTATTCCAATCAATACATTCAGGGACCAATGAGTTAAATTCCTCAAGTATCACATAAAGTGGGTTCAAAGCCATCTCCTAATCTATGAGCACATATAACAACAAACAATTGATTTAATTTCCGATATTATCTCCCTCAAATAATATCATTAAACCACTAATCACATCTAAAATCCCATCAGATATGGCAAGCCACGTGGTGTGGACGTTTACCTACCCAAACGATTTAGCAATTAGATTTGCTTCGGTCATACATCACTTATAGCGTAACTTCGTGGGGAAGAATACTATAATGCGTATCTAAGTGTAAACCATTACTCAGTACTAAAGTAAATCGTTTGGAACCGCTACATCACCGCAAGCCACGTGGTGTGGACGTTTACGATGATTTCACAATTCTTCACAATTCCTTATAACTGTCTACATCAATTAATCCAAAATCCGTTAGTATAGAAAGCCACGTGGTGTGGACGTTTACTACACCAAGAGACTTTTATAATTGACTCCCAATTACTTGATCCATTCGATTTTTGTAAATCAGGACGCGGAGAATCATAAGTGAAACTCGAAGTTTCTAACCAGTGATTCACCATGCGAACAACCCTATCTCTCATAAATGAGGGAGCCGAGCAGACAATCGATCCATCTATAAAAGAATGGTACGAAGGTCTCTAATTTGTGTCCTCTACATGACCAAGTGGTTTTGGCTCCATTCCACTCCCCGGGGTGAGAATGAGTCGACTTGAAGTCAGTTTCAGAAAGACAAATTAGGCATTGTTTGATAAACTTAATCAATGTTTCTCGTAAGAGGAATTACAAGAACTCTCCTCCAATGACTTATCTATATAAACTTCAAAAGTTTATAAAAGTCACCAAGAGAGCAGCAATGGAGACCATGGCATTGTTTCCAATCCCTCTCCCACTTAGCTTTTTATAACAAAGGGATACGCTATCTAATGCATAATTAAATACACATAAGCATGCATACATGAAATAAAGCACATACTATTATCACATAATCAAAATAATACTAGAATATTATTTTCCGACTATTATGGCTTTATCGCATCTCCGTACGCATCTTCTAGTCTTCAGTCTTCGTTCTTGAATGCTCCATGTGACGAGAATATTAATCCCAATATTTAAATCTATTTATTTTTAATTAATCCAAAAGTTACTTAATTCGAAAATTAAGTCAATCGAATATATCAAAAATAAAATTAAATATTATTAATATTTTTATTTATTTTTATTTTCCTATCTAATTCTATTAAATCTCTAGAATCCCATCCAAGTCAAACTTGGAATATTCTAGAAGACTTCTATAATAGAATAAGGAAATAAAATAAATTAGGACTCTTCTATTTTCCATAATTAATTAATTTCCATCTATTGAAAATTCCCAAGAATAAGAATAATCAAATAGGAAATAAATTAATTTCAATTTAATTCTTTTCCTATTCCATGAGAGTTCCTAAAAATAAGAACACTCAAATAGGAAAACCGAATTAATTAGGAAAGTCGGATTATGGTAGGAGTAGCGCGGGTTGGGAGTCCCCGCACCACCCCCACCGTCGACCGCCGCCCGGGAGGAGCACCGCCGCCGCCCCCAGCCCACGCGCCACCACCACCGGTTGCCGGCGTGGCCGGAAGCTCCCACGGACAGCCCCTTCGCCTAGGGCTCGATCGATCCTTCATGGGGATCGATCATGGGGATGATCGACCCCTCGTCCCCTCGTCTTCTTCGTCACATCTTCTTCGTCTTCCGGCGATCGTTTCGGCATCGATCCAACGTAATTAAAATTACAAGAATTAAATTACAATTATCCGGTATCGATTCTATACATGAAATCGACCCTATACATTTTCCGGAAAAATAAAACGTAATAATAAATCCTAAATTCGGTCAACCCCCGAATTTTTACTATTACAAGCATTCACCACACATAAAACGAATCTCGACATGTCCGAGAGTTTAATAATCAAGAACAATATTATGACATTAATTAAAATAATTAAATCTAGCCATAATAGTCGGAAACCCTGCAAGGTAGAACAATTTATCGAAAAATACCGTGAACGAAAACCAACGCTCTAATACCAATTGTTGGAAATCGATATCCCGGAATTAATAAATTTAAATAAATAAATTATCTAATTAATTCCAACCGAAATCCTTTGGAGATCGAATATCCGGAGTTGTCAAATTGCGGAACGACAATTCCAATCGACTCCCGGTTGCCGGAACATCCCGCCACGAACCACCGCGAAGCCGGACTCAACCAAACCCTAACCACGGGGATAGCCCGGGCTGTTCGGTCGAGCCCTCGCGTGGGCTCGCGGCCGAACACAGCAGTCGCCTAGGGCTGCTCGTAACAGCCCACTACTCGCGTCGGGAACCCTCGCGGATCACCCCAATCGAGCCCTAGCAACGGATGAACCGCGGCTGCCCGATCAGGCGCGCGCACGCCTCCAAGCGCGCGCTAGGGTTCAGCCCGCATGGCTGCCCGCTGGGCATCCCAGCCACGCCCCGGGTGATCGCTGGGGATGCTCGTAGCATCCCCGGGGCTGCTTGTAGCAGCCCCGCAGCGAGTCCCCGACTCGCTGCCCGTGAAGGGTGGCTCGCTCACGCGAGCCGCTACGGGAATCCCCGCAGCAACGCGCGAGCGGCTACGGGTCGAGCCCGCAGCACCCCGCGATCGAACCCTAGGTTCGATCGCATCCCCGGCTCCCAGCCGGGGCTTCTCACGTCCGCGATCCCCAACGGGGATCCTCGACCGCCGCGGTCCGGTGGTCTTCGACCACCACCGCCGGTCGACCCTCATTCCAGGGTTCGTCCCTTGGATCTTGGTTCGCGGTATTTTCACGATAATTAATATGTAAAATCATCGAGGGGGTTTTCACGATTTTACCTTTGTTCTCGTTGTACGGAGAAACGAGATCTATGAAGACCTTGAGACCTTCCCACGTATTCCTTGCACTAGCTCGAACGTCGGGTGGGCGACGATCTTCCGAACTCCATGGATCTCCCTCTCTACTTTCTCTCTCTAGAATTATGATCTTCAAGTTATGAGAATAGAGAAGACCATGTAGTGCTTTTATAGGCTACGTAGGGGATCTTAAGGAGGTGGAATATTGGGCTTCCAATATTAATGATTAAATTGAGCCCAATCCCAAATCTATTAATCCCATTAATATTAATTAATTTATTTTCCACTATATAAATTAATTGCACTCCCAATATTAAACCATATTATATCAAATAATATTTCTCCGGTAGTATTATTTATTTCGTGTATTTAAGATATAAATATCCATGAATAAAATTAATTTATTGCTAATTAATTTATTCATCTCTTATATCCGAGACTAGTACCATTCAACCTTAATTATTATGCGGAACAAATCCACCTGCAGGGTTTACATATTAATTCCTTATGAACTCATCTCGGGGATATTATCAACCCTTACGGGATACACTTTCCCGTCAAGTATTCACGGCATGCCATATATAAAATATAGTGACCCAACTTAACCGGTAATTGACCCAATAACTAAACCGGTCAATTCCTTTGGAAAATCAAAGTCACTTATATTAAATATACACACCCGCAATAGTATCGGGGATTAAGAATAAAATACACTGAGACTTGAATCAATTATCAAAGGCAATCCTAATTGATAAGTCTCAAGCGATCCGCTCAATACACCAAGTGTACAAGTGTGATAAAATAATTAAGACAAATTATTTTCTCTCTCACACAACTATACCGATGGATTGGTCCGTGTCCATCTAGGTCGTGAGCAACTATTCAATTAAATACGAGTAACCGATAGTATGATCTTCTGTGTGGGCCCGACACACCATACTAACTACAACGTATAGAATCCAGGACTATAATTTGCATATATTTAATTATAAATAATTAAACGCAAATAATTGTTTATTTAATTAAATAGATTAGTGGCAATGGATCGTGAGTTTCCGTTACTTAAATCTAGACATTAAGTACACAACTCCAACAAAAAGAAGGTTGATGCTTCTATCTATCGAAGCATAATTGAGAGTTTGTTGTATCTTTGTGTAACCCGACCGGATATCATGTTAGCTTCGAGTTTACTTTCAATATTCTTGACAAATCCGAGTCAAATTTACCTTGGGCCTGCAAAGAGAGTACGTAGGTACATCAAAGGCACAACAAGATTTGGGATTAAATATTTCAAAGGTGCTCAAGTTAATTTGCAAGGCTATTGTGATAGCGATTGGGCCAGTTGCTTGGATGATATGAAAAGTACTACGTGATTTACATTTTCCCTTCGTTCAAGTGTATTTTCATGGGGTTCAAAGAAATAAGAAAGTGTGGCACAATCAATCACGGAGGCCAAGTATGTTTCAGCAGCTATGGCTACATCTCAAGTGATTTGGTTAAGAAAAAATCTTGGTGACATTGGCATGAAGGAGAACGAAGCTACGAAGCTATTTTGTGACAACAAATCAGCTATTGCTATGAGCAAAAATCCATTTTTTTATAGTCGCACAAGACATATTAACATCAAGAGTATCATTTCATTCGAGAGGCCATTGAAGAAGGTGAAGTGCATCTCACGTTTTGCAAGTCCGAAGATCAACTTACCGACATATTCACCAAGACACTTCCTAAAGAGAAGTTACCCCATCATTACCAGTCGTTATAAACTACACGCTACTTATTAGGGGTGACTATTTGGGTTCGGGTATTCGGGTTTGTACCGAAATACCCGCACCCGTTAGGGTTTTTGGGTACCCGTACCCAATAAATTTGGGTAAAGGGTAGGGTTGTGGAATTCATTTTAAAAAATATTGGGTATTAGGGTACTCGATACCCGTTCGGGTATACCCGAAATACCCGATTAATTATTTAAATTAAAATAATAAATATATTGATATATTAATTAAAAATCTAAAACATTATATATATAATAAATGACATATTTTTATTATTTTTTATTATAATTTTTTTTTTTTTATTGTAATTTTAAATTGTAATTGATAATTTTTTATTGTTAGTTGATAAAAATAAATCATTGAATTTGAATATTATTATTAATTTTTTGTAAATTAAAAATTTAGGGTAATTTTGGGTACTCGATTTCCGTACCCGTTTACCCGGCCCGAGTATTGGGTACCCGATTTACTAAAGAGGGTCGGGTTATGGGATGCATTTTTTTTATTATTAGGGTACGAGTACCCGAAAAATTCGGGTGCGAGTACCCGTCCATACCGAATAGTCACCCCTACTACTTATTACAAATTTTTATTTCTTATGGACAGCCAGTGACGTACCTAGAAATACTAGTTAGGGGGTGCAGATTTGAAAAAATAATACTACTTCCATTTCATAACTAAAAAACCATTTTTTGGGACACGCAGATTAAAAAAAGTTATTTTTTGAATTTTTGAACAAAAAGTTAAAGTTATTAATATATTTTTAAGTTAAAAAGTAAAATAATTAAATTTGAAAAAGTTAGTGGATGAAGTAGAGGTTAAATTGTATTTTAAATTAAAAAAATAAGTAGTTTTTATTGTAGTTTACCATTATTGAAATATCTTCATTTAAAAAAAGATGTCCTTATTATGAAACATATAAAAATAACATTTATGATTAATGAAGAACAATACAATGTAAATTTAATAGAAATATTACATTTAAATATTAAAGTAAAGAAAACCTTTTGAAGGGCAAAAGTCAACTGTAAAATTAAATCATAATTTTATTATAAAATATGCCGCGTTAATAATTGATCATTATTGATATTCTCATTTATTTTTTTAATATTTTAATAATTGATCAGATATTCTCATTTGTTTTTTTAATATTTTTTTATAAAGCGTGATAAATTAGTATTTTGCCTTAATAATTGATCATTAAAGATATTTTAATTTTTTTAAAGCGTCATAAATTAATATTTTATTAATAAATCTCAATTAAATTCTAATTATTTTTAAATAAATTATAATTAATTACCTTAATATATAAAAATTAAAATATTTTTTTTTTTAAACTGAGGGGGTGCGATCGCACCCTTTCGGGACCAAGTAAGTACGTCCCTGTGGACAGCTGGACATAGGTAAGCAGCTTATATTTTAATAGGTGCATGCTAGTGGACTAATTGTTTAGTTAGCCTTTAGAGCATCTCCAATGGTGCCCATTTGGGGACCTTGGGCCTTGTGAAATAGACTTGGGCATCAAAAAATGATTTTTTTTGCATTGGAGCAAAAATGAAAAACATGGGCATGCCCACTATGGTGGTCATGGCAAATTCTGACATGTGGGCCTCATTTGATGTTTTGTTTTTACTTTTTGAATGTTGTAGTAATATTTAATTAATAAAATTGGAATTTAATAAGAGTGAAGTGGGCTTTTGCATTGGAGTGAATTGCTCACATTTTTCACTTGCCCACTTTGAGATTATGTGGCAATAAATGGAGCCCACAAAAAGTAAAAAATGGGCTTTTGCATTGGAGATGCTCTTAGAGACGGTTGATTTCATTAAAAGTCAAGGCATTAAAAAGTCAATGCTTTTATAAAGTCAATGCTTCCGAAATTAATCATTTTAAAGAAGACAACTTTCTCCATTTCATGATTCAAAGTTCCGAACACAAAAAAACAAGTTCCAAAACATGGCAGCTGCAGCTTATGCATCCTTGGTTTCTCTGATGCACGTCGTACATGACCTCGAACATCATCCTTCCCCACCAATTACCTCGACAAACAACTACTCGACTCCATCACTCGACGCGTCACCTACTTTCAAGAATTTCTCCACTCCTACAATAGTCGTCCTCCCCCTGTCGACGACGACGAAGAAGAAGCCGCCGATCCACTGGAGATGCGTATTGCAGCCGCAGCTCACATGACCGAAGATGCCATTGAGTACCATATTGCGGACTTCATTAAGCGGAAGAGGGATAACAAGACAAATTATGCTGATGACAAGATCAAGTCCATGCGATGTGGCCGTATCCTGCAAACTGTGATCGAAGAGATGGACTCGATCAAGAAAGTGGTGCTATCGGTCGATACACAGACGACGAAACAGATCACGACGTTATCCCTGCATCCAACGAAACCCTGGTGGGGTCCGATGGCGTCTTGCTCGAGATCCTGGAAAAGCTCGTCGGGCCCCAACTCAATTGCATGGTCATCCCGATCGTGGGAATGGGCGGAATAGGTAAGACTTTTCTCGCCAAAACTATTTACGCTAAACCACTTGTTAAGGACCGTTTCAACATCTGCGCTTGGGCTACCATCTCTCAAAACTACGACGCCACAGAAATCCTCTGCGAGCTTCTCTCTCAAGCCACTAAGACAAAGCAGCAACTGAGTGGGACGCGTCTGGATGAGTTGGGATTGAGGCTCCACAAACGCTTATTCCGTCGCAGGTTTCTGATCGTGATGGATGACGTGTGGAGCATCGACTCGTGGAACGCGATACAAAGCTACATTCCTAACAACAATAACGGCAGCCGAGTGCTGGTGACGACCAGGGAATCGCAACTGAGTTTGCAGCTGAACAACCACTACAGCCTTAACATGAGTTTCCTCGACAAGGCTAGCAGTTGGGATCTGTTCTCGAAAACGGTGTTCGGTGATAAGAGTTCATGTCCTCCCGAATTGGTGAAAATTGGAAAGAAGATTGTCAAAATATGCAGAGGGCTTCCTTTATCGATAGCTGTGGTTGGAGGTCTTTTGAGAAAGCTGGACGGCAGTCGCTCATCTTGGGAATCGATACGAGACAACTTCTCCTCGGTGGTGAGTATGAGCAACGATAATCATTGCTTGAAATTGTTGAAGCTGAGCTATAATCATTTGCCGGTCTATTTAAAGCCTTGTTTTCTATACATGGGGGTGTTTAAGGAATACAAAAAGATTCGCGTCGCTATGCTTGTCCGGTTATGGGTTTCCGAAGGATTTTTAAGACCGACTAACGGGGAAACCTTGGAGACAACCGCTAGAGGGTTCTTGCAGGACCTCGTCGATAGAAATCTCATTCTCATCAATCGGCTGGGGCCCACCGGGATCTTAAAGTCGTGTAAAATTCACGATTTGGTGATGGACATGTGCTTGAATGAAAGTCGGAGAGAAGGGTTTTATCACTTCATAGAGCAGCAACGCAATCCTCGGCCTCTTCCTCGATGCATGAACACCCAACGTCATGTCGTTGTATCCAAGGGCACATCAAAAGAAAAGGCTTGCGGCGACTTGGGATTAATGTCAAGCGCTCGTTCGATCATTTGCGATCACGGCTATGTCGCGTCGTGCCAGAATCTTGTATTGTTGAGGACGTTGCATGCATGCAAACATTCCAAAGTTTCCCTGAAATCCGTCGTGTCTAGCTACGTAAACCTGCGACACCTCGCTATCAAAGCTAGCTACATGTCGTCGTCGTCAGTCCTTCCCTCGTTTAGCCTGCTTTGGAATTTGCAGACGCTCGTTGTTTCTTACGATGACTGGTATCATTATTCCCTGCTCCCCGATTTATGGAAAATGCCTCAATTTAGGCACATCGAGTTCCTTGATAGTTGTGCTCCTCTCCCGGATCCCCCGAGCGGCGACATCGTCGTCATGGAAAATCTGCACACGCTCAAAGGAATAAGGAATTTCAAGTGCAGTGAAGGGGTGGTGAAGAGAATTCCCAACATCAAAAAATTGAAAGTGGAATATGATAGCGGCGATAGTGATGGTAGTGACGATGACGACGAAGACGTGTATCTGGCGGGCAATATGAAATATCTGTGTGGATTGGAAGTCCTCATCGTACACTTATCACCAAGAGAAAGGCCGATTACCTTTCCCCACTCCCTCAAGAAGTTGACCCTTTGCTTGAAGTACAAGTTTGAATTTGACGACGTAATGTTGGAAAAGATCGGTTCGTTGCCCCTTCTCGAGGAGCTGAAATTATCTAAGGGGTGCTTCGAGAGAGAGGAGTGGGAAATAGGGGAAGGACAATTCCCCAGCCTCAAGTACTTGGAAATAAAGAATTGTTCTGGTCTCTCAAACTTGTCGTCGTCGTCCAATTTTCCACGCCTTGAACATCTTAAGTTTGATTGCTTGGACAAGCTGAAGAAGATCCCTTTGGAGCTTGGACACATTGCTACACTCGAGACTATAAATTTGATCAGCTGCGGAAAAAGAGCCCTCAAGTCCTTGAAAGAGATGTTCGACCAGCATGTCGAGGATGCAGGCAGGGAAGATCAACTAAGCTTTCATGTCGTGGTTGAGGGTTACAACTCGGAAAAACATCGGAGCTTGGCGAGTCCCAACTTTTGCGTGAAATTGTCTTGATGTAAACGGATATTTTTTTTTTGAATTTTTGTTCTTAGTTTTATTTAATCATAGTTATAAAATTGTACTGTAGTAATTTATAAAATTAAATGCTAACGTTATTTTTGATTTATCATCCTGTTAGAGCTGATTTATTTATTTATTTTCTATTCTGATTCATTTATGTTCTTTAAACTCCATTCAATTCATTTCAAATTAAAACAAAAATAAAATAATTAAAATTGTAAAACATTATGTTCAGTTTATTGTATGTCAAAAACAATTCATATAATACAAAGAGTGATAAACCTTCTACTTCTTCATATAAGAATGAAAGATTTACCACTCCAGCCAAACCTATAATTGAATTGTTAACAATACTTCAACGTTTTATATATAATAAACAATCATATATGGGCAATTTATATCTTGCTCTCTTGTGCAAGATGAGGATCTCGCTCCAAGTCAACGTTATATAGGTCCGGACAATTTTAACTAGTTTTTTTTTTCCTTTTTTTTTTTCTTCACTTTTTATCTTTCTTCTATCTTCACTGCCTCTATCTTCTTTGCTGTTCGCGATTTTTCCCCCTTTTCTTTCTTCTCTCTGTTCCATCGTCAGCGTCGGCCGTCGAGGTTCCATCCACCGCCGTTCATCGTCTCCGTTCACCGCCGTTCAGCTCTATCTCTTCAATTGCACGATTGATCGCATTGACCGTCGTTGTTCAACTTCGTCTCTTCAATCCGAGGTTGTTCCCTTTCCATCGTCTCTCCATCGCATTGACTATGGACGATTTATACGATTTATTAGTAAAGCTCTTCTAGAGCCACTCTTAATATGTCATAATTTGCATAACAGTATCTTTACCAATGATCTTTCGGGAATACAATACCTTTATCGATCTTCGGGGTTAAAGTAAATCTCAATATATAATTTTCTCAGAAATTACATCTAATTATAGTAGACTTTTTCGATATTATATGAGTAACCACATAATAAGATACATTTGTTCTCGATTTTCAAAAGACAATCTTCAGGGATAATTCATATAATTATTGTTTTAACGAGAACAATCGAATTTGGCGTTTCACTATTAGTATCATCATGTAACTTTATTAAAAAAATATTTAATGTTTGAACTTTGCTTCTTTGGGAACAATCAATAACATTTAAAACTTATTGCTACTACAAGAGCAATCTTCAGGGATAATAAAATACATTTGTTCTCGATTTTCAAAAGACAATCTTCAAAGATAATTCATATAATTATTGTTTCAACGAGAACAATCGAATATGGCGTTTCACAATGAGTATCATCATGTAACTTTATTAAAAAACATTTAATGTTTGAACTTTGCTTTTTCCGGAGCAATCAATAAAATACTTTGTATAGTATCAATATCAATTTAAAATACTTAAATTTAATTGCTACACAAGAAAACAATTTGATTTGATATTTCTACGGGAATATCTTCTTCATGATGTTTTCCGAAACATTTAAAATTTAATTTTGATATTTATTCATGAATATCATATTCTTCAATAACATTTAAAACTTATTGCTACTACAAGAGCAATCTTCAGGGATAATAATATACATTTGTTCTCGATTTTCAAAAGACAATCTTCAGAGATAATTCATATAATTATTGTTTCAACGAGAATAATCGAATTTGGCGTTTCACAATGAGTATCATCATGTAACTTTATTAAAAAACATTTAATGTTTGAACTTTGCTTTTTAGGGAGCAATCAATAAAAATATTCTTTCAGAAATATTTTGTATAGTATCAATATCAATTTAAAATACTTAAATTTAATTGCTACACAAGAAAACAATTTGATTTGATATTTCTACGGGAATATCTTCATGATATTTTCCAGGAACATTTAAAATTTAATTTTAATATTTATTCATAAATATGATATCTTCATGATGTTTTCAGGAACATTTAAAATTTAATTTTGATATTTATTCATAAATATGATATCATAATGTTCTTCAGGAACATTTAAAACGTATTGCTACTACAAGAGCAATTTAATTTGATATTTCCAAACTTATTGCTACTACGGGAGCAATTTAATTAGATATTTATCTAATAAGATCAAATCATGATGTTCTTAAAGAACGATCAATATAATATTTAAACCAGAGTATATGTTCTTCAGCAACATTCTATTAAGAATATTTGATTTGATATTACTTCACGAATATCAAATTATCATGGGACTCAAACTTGTGAGTCAGGCTTCATGATTTTTCCACAACCAATTTATTCAGAATAAAAATCTTTTTGTTTTTATAGTTTTAGTTTCACCACATAATTTTAATTGAAAAACTATTTTTATGATAGTTTAATTATATACCTCGACAGATTTAAAATCTTGTAATCTAATGTGGAGTCAATCATACCACGTTTTTGGTAGTACGACCAACTTCGGGTGATCGTATCTTTCTTTTAAATCTCTCCACAAAGCTATTGGATCTTTCACGGTAAATTTTCAAATATATTATTGATATAATCATAATCAATTTGATATTGATATTTCTGCAGGAATATCATATCAGGATGTTCTTTAGAACATTTAATTTTGATATTTCTTCAGGAATATCATATCACAGTGTTTTTAAAAACATTAAAAATTTAATTGATTACTTAGCATAATTAATTTGATATTATTTCAGGAATATCAAATTATAATGTTCTTCAGTAACATTAGACATTTACTTGCTTCAACATGAGCAATTTATGAAAAAGTTCAATACAATGTTGTTCAGGAACATTATACATTTCATTGATTCAACATGAGCAATTTATGAAGAATGGGAGAAAAAGAAGATATATGTATAAGTATTAATAAATATAAATATAATTCTTGCCTTGGTGATTGGAATTGGGATCTTGGAGTTCGGATCTTGGATGCGTAGAACTTCGATGAATATTTGATAAGAACGCGGTTGGACTTTCTTAGGCATCTCTGATGAAGAACGCCGTTGAATTTTCTTAGGGCGTCGTTCTGATAACATGATATAAACTTAAAAGGAATTGAGAAAAAATAATATATTAGATAGAGGGAATATGAGAATATAATAGAATTGTTATTTCATTCATTTGACCAGAACCTTTTATATAAGATGCAAATTAAGTTTCTGTCTTGTTCACCAAAAGGAGTAAACTAGTTATTCACTAATTACAATATCTATAACAATACTCTAATTATTAATAATACCATTTATAAAATTAAATATCAACATTATTTTTTTTAATTTAAAATTTAAAAGTGATTTTATAATAAGTGGGTTTATTTACATCTCCAATATTATTTCATCACTTACTACGTCAAATATACCATTTTTTATATAAAAAAACAAACTTTTTTTCTTAACCTGCAAATTTTAAACAGGTCCACCATCAGCCGCTCACTGCAAACTGCCTCCACCGCCATCATTGAGTTGGGTCATTTTTTCAAAAATACCCGTTCATGAACACCCCTAGTCCTTAGTACATAAATCAACCGACAGAGGGGAGTATGGATTTTTCGAATAGAGATAAATAATGGAGCTTTTACTAGACCGAGGTAAGGTTGCTTATAGTATTTTAATAGGTGCATACCAGGATACCACCCTACACTCCAAGTGGACTAATTGTTTAAGTTTAGACAGCTTTAGACAGCTTTGGTTTAGAATCTTAAATTAAATCAATATTAAGAAAACAATGCCTCCAAATTCATGATTTAGAAAAAAGAATACACAACTTAATTTCTCCCTCTCACAGACTCACCAATTTCATGGCAGCTGCTGCTTATGCATCATTGGTTTCTCTGATGCACATCCTACATGACCTCGAACATCATCCTTCCCCACCGATTACCCTCGACAAACAACTAGTTGACTCCATCAGTCAACGCGTCACTTACTTTCAAGAATTTCTCGAATCCTACAATAGTCGTCCTCCCCCAGACGAGGACGAAGAAGAAGAAGTCGTCGATCCATTAGAGATGCGCAGCCGCAGCTCACGCGGCCGAAGACGCCATCGAGTACCTCATTGTGGACTTCATTAAGCAAAAGAGGAATAACAAGAAAACAAATCATGATGACAACAAGATCAAGTCCATCAACCGATGTGGCCGTAACCTGCAAAGCGTGATCGAAGAGATGGATACGATCAAGAAAGTAGTGCTATCGGTCGATGCACAAGCAAAACAGGAGCCGTCTCTAAGAGATCACGTGGACGTCTTCCCTGCATCCAATGAAACCTTGGTGGGGTCCGATGGGGTCTTGCTCGAGATCATGGAACAGCTCGCTGGGGGTCAACTCGATCTCCGGGTCATCCCGATAGTGGGAATGGGCGGTATAGGTAAGACCTTTCTTGCCAAAACTATATACGCTAAACCATTTGTTAAGGAGCGTTTCGATATCTGTGCTTGGGCTACGATTTCTCAAAGCTACGACGCGAGAGAAATCCTCTGTGAACTTCTCTCTCAAGTCACTAACACAAAGAAGGAGGGACTGAGTGGGACTAGCGCGGATGAGTTGGGATTGAAGCTCCACAAACACTTATTCTGTAGAAGGTTTCTGATCGTGATGGATGACATGTGGAGCATAGACTCGTGGGACGCGATACAACGCTTCTTTCCTAACAACGATAACGGAAGTCGAGTGATGGTGACGACCAGGCTATCACAACTGAGTTTGCAACTAAACAACGACTACAACCTCCACATGAGTTTCCTCGACAAGGCTAGCAGTTGGGATCTGTTCTCGAAAACGGTGTTCGGTGACAAGAGCTCATGTCCTCCCGAATTGGTGGAAATCGGAGAGAAGATAGTGGACAACTGCAGAGGGCTTCCTTTATCGATATCTGTGGTGGGAGGTCTTTTGAAAAATATGGACGGCACTCGAGCATCTTGGGAATCGATACGAGACAACTTCACCTCGGTGGTGAATATGAACAACGATAAACATTGCTTGAAACTGTTGAAGCTGAGCTACAATCATTTGCCGGTTTACTTGAAGCCGTGTTTCTTATACATGGGGGTGTTTGAGGAAGACCAAGAGATTCGTGTCTCTATGCTTGTGCAACTATGGGTTTCGGAAGGATTTGTAAGACCGACGAACGGGAAAACCCTCGAGACATCCGCTAGAGGGTTCTTGCAGGACCTCGTCGATAGGAATCTCATTCTCATCGGTCGGTTGGGGCCTACTGGAAACTTAAAGTCGTGTAAGATTCACGATTTGGTGAGGGACATGTGCTTGAATGAAAGTCGAAAAGAGAAGTTTTATCATGTCATAGAGCAATGCAAATCTCCTCATCTTCTTCAAGCCATGAATCTTACCCAACGTCGAGTTGTCATAACCAAGGGCACTTCAAAAGAGAAGGTGTGTGGTGACTTGGGATTCGCTCGTTCGATTATTTGCGATCACGGCGATATTGTGACATTGTCCCATAATCTGGTATTGTTGAGGACGTTGCACGCGTACAACAAGTCCAGCAGTATTTCCGATGACGTGATCTCCCTGAAATCCGTCGTGTCTGGCTACGTCAACCTGCGACACCTCGCTATCAAAGCTAGCTACATGTCAGTCCTTCCCTCGCTTAGTCCGCTTTGGAATTTGCAGACGCTCGTCGTTTCTTACGATGACTGGTATCGATCTCCCTTGCTACCCGATTTATGGAAAATGCCTCAATTTAGGCACATCGAGTTTGTTGAAATTTGGGGGCCTCTCCCGGATCCCCCGAGCGGCGGCGACATCGTCGTCATGGAAAATCTGCACACGCTCAAAGGAATAAGGAATTTCAAATGTAGTGAAGAGGTGGTGAAGAGAATTCCCAACATCAAAAAATTGAAATTGAACTACATTGGGCGTGACGAAGTCGACGACAGCGACGTGTATCTCGAGGGCAATATAAAAAATCTGTGTGGATTGGAAGTCCTGATGGTCAACTTTTTATTATCGACTAGAGGGCCGATGTTTATTACCTTTCCCCACACCCTCAAGAAGCTGAGCCTTCGCGTGGAGCACGGTTTTGAATGGTTAAACGTAATGTTGGAAAATATCGGTTTGTTGCCCCTTCTTCAGGAGCTGAAATTATCTTACGGGAGCTTCGAGAGAGACGAGTGGGAAATAGGGGAAGGACAATTCCCCAGCCTCAAGTACTTGGTAATGGAGTATTGTTGGGGTTTCACAAACTTGCGGATGGCGTCGGAATCCATCCTTCCACGGCTTCAACATCTTAAGCTTGTTGGATTGGACGGGCTGATGGAGATCCCTTTTGAGCTCGGAAACATCGATACACTCAAGAGTATAAACTTGATCAGCTGCGGAGAAAGAGCGGTCAGGTCTTTGAAAGAGATGTTCGATGAGCAAATCGAGTTAGCAGGCGGGGAAGATCAGCTAAGCTTTCACGTCGAGATTCAGGTTTACGAGTGGGAAAACCTGCTCAGCTTGGCGAGCCCCAAGTTTTATGTGCAATTGTTTTGATGTAAACGGTTTTTTTTTTAATTTTATTTTTTAATTTTTGGGATATAATTTTCCTTAATCGACTTAAACTGTCTATATATGACTTGGGTAGAATTCGAGGGCCTCGCGAATTGAAAACAAAACAAAACTTAAAACGTCGATGGCGATGGAAGGCGCCGGCGATAGTCTATCGGAATTATACTCTAGCTCTAGGCGGCTCTCTCTAAAGGTCAGAGGTGTTTTGGAGAGGCTTGAGCGTCTGGAATTCACGTCCGGCGTCGTGCCGGGGTCCTCCGATGATCAGGAAGCTTCAATTTGGTCGGACATTAATCGGATCCAGGCACTATGCTCTGATATGGATCGGCTCTGGCGTTCCATACCCTCCAAGCCTCAACGCGATCTCTGGAAAAGGTCAAATCTCTATCTCATGCTCTCGCTACTTATGTTTGTGAGATTGTGTATTGGTTTTATTGAGATGATTTTGATATAATTTGTTTTACATAAAATATAAATTGGTGTAAGTCTTGATGCTCTGCAGGGGAATTTTTAGATTTAAGATTATTACTTCTATTATTCACTGCTAGTTTTCTCTGGGTGTGGTGTATGGCTGTATATTGGATTCATTGGTGTGGCCGGTCCGGATATCTTCATCGATAAAATTGAACATTACTCACTGCCACTGGTATTGAATTGCTATTTGATCCGATTCAAGTGGTCTACCAATTCCTTTCAGTAAAGCTTCAAAATGGAGATAGGATGTGAAATAAATTTGTAGTTAACTAGTTATACTCATCCATGATTACCATTGGTATGACAGGGTTCATGATTCGTATAGCTCTTGTGCTTGTTGTAATTACTAAAACATCTGTTTAAATTAGTTTATATTACGGGGGTACCCTTCGGGATTTATTGAGTTCTGAATGTATGATTTAGTTGAGTTCACATTGACAAGCTATTTACTAACTTTGAAACCATGATTTTAATGGACAAGTTTCTGCTAGTAGCCTTTACTTCTGTGTGACGAAATCATTACTTGATTCTTCGTTCTTGATTTTAGAATGAGAATTCATTCGCGTATCTATGGTGTGTTTATAAAATATTTATTGCTGGCAGCGTTTTTCATTTTAATTGGTAGTGATACATTTTTTATATATTTTATTTAATGAAGTAAATTTGCTTTAGGTCCATAGGGTTAGCGTACACTATATGGTTGAGATATTATTCAAAAACAATTACTGTTAGAGATTGGGATGTCATTGGTATATCTAGAAATCGGCTTTTAAGCTTAGGGAAGAATAATCTTCTTGAGGAAAATATTATCTTTGCCTGTTTGTTTTATAATTTTCATCTTAGAAATAAATATACTCTTTTTGGTATCACTTATGCTGCACAGAAAAGTGGAACAAGTCATCGAGGAGGCTGAGTTTTTTAGAGAAAGTCTGGATAAGTATCACGCAAGGCATCAGAAGAGAGTACAAGTAGCCCAGGAGAGAGCAGAGTTACTTGGAAGAGCTGTATGGCCTCTTATCTGTGATTTGAGAACACTGGTCTTTTGTTTTAAATTTGAATTGTAAAATCTAACTTATCTGTTTAATCATTGTTCATTTTCTTATAGAATGGAGACTCGCACGTTTTAAGAATTTTTGACGAGGATGCTCAGGCAATGGATTCAGTCCGGAGATCATCCAGGGTATTAGAGGATTCTTTTGCGACTGGAGTTGCCATTCTTTCCAAGTACAGTGAGCAACGAGATCACTTAAAGGTAATTTATATTGAAACATTTAATCTATACGTCTGCTATTGGATTTTTGTGAACATAAGATAGACCATTTCATCATTTCCAGTTAGATATTGGCTGTGTAAACTTCAATTTAATTTTAACTATAAAGTATGTGCTAGAACACCTAAAGTATGGCGAATTTGTGATCAAATTTTTTTCAAGTTTATAACTTTTCATGTTGCTGCATGAAGTTCAGTCACTAGGCTGTTTTTATAACCTGCTAGATTTGGTATCGACTGACCACTTTTCATTTTTCATTTTCATCAACCTTTATTTTATTTACTGTATTTATTTTTTTATTGATTCAACTCTTTGCAGCACATTGTTACACTGAAAACCTCTTAAATCTTTGAGGACCATGACAAAATGGATCGTGTATATACTATTATACTCCCTTTTTTGTCCTCGTTACATATACTATACACCCTATTCCTAGTCAACAACTTTTGATGGGCTTTACATTGGATACAGAGGGCTCAAAGGAAAGCACTGGATGTTCTCAACACTTTAGGGCTATCAAATTCCCTATTGAGGCTCATTGAGAGAAGGAACCGGTTTGACAAGTGGATCAAGTATGCGGGCATGATTTTATCAATCACCGTCCTCTTTATTGTCTGGAGGTGGACAAGATGACTGATGCAATCCATCTCGTACCAAGTTAGTATTTGATGCGTCACATGTATATAAATTTATAGCCCTATTTCTTGTTCAGTTTAGCGAACATGGGATTTCGGTAAATGAAACGGTGGAGACAAAGAGTAGAATCGATTAAGTGAGAGCATTTTTGCTACAATGATCAAATCGCCCAAGAGTTGTGCAATTGTAATTAGTTTTGGTATCTTAACATTGTTATCAAGTACCACTTGCTGTATTATCTTATGTAAGGTTTCATGAATTAGTTTTTGAGATTTGGGTTTCATTTTTTCTTTCTTTCTCAAATGTCCAAGCTAAAATGTTTTTTAACTAATGCGAAATGTTTGAGTTTGTGAATATTTTTTTGTTAGATTACTAAAACTATCCATGAGGTTTACCCATATACTCATCTATTATATTTATTCATGATTGTCCATCTTAGACTTGCGAGAATGATGTTCTTAAAATATCCTTCTCCTTTACTTGTTGGTTATTATAATATTTAAAATAAAATTAGTAAATATAAAATTTAGTTATTCAATAATATGGCCTTATTGATGCCATGCATTATTGCATCAACTAAATACAAATAAATCCTCTCCCTTAATAAGACTTAAATCCTCTCCCTTAATAAGACTTGGATGTCCAGTCAACTGTTGCTTGCGCCTCAGCTAGCTCTGGCTTCAATTCGCATTTCACCCCTAGCCACAACTCATCTAACCACAACTCATCCGCTGATTCTTCAACATCAGCCGGTTCAGCTAACCAAACAAAAAAACGCTGCTTCAGGATAATTTCTTTCATCTGTCCCAACGGATATCGAATCATTATAATTAAAAGACAATTGATATACTTATATCATACCCGACAACATCCATCTAAAATATATTACTTCTGTCCCAAAATATATTACTTCTGTCCCAAAGAATTATACATATGCTTTGTAATATACAAAAGCAAATGATCTTATAATGGGATAGAGGGAGTGTCTTTATAATAACTAACTTGACTTATAAATATTTGAACAGTTTTGCATTCAACAATGCAATGCACGCGACGAGGAGCAAATGCAAAAACTGAAAAAAGTGTAGTTCTGATCATGCAGACTTTTGCTGCTTAAATGCCTCGACTTGTGATTAGCCGAACAGTTTTGCATTAACAATGCAAAATGTAGGCTGTTTTATTTGTTGGACAATTGTTAGTCTGAGCTTCTATTTTTGTATAGATGGAAAGGTTAGCGTATACTGCCAAACACCAGGCTGTACTTCTTTTTAACCTGGAACATAAAAAAATGAAATTGTTACCGAACAACATCCTATGCAAGCGATTCTTTTCTTGAATACCGTAATAAAAGAGAGGAAAAAAGGTTTTTACCATCTTCCGCACTTCTTCTTTGCTCAAGAGATTTCTTAGTTAAGAAATCACTGAAATTTCTCTCTGGAACGGGAATCAGTTTAGCGACAATAGCAAGAGGCCAACTGATAATACAGACAAGAAAATATAAAGCAATGATATCAAAATCAGAAAAGGAATAAGATCAACACAAAAAGACAAACAAAAGAGGAAATTTAAGGAGGGATTATGAATATTGAATAGTACCATATAGCTTTAGTTTAAATACAAATTTATAAAAATAAAAATGCACCCTGTTGAAGTACGAGCCAAAATCGAACCAAAAAACAAAAACAAGACGGATTAAAGACAGACAGGTAGCGTCCGCTTGGTGCCAAGATCGAAAACTCTATGGAATCCCACTGCTATATGTAGTGCCTGCTTCGCGTGAAGAGATAGTGTCCGCTTGGTATTTTAGAAACGAATGGGGCTAGCAATTTGGCTAACCATGACGAGATTATTTATGCTTTCATATTGCGAATTATCAATCCCGCTTAGTAGTTAAGCCCGCTTAGTAGTTAAGTACCAAACTCACACCCACATGGTATGGAGTTGCGGAATTTTGAAAAGTCTTTCTTTGTCCGATATTGCCAATCACTAACGGCCACAAGCGGAATCAACACTCCATTTACCCGATTGACTCGAATGGAGTTACCCGATTGCATGGCTTGGTCAGGCTGAGCAATATTTCTTGATCAATCGCACTCCGATTGGTGATAGAGTTCAATTGACTCTCACCGCCGTTTTCAAGAGGGAGCACTTAATCGAGCGGCTGATGCTCTCTCATGAAGAGATGAAGAGTTGCAGTTGTCGGCAATATCCATTCCGCAGTGGATAGATTGGAGTCGGGTGCAGACCGAGGTCCGATTGGATTCAGGGCTTGCAAAAATTATTGAAGAACTCGAGCAAGGGAGGCCTTATCCAAAGCACTATAGCATGTCGCAAGGAATTTTATTTTATAAGGGTCGATTGGTACTCCCTCGCCAATGGCGGAATTCCATGCTGACACCAACTAGGGGGACATTCAGGTGCATTCCACACGTATAGGAGATTGCCAGCCAATGTATATTAATGCCTGTGATGATGACTTCAGTTACAAAATTTGTTGTGGAGTGCGAAATTTTTCTAAGGAATAAATATGAAACTAAATCACCATGCATGCATTTGGGAAAGATATTAGCATCGACTTCATCACTGGGCTACCGCGATCAGGAGGGTGTACTGGATCGTCTTTCTAAAGACATTCATTTTATAGAGCTCAAATACCCATTTACGGCAAAGTCGGTGGCTGACATTTTTGCTAAGGAAATTGTAAGATTAAACGGGATTGCCAAAGTCAGATCAACGAGGAAGATCGCTGATCTGCCGCTAGGAGTACGGCTCCTATAGTTCCCTGCTAGATCGTAGACGCGGCATCGATGTCGACACAGATAGGGCATGAAGGTTACGGTCTATGAGAAAAGAATCATGCCACACAGCAGACTCAACTCCCCTTCAAGATAGCCAAAGGAGGAAAGTGCTCTTATTTACTGCAATCACCAGATCGAAAGGATTGGCACGGGGGAACGAAAGAATATATAGACTTCTAGAGACCCTCTATGTAGTTTTCTATCTAGGGCGATCGATCTACATCTTTCCCCTAGCTAAAACATTGCAATAATTTTATCAATAGTTTCTGATCGGGATCCCCTCTTCTTGAGTTCATTTGGAGGGAGCTTTTTAAAATGTCTGGAACAACTTTACGCATGAGTTCAGCATATCCTCCTGAAACGGATGAGCAAACCGAAGTGTTGAATAGATGCATTGATTACACCAAAATTTTGCTACAACACGAGGTTTCATTTTGGCGCGCATGAATTACACCAAAATTTTGCTACAACACGAGGTTTCAAGGAGGTTTATGGTCGGCCACTTTCCCAACTAGTTCAATTTTTACCTCTAGAAGTGAGTGTACAAGCCCTTGCTGAATCTCTACGAGAACGTGATGATATTTTGGTCCAACTAAAGTTTCATTTAGAGCAGCACAACAATGGATGATTCGAAGGCGAATAAACATCGTCGCCATCTGAAATTTTCAATGGGTGTATCTCAAGTTTTGCCCGTACCGTCAGAAGAGCTCCCCGTTTCTTTTGACCGATTTTCGCCAGGGATTGGTGGGGCAATGGTGTCACCTGAGTTGCCCGAGGAGCTGTTAACAGTTGATCACCCATTTGAGAGTGTTACAACACCGACACCTGGTCAGGAACGGAGGCTCAAGAGAATACTTGAATGGATGTCACTGATTTTCGAGGGCAAATTTCATTCAGAGCCTTGAGGACAAGGCTGTTTCACCAGGAGGTCGCTTGGAAGGCTTACACTCGACGTGTCAAGTCCCGGACAATGGGACTACTGGAGTTAGTTGATATTTAATTACTTAATTTAGTTTAGTAGTATAGTTTAATTTACTTTAATCAGTATTAACAATTAAGCTATGTTCGTGGGTTTTAGTAAAAATTATATAAAGATGGTTTTTTTAGGGTTAGGACACTTTGGATTTTAATAAGTTGGCAGCGTTAGACAGTGGCAAAGAAATTCTCTGTGAACTTCGTTGAGGTGTTAGGCTTTTTCAGTAAAATATTTTCTATTCTTACTTTTCGATCATCTTCACTTATCATGTTTGCATCCAAATCACAACACGGTTGCTCTCGGTTGATGGGTGCTAGTGGATACAAATATAAACCTTAAAAGACTAGAGTATTTTTATTTTTTATTTTTTTAGAGAGGATTTTTTCTATTTTAATGATAACTATTTAGTTGAGGATAATATTGTATTTGTACAAAAAATGTATTTTAGTGTGTCTAAGTAACGAGCACAAAAACAAAATGCTTAAACACGAACCTGATAAAACCTATAGCAATAGAGACGAGCCACAATTTCCAACTGAGTCGAACAGTAGAAGTGAACTTCCCCAGAAAAAAGATTATGATAACCTGGACAGCAATGGAAGATATGCACAAGGATATAGATGATATGAATTCATAAAATATACTAATAAAATACATATATTGCAATAAGAAAAAACCTGAAGCACCACTTCAAGACCAACTATTCCCATGAAGAGATGGTTTTTCGTGACTCCTTTCCATACATTGAATTCATCTGGCTTTCGAGCATTGAATTCATTGAATATCTAGAATTATAGTCAATAATAGGGTAAGAAGTCTGATAAGAAAGAAGTATTTATAGCTACTTGCAGTATACAGAGTAACTCCTCCGAGATTTACATAAACATCAGACATCTCTTCGTGTTTTTTTTAGTTTACAGAAACTAAACACTAAAATCTGCTTTGTACCTGACAAAGGACAAATGTGTTAAATATGAGCGTATTCTTCACTTGGAAAGCATGATCACTCGATTCATGCTCTAGACTCAAGATGCTACTTCCTCGGAAATTGAGAATTAGGAGAACAGTGACTTGAAATAGAGCCTATAAAATCAACAACGATTAAATTGTGTCAGTTGCCAACTCAGCCATTAAAAAAGCAATTTCACATGGTCATAAAAGTGTACTTTTTACCTGAATTAACAAATTCCTCCACATGATGTTTGTTATAAGAGGCTCCCTAAGAAACAAAAACAAAAATCTTAATTATAAGACACGCCAAACAGAAAGTAAGATACGATGACTTAGTAGGATTAAAGAATATGGAATCCTTACACCATATGGACATTAGGCAAAACAACAGAGTAATAGTTAAGGTTTTGTATCACAGGCATCAGTAGGTTTAATAATAAATTTTCCTTGAGATAACCAAGTATTATCAGCAGTTCAAACAAATCATTGAAGTGACAAAAATCCTGAATGATATAGAAAGTAAATTCCAAATTTTAAAAGTTTTCAGACCCCGTTAAATTGCAGTTTCCCGGGATGCAAGAACCACAAACATTTTTAGTTTGTTTTACAATAACAAATATGAGTAACCCTACATGAGAAAAAAAAGGATGATGAGCAGCATTCACATCGAACTTGCATCCATGTTCATATACACATACTCTGGATCCTTCAGGCCAATCATTATATATATATATACACACACAAGAGCAGGATTGCTAAAGCCAGATGAAAAAATCAATCATAAAACAATAGAAAACCCAAAAATCAACCTTCTACCAACAGGAGGTCTGCGCATTAGATGATCTGTCGGAGCCTCCGTAGCTAGCGCAAGAGCTCCTAATGTGTCCATGATTAAGTTTACCCAAAGAAGCTGAAAATAAATAGAATATAAGGCAACGTTAGACCTAAAATTTGAACAACAAAGCAGAGAGAAATGGGGGACATCCATCACAGGAAAATAGACGTTACACACACCTGCACTGCATTGAGTGGGACATTACCAGCAGAAACTGCAGCCACAACATTGATAACCAAAGCTGCAACATTGACTGTGAGTTGAAACTGAATAAATTTCTGAATATTGGCATATACGGATCTGCCCCATCGCACAACCTGCAATTTTTGTAATCAGTAAGGGGCACAATAGTGCTCTCAGACTAAATACTACACGTAATAATGAAATGTTTTAACTTTTAACTCAACAAAGTTAACACACAAATTATTTGTACTTCTCATTGTACCTCATCTCTTCCTATTAGAGACGAGATTAAAATCCTTACCCGCCCCTATTCTCCACTTGTAAAGGGACATGATTTTTTTAAGAGTTCTTTCAAGATATAAGGTTGAAAGTCTACTAGGTTCCCACATCTTCTAAAATTTTAATGACACTTCAATGCTGTCAAACAAGTAACAAGCAAGATGCACCCATCCTCTCCACACGCACACAATTCAAATCAATACAATTAAATGTGCAGAAATTTCAAGAAGGCTAAAACTTAAATACTTTTCATAAAATTATCAGCGTATGATACAAACTAACCTTCACCACAGAAGCAAAGTTATCATCCAATATAATAATATCTGAACTCTCTTTAGCGACTTCTGTCCCTTGTATACCCATTGCGAGACCAATATCAGCCTACACCATTAAAGCAACGAAAACCACATCACATGAAGAAAAATACGGTTCAAACAATTATTAGAAAATAAAGAAATTGATGGAGTAATGGAGAGAACTCGAAGTCCTTCAAGAAGACCAATATCACCAATTCACCATTATCAATCCATGAACACAACACATTCAAATATAAATTGGAAATAGACCAAGAAAATGTACATTAGATTAACTAAATATGTTTATTTAAAAAAAAAAATCAAATAAATGGTAGAAAAATATGATTTAAATTTAACAATTTGACAAGGGATTCATCACTTGAAGATGAATTGACAAATTAACAAAATCAAAATTAACAAATTGGGGAAGTGAATCAGACCTCATGCAAGGCAGGAGCATCATTGGTGCCATCTCCAGTGACAGCAACTACATGTCCCCTCTTTCTCAGTGCTTGGACAAGCAAAAGTTTGTCATTCGGAGATGACCTTCCCATTACCTGAACAAAAAAACAGCGCAAAGAACTCATTAGCATATTTTCCAAAATAAACATTGAGATACACTAATCAACACATTTAAACCTCTACTAAGTTTTCAGCTCATACCGAAATCCTATCAGCCACTTCTAATTTCTGTGTTTCAGTAAGATTACGAAATGTCCTTCCTTCAATAAGATTAGGCTCGGTGAAATCTGGATTTGAACCTAGTATACCACACTCCAGTGCTATTGCTCTAGCTGTTTGAAGGTTGTCTCCAGTGACCATCCTTACCTTTAAACCAATTTGAACCGAATACGTTTTTAGAGCAGGAAAAAAAATGTCGGCAATTTTGTTTATAAACATAATGATACAATGGTTAATGATTACAAAATGTCCTTCATTTGCTCACATGAAGTCGTAGTGAGGATATCCTAAATATTACATTCACGCGGGGCTCTGATGGGTTTCACACAGGGCTATGATGGGGAGAATGGAATCAATGGATGTACTTACCTTAACACCAGCATTAGTGCATAACTGAACAGCATCTCTCACGCCTGATCGGCAAGGATCCTATATCAAACCAGTGTTAATCCTCACAAACAAACAGTACTTTGACATCCGAAAACTGATGCAGTCATTCATAGAAGACAGATTTTATGACCTAACGGGAGAAAACAGAGACTTAAAATAAAAAATCAAGCAATTTTATACGTGCAGGAAGTATTGACAGGGTGAACTCTGATGCAAACTAATAAAGAAAAAAGAAAATTTAACCACAAGTACAAAGAAGAGAAAACCGAAAACAGTAAAGCAGATTCATTTCCAGTCTCCAGAGATCAATTAGTTTCAGGGTATCGAGAAATATGATGGCAAATAGAAAAGTATCTACAATGGTTACTCATTTTCCAGTTCATTAAGTTAAATTTTAGACAACACTCAACAGTCATAATCTTCTTATGATGCTAATGCATAAAATTTCTACGCACAAGACAGAAATCAAAGGGAAAATAATAGTTATGTGATGAAGGTTTCGAATGATATCTACAAAAACTAACATCAGTTATAAATACACAAGAGGTTATACCTTGATACCAACAATGGCTAGCAGAATGAGGTCTCCATCAGGTAACTGCCAATTCTCCAGTTCCTCATCACTAGCCGGTACCTTCTCTATTTCATACAGCCTATAGGCAATAGCAACACAACGCAAGCTTCCAGCGGCCATGTCTTCAATTGCTTTTTTATAAAATGATAACTGCACAGAACAATAAGCTTACAGAACAGATGAATTCAAAATGGCTATTAAGCTAATACAAAGTCAGGATGGGCAACACAAAGCCAGTGTTCTGGTCCCTTTACAATCATTATCACACATTACATCTAATTATTCTGAAGTATTGAAGAAGCTATTAATCACTTTCATGGAGTATGAAGGGAAGGATATACAACTGACCTTATCTTCATCCATCGGAACCACACAGTCATTTGTATCAATGTAACTTATACAAGACGCAAGTACTATTTCTGCAGCCCCTTTCCAATGCACGTGAACCTCAGATTTGGACTACCAAAACAGTCACCATTATCAGAACCACCTAACTACATTTTGTTTGTCAATTAAAAAAGCAGGGAAAACATTTTTTACCAGTTTTAGTGCAACACCACCTCGCTTTTTTTCCGAGTTAAATGGAAAAGCATGAATAATAACTGAGTCTGATTGAACGGCATTAAAGTCCATTCCAAGCTGAAGAACAAAATAAGAAAGGAGATAATAAGTTAACTAGGGATAAATGAAAATTCTATTCACAAGAAAGCCTTTGTTGCAATACTTTTACTCCCCACTGCAGAATGGCCTTTTCTGTTGGTGATCCAGACACCTCAGAAGCTCCACCACCCTGCTCAAGACCAGCCATAGAAAGTACCAGTGTATAAAATTGAGCCAGAGAAATAAAATACAAGAGCCCCACTGTTATGGCGAAGCATTATAAATAAATCGTAAGACTTATGAGCAACTCGTCCAGATGCTTTTCGTTTCAAAATCGACAGCTCAAATAATAGACAATATTCAGGAATATATCAACTAAAATTAACAATATTAAAAAAAAAAGAATCTACAAACGCTCCCGATCAGTGCAATGGGATGTGTCTGTTTATCTATCTCTTGACACATCACAAAGATGACAATATAGCACAGGACAGACCACTGTGAAATCATGAATTGTCTTTTTTTCTGCAACAAAACGAAAAACTAAAAAATTGACAAAATATTTAAAAGCACCAATGGAACTCAATAGAATTGTAACAAGTGTTACAAAAATGGATGCAATAAAACAGCCTTGCATAACATGAAAAGACAATGATTTCTTCTCAATAGTTCTCAATATGAAACAGACAAGGACTTGTGTCGTGGTGTCTTCTTATATAGCACAGGACAGACCACTGTGAAATCATGAATTGACATTTTTTATGCAACAAAACGAAAAACTAAAAAATTGACAAAATATTTAAAAGCACCAATGGAACTCAATAGAATTGTAACAAGTGTTACAAAAATGGATGCAATAAAACAGCCTTGCATAACATGACAAGACAATGATTTCTTCTCAATAGTTCTCAATATGAAACAGACAAGGACTTGTGTCGTGGTGTCTTCTAATAAAGTGATTCATACCACAAATCGAAATTATTTAACAAATTTTGGAGATTACAAAAGTTAAATTATATACCAGTGAGAGAAATTTCAGACTCAGTCAAAAATTACAGCTAAAAAAAATTGTGGAGGCATTTAGAGAGTTCTACTTTCCAAGAAGCATATCTGCACAAGCAGCATACATTCACAACATAACAACTCTGAGACATAACCTTATTATTAATTGTTACACACCCACCACCAAAACTAAGGCCTTAAAAAATACATAGCACAAGTTATATAATGCCCAAGCCTCTTCGTATTATACGTAGACTGTAACCTAAAAATTTTATCAAAAAGAAAGAAAAATCAGAAAATAAACGCTTACTAAAACAAACCTCAGCCACAAAAACACTCCCAGTTGTGTTTTGTGCAATGCCTTCAAATAGCAAAGAGACAACCTTCGGAGGAAAAAGTGACTTGTTGTCTGGAGGATCAATTTTATTTTCACAAGCATACACCTCAACTACAGTCATCTGTACAAGAATATAGAAAACATTAACATACATGACGTCATATAAATTAAACACCCCAGATCATCATTATTTACCAACCATAGAAACTAATACACATCCCATATTTTATCTCTACGATACAAATAAAAGCTGCAAATGGTGGTTGCACCTGATTCAAAGTAAGGGTCCCAGTTTTATCACTGCAAATGGTGGTTGCAGAACCCATTGTTTCGCAGGCTGAAAGCCTCCTCACCTGCAGTTCCATTACTTAATACGACTCTTGGAATATACACTGGAAATATTCAAGGAAAAGAAATGTGGTTAAGCTGCCATTACTCTATATGAAGTATACATACCAATGCCTTATCAGCCATCATTTTTCTCATTGAATATGCAAGCCTACAAGGAAAAGTACATATTAAAGAATACTATCTGAAGACAAAATATCCATATACAACATCTGTTAGGGTACAAAGAAGAGTGTCACCAAAATCAAACCAAGTGACGCAACAATATGTCACGATATCTAAAGAGAAAGCGTGAAAAGTAACAGATGCAGTTTCGAGAATCCTTTCCTATGGGCAAGATGTATGCAAAACATTCTATACTATTTTTGGTTAAACACGGTGAAAAGCACATGACTGAATAGAGGAATAAAATTATTTTCCGCAATGGCAAGCCAGGACTTAACATGCGATGGAAAATTAACACTTATAAATTGACTTACGTCAGAGTCACTGCTAATGGAAGACCTTCAGGTACAGCCACAACTACAATGGTCACCTGGGATTTATCCAGATTTTGTCAGGAACCCAAGATGGGCATAGATTAAAACAATATTGGATGATTATTAAAATGAATACATACCGCAACAGTGAATATTTTAACAAATCCATCTATGGCATCACCAACTTTAGTCTTTCCATATGTGAATTGGACTCTCCCATCCGGATCTTTAGTATGACCAGTAAAAAATCTGTTAAATCGCAAAGTTGATTACAGAATTCAATTCTTCAAACCAGTAAGAGCAGGTCATGTTTTATATCAATTAAAAAATACCTGGCCACGAGTACAACCAGAACAACAACTGCTACAACAAGACCAACTATTCCAATAAAAGTTGCAACACCATTCAAGCGTACCTAAAGTTACCAAAATTTAGGAAAGGTCATAATCCGAAGCCACCACTAATCATCATAAAAATGTTCCAACACTCCGACCTGTAATGGTGTTTCTTCACCATTATCCTCTGAAATGCTCGCCATAAGCAGTCCCCACTCTGTATTTATTCCCACGCTTGTTACCTGCAGAAAAAGTATCATTCCAAAAGACTATAAGCTATCACATAGAAGTCCACTGAAATATGAGGTAGCGACACAATCACAAATGCACATGTCCAAAAAATGCATGCACTTCTATGGGCATGAAGTGAATGTTATTACAAATCAATTTACCGCACATGATTTCTACGCAGCGACAAGAATCAATTTCTGAGCTTAAAGCGTGCTGTAAAACAAGATATTAAAAAACAGTCGATATAAGAAGCAAATGTATCCAGGCAACCATGTCATATCAACAAGTTAACTTCTTATTACTCTTATGCACTTGTCCTATTACAGGTGAAACCAGATTAACTGATGCACATTAATTAATCAACACAGAACATTTACAATCTCCACCAAATGAAAGATGCAAACTACTTTATAAGTTTACAAACCAATCCACCCAAACATATACAAGCAAAGATAATAGTCTATATATAGTTGAATACAAGAAACTAAATGTCGACTGTAAATTAAGTCATATGAGTAGAATTCAATTCTTCAAACATGCGATAACTATGGACATAGATCCTACATTCAAAGAGCAACCAAATGATGTGATGACAGCCAATTACATAACAAGAAAAATATTGAAGTAAAATAATTTTATTGTTTAAATAAATGTTACTCTTTCATACAATAGTGTTCCTCTAATCCTCTCTCTTACTGGCAGGTGGGAATTCTGAACAAGTCAAGGTTTAGCTTAAGAACAAAAATAAGATTAGTACCAGCATAGTGCCATAGCCATCAGCAACCTTGCATCCAGACATAAGAAAGGGAGCTCTTGTAGGGTCCTTGTGAACCTAACCAGAGCAGAATATCAAGTGAATAAGAGTGCGGACAAAGTGACCAGAACACAAATACAGCAGATTATATCATGAGGCTTACAATTTTACTCTCCCCAGTCATACTTGATTCATCAATTGAAAGGGAGTGTCCAGAGATAACAAGTCCATCTGCTGGTACCTGTAGACATATGAAGCCAAGTGCTGAATCGATCAATCCAGACACCACACCTCCCTAACAATTGCTGTCTTTCAAAAACTAAAAGGACACACAAAAAGTATTCAACAAGGTGGTCGTTCCCGAAGGAGGGATGGAGACCTTCCATTCACCTGATCACCGATTTTGAGAGGTACAACATCACCAACAACTAAATCAAATATTGAAACCTTAATCCTACGCCCACTCCTAATCACCTGAAAATGACATTCTAAAGATATAAAGGACAAATGAAGAGAAATAAAAAGGTAGAAGTACAAAAGTCAATTTCACATGAGGCCTACCTCCATTTGAATGTTTTGCTTCTCTTCGTTCAAATTTTGGAACTGGAGAGATTGTTTGTAATCACTTACAGCTGCAAAAGTAGAAAAATTGCATATAATTGGCTAAAGTTAATCATGCCAAAGGTATTATGAAACAACATTTGTTGCTATTATAAGAACGCAGGCTACAGTTTCTTAAATGACAGCTTTCCCCATAATATTTCTCATTAAAACTGCAATTTAATTGGAAAAGGGTGTTAGTTTATCAAGGTGACACATAAATAGACAAAAGTGGACCGCAAACACACACACACACACACACACACACACACACACACACATATATATATATTCGGTCCACTTTTGTCTATTTGTCTAATTATATATATTCAATTATGCTTATATCTTCTCTATAGCTCGTGTTCAATATACACTAAGAAATGAGAACACACTTGCCCCCAAATTTACACTGCACATAAATTGGTTGACAAAACCAATGAATGTTTCAGAACATGAGACCATAACAATGTTCTCAAATCCACCAGATCATCACTTAATACAATAATCATGTAAAAGAACTAAGGAGCATAAGGACATACTAAAAGAACATGGCTCTAATTATCCTTCATTCTAATTTAGTTAAAGCAATCATTCATACGTATTGGAATATATCAATCGTACAAATCCATCAACATGAAAAGAGTCACTCATGGAGAAATACAATAACAATCACACAAAGGCCTCAAGTGGCAATAAATCAACGGGTTATTGCTTCGCGAGAAACTCGCATCGAAGTTAACTTTGAATCTTTATTCCATTGAACAGTAGCATTGTAAATTTGTAATTAGGCTCCATCATACACTTCAGGAGAATGTAACAGGTTAGATCATATGGTCATATAGACATACCCGTAAAAACAATGACTATAAGGACTGCAATGGCAATGCTTCCTCCATCATACCAACCTTCTTTTATACCCTAAAATGAGAATACAGTTCTTGAAACCAATTAAAAATAATCAATAATATAAGTATGTGATCATTATATAACAAGTTCTTTTAATTCTTCACAAGCATGATCAAGCTCTCCGGAGTCCGGAAGGTCATCTATAGAAGTCTGATTATATCTTGGATACTAGAATATATTGCTCGGTTACAGTCTCATTTGATTCTATAATTTAATAGACTAAGAGAATAAAACATAAAAATAAACATAAAACAAATTAAACTAGAGAATAGTTATTATGAAACACTAGAAAATCTAAAAAACTTAAATTTCAATAGCATAGTTCACTTTCTATCAGCATAAAGGATCATAAAGTTAATATTTTTTTCTTTCACAAGCAAGAAAAAAATATTTTATTAAATGCAATGATTTATATACCATGCATTAATTATAAAAAAAATTATACTGACTTTGTTTTTTCTGGATTAAACAAATATATGTTGGGGTCAATCCGAGCATGAGACTGCCAAAACAATTGTATTTATACATTAAGGTGAGAACATTCCATGTTTCTATTGTAAATTGACCAAGACAAAACATTTGCTCAACCAGATGATCAGGCACAAGGCCCAAAACAAAATATGCAATCTTACAATACAGTTTATGTAATGCATACTACCTCATCTTACCTCAGTCTTTATACCAAGGGCTAAAGAGGCAGTCGCAGCAACTATCAAAATTATTAGAGTGGTATCTCGACACGCATCCCAGACAAAGCTCTAGACAAGGAAAGAAGAAAAAAGAATAACAATTTCCAATTATACATGAGAATCAGTGTTTTCCTTTATTAAGATAGCTGCCTTACAAACATAATTAATCACTCACCCAAAAATTCCTCCCTTTCTTCCTTGGATATGTGTTTGACCCAAAATCTCTCTTTCTGTTCATGAGATCAGTCTCATCACCAGATAGACCTTTCTCCAAACTCGATTTTAACTTTTGAGCAACTCCCTTAACCTGATGCAATGATAAAAGGACAAGAAGTCAAGATAACATAAAAATGTCAAACCTAAAAAGTATGATACTCAAGCTAAATAAGTTGAGATGCAATAGTGATAAACTTGCCCCTCCGATTTGCTGTAAACGTGAGAGATTGTGCTCCCTAGATACTGAAACTAATTCATCGGAGCTGATGTAAAAATCACCAGTTTGAGTAGGGCTTGAAGGCAACTCCGAAATAGGTTGACCTACAGTAAGTTAAACAGCAATAACGATACCATGGAAGATAATCAGCAGCCTATGTTGATGCTCCAGAAGAATATACTCCAGAAGAATATATATATATCTGTGTGTGTGTGTGTGGAATCACAATTGAATATCACACCAATATGATAATGCCCACCCTGAATAAGATTTTAAAGAAGGAAAAGAGCAGATATTCAAACTTCAACATTTCAAAGTTACTCATAAGAAAGTGTACGTCGAAGAAAATGATGAGCAGGAAAAGTCATGATACAGCAAGGGCTTAAATTTTTCCTGGGTTAATATCTCACAACAAATTATTTAGAACTTCACCAAAGAAATGATAATAAAAAGAATCATGGTAAGTATGTAGTAAACAAAAGGCAAGTATATGACAGAAATAAGGTTGAAACAATGTAAATTTTTGTGTAATAGAATTCATTTGTAGGCTGTAGCTGAATCAACATAAAATTTTCTATGAAGAACATCGTCAAAATGCAATTACCATTCAGTCCTTGCCCCGCCACTTGGAAGAGAACAGCAGCCTGGTCAATGAATTATTGATTAATAATCAATTGACTACATAATAGATGATGAGCATAGATTAATCAGTAATATTGTTTAATTTTTACCCGAATGACTTGTGCATGTGTTCTAATCTTAGAAACTAATGCCTTCCTCTCTTCTTCTTTCTTCAAGTCTAATGTATACCGGAATCGTCGAGAAGCATTTAGGACCAGTGCAGCTTTCTGAATGACAGAGATTGAAATCATGTGTTGCACTGATTTAATATCCAACAAAAGATTATCATGATTCAAAACAATACAACTCACCGTGCAGATTCATATATAGTACAAAAACAAAGTATAGATAGAATCTGATGAAGTGCGTAAACAAATCTTGTAGGTTCAAGAAGTCAAAGGCACGACAGAACTAAATAGTCAGAGATCAGCTTCTCCATTAACATTCGGTCAACAGTCAACACTACCAACAAAGGAAGCACTGAATAAATGACCTTGTTCAACAGATTCACATACACACACAGGCAATAAATAAATTAATTAAAACACTTAAAACCCTAACCCAAACCCTCTCTTCCCAAATAAAAGCCTGAGACGTGTAAAAACTGGAGCTGATTCACGTGGTGAATGTCTTGAAAGATAATCTGGAACTGGAGCTGGAGCACTCGATGGATGTCGTAGAAGATGTGGAGCACTTATGTCTACTGTAAAAGATGCATGAACTGAAAAGAACGACATGAATTCGACTCACCAAAAATCATAATAATTTCCTCCTATATAAATCATAATCATTACTCGTTATATAATCAAGTCACAAGATTTTATACTACACCTTAATGCTAGGCAAATACATCATTCAAATTGTAAAAATGGTTTGACCACTCAGGAACAGTTTGCATAGGTCAGAAGTGGCAGTCCAGAATGTGCTCAACCTAAGATCATATGTTCTAAACAACTACAGCCAGAAGAGAAGGAAAAGAGTGACAGTCATGGCTCATGAATAATAATGACCTGCAACTAACTTAACGTAGCATATTATTTCATCAAATGACTCATAGTTGAATAAAACCTACCTTTCCAACTGAATATAACAGTGGCTCGGCATGAAGAGTGGAAGCTAATTTTAATGAAGTACTACTATGAGAAGCCTTCACTTATCATTTCCCTCACTGGACCCACATGACCACATAGAAAAAGAGAAATTATTGAAAAAAGAAAGCAGAGAAGTTCTGATCTGAATGTTTACGGCGTATATTAAGGGATTCCAAAATGCACAACCCTCAATAGCAAAGCTTTCTATGAACAGCATACCTTGATTAAATCAATAATTATTGAAGGGACAAATGTGATTTAGAAGTTAAATGGGAACTAAAATACTTGAATAATCAAGAGAATGGCATCCTTCAACATCGACTTAAAACACTTAAATTTATCACTAGGTTACAGAAACTCTAAGAATACTCTGTTTCCGAACAAACAGAAAACAAGATTATTTAAATTATCCTACAGAAGCAAAATCATTCTCTATGAGTAGGATAAGATGATATCGTATTCCAAATTCTGCAGTGATGAATATCAAATAAGAAGTACCAAAAACAAGAACCAGAAAACAAGCTTACCCTCCATCTACTCAACCGGTCGACTGGAGCACTTTTCGTACGAACAATATCAAACGGCCCCAAAGAATCCTCGTTCTCCTCCGTATAGTCAGTGAGGCTACTACCGGCTTCTAGATCGTTCGGTTGTGGCCACGACACCTTGTTTTCCTCTCTCATAACTCGGTTTTCTGTTCGGGTCGAAGGAGATACGACGACGTTTCAATCTCCGTTCTGAAATCACAACAAGACCGCGGACAAAATAAAGGGTTGGAGATACGGAAGAAATGCCGGGAAACAAAAAAAAAGAAAGGGGGTATGGTAGAACTAGAAAATTGCACTCTTCAATTCTGCGAATCGCTGAAGAAACTGTGCGAAGGAGACGCAGTGAAAGTAAAATCCAGAACAGCAAAAGGGAAATACATACCGAATATATACGATGATGAAAACCTTGAAGAATCGCTAATGGCGACACGGGCTTAGAGTGAGTGTGTGGGAGAGAGAAATTACTCGGCAATTTCCCGTTCTTAATAAACCGAATATTTGAATTAATTTAAATTAATTGTGAGGGTGGAGCCCACTGGAGTAATGTGATTTGAATTTAAAACAACAAACTCACCCCATTCTCTAACTAATTGTATAAGGGGCATGTTTGGTTGGAAATTTTCAATCCCAAAACAAATACTTCCATCTAGGGCTGGGCGCGGGCCGGGCCGGGCCGGTCCTAAAATTTTTAGGGCCCGGCCCAAAACCCGTTTTTGTCGGTCCGGGCCGGTCCGGGCTTTTTGAAACTAAGGCCCGGCTTGGAACCGAGCCCGACGGTCCGGCCCGGGTTTTCGGGCTTTTCGGGCCCAATTTTTTTAATTTAAAAAAATAAATTTTAATTATTAAAAATAATTATTTATTTTTTTTTAATAAAAAAAATAAAATTTTAAATTTTAAATAATATTATTGTATACTATATTTATCATTTAAGTTTTTAAGCTTAAATTATTAATTAAAATATTAAAAATTATATAAAAATATATAATATTTTTAAAAAAAATTATACAAAAACTAAAAATCGGGTCGGTCCCGGGCTTTCGGTCCCAAAAATTTTTGGGTCCTAGCCCGGCCCGTTTTTTTATTTTTCGGTCCGGACCCTGACGGGCCGGTCCCAAAAAAAATTGGGCTCGGCCCGCGACGGGTTTTTTTCGGGTTTTTGGTCCGGGCTTTCGGGTTTTCGGGCCGAAACGCCCACCCCTACTTCCATCTACCCCATTCTCTAACTAATTGTATAAGGGGCATGTTTGGTTGGAAATTTTCAATCCCAAAACAAATACTTCCATCTCATTTTTTAAGAGAATTTTAAAAGTTGAATTTGTAAGGATATTACTCCCTCAATCCTTTTTTGAATGGTAACACTTACTTTAAAGAAAATGTAACTATTAAAAAAAAAATTAAGAGAGTAGTGCATACTATACTATAATATACTTCCATCTCAAAAGAAGGATACAATAAATTCGATTTATCCACAATTTTTTTATGAAATGTTTTCTCAAAGTTTTTTTTAAGATCACAGGTGAAAAGTTTTTGTATATTGTTTTTCAATATGATCTGATTAGAAAAATTGTTTTTTAATAAGTACGGTATTCTTTTGTATAATTGTCATTACATAATCGAGTCTTTGTTTCAAGTATATTAAAGAAAAAAACTTTTTGTCTAAAGTTTCAATTCGATAAGATTAATGGTCACATTTCTTTTATAATTTGTAAATGAAGTATGACCGTATGAGACAATATTTGATAATATATATATATATATATATATATATATATATATATATATATATATATATTAATACTCATTTTGTTCTAAAAAATTATTTAGAACTTATTTTAGTTTGGAACATTTCATTTATTGAAAGTTTGGAACATTTCATTTATTGAAACACAATAATTATAATACAACAATCTCGGACCTCTACAACATTAAAGTTTTATTTTCATAATTTCAAACTTTGCTATTTATATTTTCATCAACATTCTAAATCTTTGCTTAATAAGTACAAAATCAATTCTTAGTCTAAGTACCTATGTATAACTATTTATTTTACTACTTTAATTATTATTATTATTATTATTATTATTATTATTATTTCTTCATTTTAAATTAAAAAAATATCTAAAATCACAAGACTAAAAATTAAAACTTTTGAATTTTTGTTAGGTGAATAAAAATATTGTTACTATAATTAAATCTTTACAAATTTGAATTCAACTTCTGGATTTTTATTTTGATTTACAATGGAGTATTAGAGTATTTTATTATTTTGATTTACAATGGAGTATTAGAGTATTTTATTTGACAGTTTATCCAAATATATGTTGTCCGTCTTTGCCTCTTTGGTTTATATTTCTAGTAGTTTATACTAGTATTTGTATTTTAACGAATTCATCTCAAACCCATTATCGTTTTTGCAAAGAACATAGTTTCAACACATTGGACATTTCACTCGTGTATGAATTTTGATGCGGGCAAAAAAGTGCAGGTACGACTTCAAACTTCAAAGGAGGCATTGTAACTTATAACTGTTCTTTTCGGTAAAGACTTGGAATTATTCTATTCTATGCATGTGAAGGAAAAAGGAACATACTAAAAGTCTAAAGTGAAGAATGTAATAATAATTAAACATATCAAAATACACTCAATTTAATAATGAGTACAGAGAACACAAACCGAAAGTCAAGTTACCCGGCTGATGATAGTATCAAAAATTGTAACAAAAATAGTTCGACTAGGACCTGAAGGCACCATTGCAGAAGGGAGGAGGTGTTTTACTTGTTTTTTCTTCATTCATTCATCATCGGAATAATTGAACTTTACCGAGTGTGATTGCAGGTCAATCAGTCCTCCTCTATAGCTACCACGCTTCTTTTTCGTTTTCTCATGACGAAAGTCCCTGCATATGAATGAAACAATAAAATCTTAAATGAGTAAAAAGGCCTAATCAGAGCAATGAAAAGTAACTAAATACTAATATTCGATGGAAAGCTGAATGGCATGAAGAAGCACTAGACTTCATGAAAGTTCTTCTAATGCACGCTGGAGGCCAAGAAGTGATGGCTTCATACTTTATCATTCTTAATTCTCACAGTTGGAAAATTAAACACCACTCACAATAGGTCTAGTTAGGCTCTTCACTTTGCAAATATTTAGACCAAATTGTGGAAACTTTGTTCTAAACTTCTAACTTATCTCTCTGAAAGGTCCAACAGATTAAATTACCTTTCACTTTACTACACAAATTGGATAACTAAATGCATGAAAAAAACTAGGTAAAAAATCGTTTCACTTTGAGATAGTTAGACAGGAGAAGGGAAATTTAGGCAAGTTCATTCAACCCCGTCTCTTTGTTTTGGATTTCTAGTTAATATCTTATACAGTATAATTTATTAATTAAATGCTTCTCCCAAACACCCATCCACTGCACTGCAGTTTAAATTTATTCAGAATTGTCTGGATGGTTAATTTAGTATCACATAGAAACACACCTTCCTCTGACTTGTCCCAAAACTTCTTGTGCTTTTGCACCATAACCAATATCTGCACCATCCTGCAACAAACATAATAGCACAGATCAATAAATAAATGGACTGTTTAGAGAATTTTTTCTTTAAGAGCAATAAAACGTGATGTTATACTTATTTTCCTATTTAGCTTGATGTTAGTTTACCTACTTCCACTAGTTAGTTTATACAATAAATGTTTTTCCCACTGTAAGTAGACGAGAACAACTTAAATCATTCATATCATGGAATACTTCAGTAATATGAGCAACCACGTTCATTTGTAATAAGAGCAACCACATATTCATTTGCGAGCGTTCATGACACTACTACATGACATATAATTAAAAAAAAAAACTGAACAAAGCCAGCAAACCTTTGCCCAGTAAGAGTTATCTTGAAGCCTCTCGTCAACAAATTCAACCTCATCAACTTTCACTCTTTGAAATGCAGTCACTGTTTTTGGCTGCAAAGGAGCAGAAAATGACATAATAAGATCTTGAAGAAATACATTTAGACATAAGCAGCAAACTGAGAAAGAAAGATGAACAAATATTTTATTTAGTTACTCTGTAAATTCAATTCTAGAACAAGTAACAGAGACATCCACATATAAATACGTTTTTATTTGAATATCAAGTGTGCTAATGTGCAATTATATTGCAGGAGATATGACAAATTAACATAGTATCTTTGTAGTGGTTAAAAGTTGCTTAGAGAGAAGGGAGATGTGTCCTATGAAAAATACATGATTCCTATGTAAATAAGTTAATTAACCAATAATAAAGCTGTTATTAAACAATTTAGTACACAAGGCACAATAAAGTTCTAGATATAAAGAAGTCTAGCAGGATATTGAATATACCTCAGTAGAACTTTTGACCTGTCGCCTGGCAGATTTTTTCTGAATTGATGCACCCACTCCATTGCTGTAGATAGCATCCTTAGGAGAGAAATTTGGGAGACCCAATTGACCGGCTACAGAATTCTCCTCTTTGTTCTGTTTGCCATCATGGCCAATGTCATTACCATCTCCAAGACGTTTAGATTTCTTAGACTTTGATTCTTCCACAGCTACTTCCTCAGCAGACTGATTTTCATTCTCATCTGAACGCACCCTTTTTCTTTTCTTGGAAGCGTTCTTACATTCATCAACCCCTTCTTCCGCAGCCTCGGGTGGTTTAGTTTTAGATTTCTTATCTACTACGATTTCTTTATCATGTACCTCAGTTATTACATCCTTTTGCTTTTCATCAGCATCCAATGACTCCGGGTTTGACTTGTTTTTCTTCTTCTTTTTATCTTTAGGTTTCTTTGTTGATTGATTATCTGCTGCTAACTCAGAAACTTCCTCATCCTTGGAGGATTCCTTCAATCCATTCAACTTCCCATTGATGGTTATACCTTCAGATGTCGGTACAGACTCAGCAACTGTGGAGTCCACTTTAGTCTTTTTCTTCTTATTCTTACCCCCAACTAGTTTGGAAGCATTACCATTTGCATCTCCGTTTGTTTCTTTAATGTCATCTGCGTATTCTGCAAAATATCAAGTCCTTATTTCTAAAAATTTGATTACTCCAACAAGCAATAGCAGAAAGAAATTAAAGTTGAAAGAAAATGAATGCATTCATATAGGTTACCTTGCTTCTTCTGGGATTTTTCTTGTTCTTGCGCACTACTACTGCAAAAAAGAGGATTTCAGCAACATAAGAATAAAAAATGGAACTTTGAAAGTGGAATATAGATTAAGAAAGTAGAATATTGTAACATATGAAGACAAATGGGACAAAAAAATAAACTAAATTCAATATCAGATTATTGAGCGAAGGAGGTCAGACACTACCCCTGCCACTACCCCTGCCACTACAAGGACTTTATGAAGATTCAATCAAATCTCTAGCCCGACTACAATATATGTACACTACAAGCAAATAGGCATACACAACTATTAATGATATTTTTTCAACAGTATAAGTATATTTCACTCCCTATGGATTTGAACTTTATAATTGTTGCACGCAAGCATTCTCTTTCGATAACAACTTCCCATTCTCACTCAACCTTCTAGCTTTTTATGTACATAGAGAATCAGCACACTAGGCAGTGTAAATCGAAACTAAATTCAGTTGAGATTATGGCATCTCGTTTTATAAAGAGTATAAAGCTCACCAGATCTCCTGGTACTTGGAGAAAGCTTCACTCAGGTCAAGTGCATTTGCCTTCCAAGTGTCATCCTGAACCAGAAAAGGATGGCTGATCAACAACAAAACCCAGCGCGACAAATATCATAGGACCACACTTTTGAAGAAGCAGAACCACACTCAGACTTTTGAAAAGGAGTATATATTAACATATTCAAATTGATACCCCTTAATCATAATTCCGAACTCCGTGTCGTGATTAATCAGACACCAATCAAAAATTCCAGCCAAGTAAAACCCATCGGAAAGGAGCAGCTCAGCTCACTCAATATCACGGCCAATTAAAACAAAGGGATATATACACACGAGTTAATATATATGTATATATATACACACACGTATATACCTGAATTTGAGCAGCTGAGATGAAACGCTTAAGGACTTTGGAAAATCCCTTGTTTTCGAGCCACAGAGCGATAGAGGAGATCAGAATAGACTCGTCCTCGGGCTTCATAGTCTTCGTCATTGGTTTGGAAGCTGCTGGGCTTCTTCTATTCTGCTGCTGCTCTAAGAGAAGAACTTGTCGAGGCTTGAAGGCGAACAACGAAAATGAGGAAGGACTTGCGTCACTACTGCTCCCGCGCATAAAAAAAACACGACGAATCGCCTCTTTCGGGTTCGCGAAGAAGGGTTTTGGCAATCGGCGTTCGGAGATATATATGTGTACTGCTAGGGTTTTGGTGTGATTCTTTGGTTGTACCCCGTGCTTTACGGATGTTACAAATGCCCAATGCAAGCCTTAATAAAAACTAATATTCTCTCATAATATAATTATTAAAAAAAGAAGATATAAACTAATATTCTCTATTAATTCACATTTAGTTATTATTTAATCCACATTTTAGAAAGGAAAAAAAATTGCTTTATAAAATTATAAAAAAACCACTCCTTAAAGATTTGTCTTATATTATACAAAACAGAAATTATATTTTTTATTTTGTAATTATATTTTAGGGTAAATTTTTAAAATTAAAAACTCTAATAGTATAATATTGTATTACAATCACAATATAAAAATTACAAACTATAAACTGAATATAAACTAATAATCTCTCTATTTTGAAGTATTTGCACAGTTTGTCAAATGCTCTCTTTCAAATATAAATTTTATTTTAATATTTTTTTATATTTTTAATCATAGAATTCACGGTCAAACAAGATCTCTTGCAAATATAAAATTTATTTTAATATTTTTTTATATTTTTAATTATAGAATTTACGGTCAAATAAGAAAGTAGTTGACAAAGTGCAAACACTTCCGACCTTGAGGGAATAATATTTTTTAGCCTCTTTTTTTTAGTGGGAGTTGATATCTTAATTGTCAACTTTAATATAAATTAATATTCTCTCGTATTCATACACCAACGTGCATGGTTTATTTATTTATGATTAATATGTCATTTGAAGTAATGCTTCAAGAGTAGTACAATAAAACCTATATAAATTAATTATCAATTTAAAAAGGTACTAATATATCGATAAATTAATATTTTATTAATTAAAAGAGAAAATTTTCAAATTCAATAAATTTAAATATATTTATTTAAATTAATTGGATTAAGATTCATGTATCAACTTTATTCCAATTAATTAATATATTCATGTATATTATTATAGATGGAATGTATAATCACTACTACAAAAATTGGCTATAGAGACGCTCAAAAATGTCACTACAAGTATGTTTTAGTGACACTTTTGCTATAGTGACACTTCAGTCAAGCGTCACCTAATTTGGCGTTACTATATGTATTTATTGTGACGCTTGTAAAGTGTCACTATATATGGTAATTGTGACAATATTAAGCGTCATAACAACATATTTTAGTGTCGCTTGTAAAGTGTCACCTTAGATGGTTATTGTGACACTATTATATGCGTCATATCAATATTTTTTAATGACGCTTGTAAAGTGTCACCATAAATAATAATTGAATAATAATTGTGACACTATTATGCGTCATAACAACACTGAAAACCCTATTTTGTGGACGCTAATCGATGTCATTACACTTTGCTTTATGGACCATTTCTTACATCACATAAAAATTAAAACAATAAGAGCATAAATTTAACAATATAAAATATCATTACAGATTAATTAAACATAAACAAAATTTAAAATATTTTTATTCAAACACAATATGAACCAAAGAACTCTCAAATCCAATATTTCCAAAATAAATAAAAATATCAATTCAAAAAATAAATAACACCTATATTTTACATGTCAAATTCATTTTTGAATATCTTGTATCTTGTTCATCTTCCGCTTGAACCTATGACAACGAATATAAGAGAAAATTATATCTATTTTTATAGATAAATCTAATAAAAAAGAAATGAAACAGTATTACATAATTCTATCAATTTCTAGTCTTGCAACGCTTTCTTTCCATAGCTTGCCTGACAACTTTACAACTTCCGCATTTTCGTATTTATGGTTCATCATAATTACCAATTAGAGCAAGAACTTTCACTTCATACCATTCAAAGCAAGGCTAGTAACTCCCCACTGGCCAACTTAATAGGATTTTAAGCTTTCAAAAATACATTTTGCAACATTGCTTGGAGTACATAGGTCTTTTAAAATATATTTTACTCCAACCTGTTGGCCAAAAACATCAAGACTAAATCATATAATAGTATATAGATATAACGTACTTTCATACTTTATTTTCTTGCTCTTTTATTATTTATATAAAAAACAATTAGTCGGTCCATTAGTTGTAACATAAATATACTCAAATCATGACATCAATTAAAGTAAAGAAAACTTACCAAGATCTCGTCGTCAAGATAATAGATTAGGAATAGCCTTTCAGATGTCTCACCTGAGGTTATGAACATATAAAAAACAATTTATAAAAATACAATTAATGAAATACTTAGAAATCCTGCACCGTGCATTGTTATATTCCAAGAAATATGGTAAGAAAGAAATTTAAATGGTTATCATAGAACATTACGCAAACACGTACAAACTATTTATAATCACAAGCTTCGATTTGAAAAAATATTGCTAAATAGATTTTAAAGCTCACCTAGAGGGGCATCTTAATAGGAACGGGAAGTTGTTGCATCTTGGGTGGCAGCCTGAACGAAAGTCCCTTTTAGTTAATTTTCGTGGACTTGAATATCGCTTCGATGTATTCTTCCTTGATTTGAAGTGGGCCCTCGACAGTTAGCCTCGTGGAGAAATGCATCTCATTTTCTTATGTTTTTCATTTGCTGTTTAACCAATAGAAAAAAATAATATTGTGTCCTATTACCGAATTAAAAAAATTTCATACGTGCGGAAATACTCGCATATCTGCCCTTGATCACCACATCCAATTTCGATTAAAGTAGACAATTCATTCCAAAGGAAACCTCCTGCAAAAATAGTTACTTCGCATTAACAATTGTTAATTAAAAAAAAAAACTCTCCAAAGCAGAAATAACAAGTTTTTATACAAGTATCAAAATGCAATTTTTACGCAAAAAAGAAGAAATTACTCGAACAAAAACCGAGCAGCGTGGATACTACGCTTCCCGATCCAATCCGCTTGAAATTCCTCCAGCCTTCTAAATAAGGAAGCCCAAATAGCTTAGAACACCCAATCAACGATGACCCAAAACACTTATATTTTCCAATTCCATAACAACAAACATTTACCACAAAATTCGTGTACTATACAGGTATGATATCATAATTCGTGCTCATTTTTCTATTTAGGAATGTCACTTTAGTATTCCAAGAGACGATTAGAAAAACAATAATTGAAAACCCTAATTGTTTATGATTTAGACAACTATGAGAGTAAATCTCTAACTAAATTTGGGGAAAAATCAACTTGTATTACTTTTGAGATGAAAGAGGTCGATTACGATGCAAGGAATTCTGGAATGCGCAATTTAAGCCTGAAGGATAAATTTAAAAAATTATGCATGAAGGAGAATTCAAGCGCAAAGAATTTGTGTGATATTTTTTGACGGGATACAGATTTGAGAGAATGGGGTGTTTTAAGGATTATTAAAAAACCGTATTAGAGAGAGTGGGATGTTTTAGGAATTATTAAAAAAACGTATTATAAAAAAAAAAAAGAATGTTTCAGGACTTAAACCTAAAAAACCTCTAAGAAATAAAATCAACGCTAACCATTATAGCCTCACTATATTAAATAGCGTCACTATATTAAATTGAGATACAAGATGTCATTATATATATATAATATAATGACACTTATTTATAAATGTCACTAAAAAAACGTCACTAAAAAAGGTATTTTGTAGTAGTGAATGTTGTTTTGGCATGTTTTTATCGGGTTGAAAGTAACGGGGCTGGGCTGTATTTAGAGGGTTTGGAAACGGTACCAATACATTAAATTTATATGTAGAAAGGGCTGATTACTTTAGACTGGAAAACAGGATAAGAGCTTGGAGCTTGGGAGGATAATTATCCTTTATTTTACTAATGGCTCTATTAGCTAATTTGTGCCGCCCTTTAATCGTTTACAGGAGGTTGCCTTTTATAGGCGAAGAGCACATGCTCATTCATGCCACGATACCCTAAACACGTTGGAGACCTATGCTAGATACATTAAATGCCGAGGCACGATTCCGAGGTGCGCTTCGCCGAGACACGGTATCCCTGATGTTGGTTACAGCGAGCCGCCCCGTCGTGGTAGGGGGTCCGTGACGATGGTAGGTTAGCGCCTTAGCTCAGCTCACCCTTTGGGTGCTCTGTGGCTGGTCGCCTGCACGGCTTGGTGATCCCGGCCTTGACTCCGGGGCGGCAGGAGAGTCTGGGTTCTGGTGGTCCGGGATTCGCGAAGGGGTCCCACGGCCATGTGCACGAAGGGGATCCTTATCCCTTCACGCCCTGTGCTGGATTCCAATTGCCTGAAGTTGACACGTGTTCCTTCGTGCGTGGATAACTACGCCTTTGTTGCGTGCGGGCTGGGGCAGGTCGTATCCGTGGGGTATCGGAGTCCCGTGATCACGCCCCGGTATGGGACACCCGGGAACGTGTGCGACTGTCCTCCGCCTTCGTGTTCCCTCCGCTGAGTGCGTCGGTTGTGTGGTAGTCCCTCGCGACCGGGGCATGGAGGAGTCCTGGGGCCCGATGCCCGTTGTTCCCGTGACCATGTATCCCGGGTCGCGGGCACCCGAGCTCTGGGTCGCGTTCCGTGTCTCTATTTGGCCCGTCGTCCCGTATGTCGGCCTATTTGCCCCGTGTGCGGGATGCGCGGGTATTCTCTATTTTCCGTGATGGGGATCTGCTTGTGTGGGCCCACGGCACTGTCAGGTGCTCCGTTTTGGGCCTTGTTTCCCTGTCGTCTGGGTAACGGCTTTTTCCACGTGTCGGTGGTGGTTTTTTATGGCACAACACTGGCCCCCAGGGAAATTGGTGGAGTGATTCCGCTTGTTTCCCTGCATGTTGTGTTGCGGCCCTTGACTTTATATCTGATCCCTGGGCACTTCATTTGCGGGCCGTGGCCCGTATTTGGGCCTGGTTTGGGGATGCCGTTCTTTTCCCCTATGGGCCGGTTCTGGATTTGCTATCTGGGGCTTTCTGCTCGTGGCCTTTCGCCTTTATGGGCTTCTATCCACGGTAAACCCTAGTTTTGAATTGTATAAAGAGTGGGAGACGAGTCAATAAACTGATCCCTATTTTTTAGCCACGTCGCCCCTTTTGAAGAGCTTCTATAGGTTCCGTGCCGGAGCTTCGCTCCTGACGGCAAGGTTCGGGAAATTCTTCTCCCTCTCTTTTTTAAGGTCTCTCTTTTCCTTTTTATCGTTGTCCTTTCATGTCTGAATCCGACGACGCTTCTTCTTCCGATCGGTCTTCGTCGATGTCTGAGGAGGGTGACGTGTTCTCGCTTCATCGTAGTTTTCGAGTGTTTTTGGAGGCGCGCTGCCCTCGCCCCGTGCCTTTCGACTGGGAGGCGTATCGTCGTGATCACCCTTACAGCTATGTCTGCCGAGGGAGGCGGTCGGTTAGGACGGTGTGTCCGGACTATCCCTGGGCGGCCCATGGCCGTGAGAGCCGGATCGACGCGTCGTCCCTGCTCGAGGTGCGAGCGCGGTGGAGGATTCCATCCGACGTTCATCTCTACGCCCCCGGTCCCGGGGAGTATGCATGCTGTCCCCCCCCGGGTATGGTCGCCGTGGGTTATGAAGCAATGGAATTTAGGATGAGGTTCCCCCTGCATCCTTCTATCACTGCTCTTCTTAATTTCTGGGGCGTGGCCCCGCACCAGTTGCATCCGACCTCCTGGGCCCAGATTTACGGGGTCCTGACTATATTTGGTCGGGCGGGACTGTTCCGCACTTTTCGGGAAAGCGAACTCCGTGGTTCCTTTGCTTTGCGCTCGTGGTCCCCTAATAATTTAGGGGATTATGCGGTGATCCGGCGAGGTCCCGTGCTGATGACCGGGACGGTGCCCCGCCACCCGGAGAGCTGGAGACGGTGGTTCTATGTCTCGGGGGCGTGGCGAACTCAGACTCCACGTGGGGAAATCGAGATTCCCACTCTTTATTCCGTGAAGCCTGAGAGTGAGTGTCGCGTTCTGCGTTGTCCTTGCTCGATCTCTACTGATCTAAAAATAACTTTTTCCTTTCAGGTACTAGTACCCAGAGACGGGAGGACCAAGCGTGGGACTATCAGGTTGCCGTGGTGATTGCGAACCAGTTTTTGGATTCTGAACGTAGCTTGGAGACTGTCAACCGAGATTCTACTCGGGACCTGGCTCGGCTGTCTTGTCCGCCAAGGCATTTATATCATATTTATCCGGGTAAGTCGGAAATTTTGATATCCTCCTGCTTTGATTTTGAGCGTGACTATATTTTTGTCGTTTTACCTTTCGTCGTCTGTGGCAGCGCCTTTCACAACCGTTTTTGAGAATCGTCCACCGGAGATGTCGAAGTATCCGGGGATCTTGGACCGTTTCTCTGCCGGGGCGTCGCGCAAAACTAGGCATACGATTCGGGCGGAGCAGGCCGCACCCGAAAAGGAAGGGCCTGAGGTCCTGGGAAGCTCTGACACCCTGCCGATTGACGTCGAGAAATCGTACCCTGCTCCCTCGGACTCCGCGGTGAGTAACTCGGGTACGGGGGTCGGTACCGCGGTTTTTTCCGCGTCCGCTTCCGGGCACGCGAGTCTGACACCGGTCCCGTCAAGTATGAATTTAACCGCGGTAGATCCTCTGTTCAAGAAGCGCAAAGCTGCCGACGCGGTGGAAGTCGACGCTCCTGCATCCCGGGCCCCGGGCATTGATTTCGTGGACCGATCGTTCTTTGGGGTGAACAAGAGCGTTCTCGAAAAGTAAGTCCCTGACCTCCAATAATAGTTTTTTGAATTCGTCGTCTATCCGAGGGATACCTTTTGACCCTGAAGTTTGTGCAGGTTTTTTGGGTTTGAGCCGAAGCTTCCCCACGAGCTCCTCCAATTCATGTCGAGCCAGGGTCCCTCCGTCCCTGTCACCCCGTCCAATGCCTCTGTGGCCAGAGCCATCAATACACTGGGTCGGTCCTGGACTAAGGATTTGGACGGGATGGTCGGACGCTTTGATCAGACCTTCATGTTAGCTTCTATGTTGTCGAGCCAGACGGCTGTGGTGATTTCTGCTGCGAGTGCGTGGGCGGAGAAATACGCGGCTGAAATGGATTCACTTTCTTCAAAGGTTCGTCATCTCTCCGATCAGAACAGAGAACTTGTCGGGGCTCTGACCGCGGCCTCCGGGGACCGGGACCACTGGCGCTCCGAGGCTACCGCTCGTCGAGAGGAGATGGAGCTTAAAGAGGGCGAGGTATCCCGAGCGCACTCTGCTCTTGATAAGATAAAGGAATCCCACGCAATGCTCCAGGATTTTTTTAACCGCCAGGCTCTGGAGTTGCGTTCCCTTAAGGAGAGAGAGTTGTCATCAGTAAAAGGCTACAAACACCTCCAGGACGAGCTGCTTCGGGCCCGGGACGCGATTTCCGCGCTCGAGAGGGATCTGGATGACCCGACTCGGGATCCTGCCGTCTTTGCGGATCATATTTATGTGAACGCCTTCGTTGATATAATTCGGGCGTCATCTTTGGCTAAGAACCCCGCCGTGGTTGATTTTACTCTTCAATTCCTCAAGGATTACATGACCGACCGGGTTCTGGATCCTCGGATTGGTCAGCCCTTTCTGGATCTTGAGGAGGATTTCAAAATCCGCATGGATTGGTGGCCGGGTCGTGAGCACCTGACTCGCCCTGTCTCGACGCCCCTTCCTGGTGAGGCCTCAGCTCCCCGGTTTGAAGGTTCTGTGTCTTCCGTGACGGCGGATCTTGGTGCGGAGGGCGCGCCCCTGGGTCAGAGAGACGACAACGACGGTTTGGAGCCGTGATTGGGCTTTTCCTGTGCTGCCGGATTTCTTTTGTTCCTCTGAATCTCTCTGACTTTTTCCTCATATCTTTAGCTTTGGATTCCTGAAATTTTGTCAAAGTAATAGATTCGAGATTTTTCTTGCATTTATGTCGAAGTTTCATAATTGATCATAAAAATGCTATTCTTCTTCTTACTTTAGAATAATTCATACGAGAATGGTTTGGTGGTCCCGGGACACGGAACCCGACCCATTCGAGATTTACAGTCCCGGGCCTCGAGGATTATTCGGGGTGTTTATTTATTTTAACTTTCTCGGCCCCGGGGATTGGCCGTTACGACGTTTCCCCGGGATGCCGAATTTAATGTTCACGGCCCCGGAGTTCTGTCGTTACGACGTTTCTCCGGGATGCCGAATTTATTGTTCACGACCCCGGAGTTCTGTCGTTACGACGTTTCTCCGGGATGCCGAATTTAATGTTCACGGCCCCGGAGTTCTGTCGTTGCGACGTTTCTCCGGGATGCCGAATTTATTGTTCACGGCCCCGGAGTTCTGTCGTTACGACGTTTCTCCGGGATGCCGAATTTATTGTTCACGGCCCCGGAGTTCTGTCGTTACGACGTTTCTCCGGGATGCCGAATTTATTGTTCCAAGTGTTTGATCCGGGACCGGGGTTTACCTCCGGGACCTGGTTTGACTTTTGCTAGTTGACATCGACCTAGGGGTTCGTATAGGATGACGTTACCCCGGGGCGCTGTGTGTATGTTTTTGGTGTCTTTCCAGGACCGGGGTTCTATTCCGGGGCTCCGTCTGAACACTGGGTTTTTTATTTAACTTTGGTTCCCTTACCTTCGTGACCCTAGACCTATTGAGGCCGTGTGGGTTTAAGAATTATGGTTTTGGGGATTTATTTTTGCTACCCTCACTTCCCGTACCTCTTACGGGTTTTTAGGACTAGTTGACATTTGGGGTTTTACGATGGCTTTTGCGCTTTTGCCCTGTGTCCCGGGATTGCGTTTATTTCAATCTTCGGGACTTGGGGTCTTTTTGGTTTAGGTCACACCGACTTTCGCGACGATGTGTAACCCGGTGGGATTTATTTTGAGTTCCCGGGGCCCTCGTGGGGTGTTTTTCTATTCGCTACTCCGTAGCGAATAATTTATTACCTTTACTTGGACGGTTCTGTGGGGGCTCCACTTTGCTCTTCTGGTTTGACCACTGGTAGAGTCTCTTCTGGTGGCTCGGCCTTCATGGTATCGGTCTGGGCCCCGCCTGGTTGCTTCACCTCATATGCTCCGTCCGCCACACAACCTTCGTATCAAAACCGTCTATCCATCACTCGCTTTATCCACCGCAATGGAGGGAGTCGGGACTCAACCCCCGCTCCTCAAGGAGGTTCGGTTGCGGTGAATCATGCCGGGCCTAGTAGGGAGTCAGAACTCAACCTCCGCTCCTCAAGGAGGTCCCGGTGCTGCGATGAAAATCGGGTCTCGCAGGGAGTCAGAACTACACCTCCACTCCTCAAGGAGGCCCCGGAAGGTTCTGCCATTGGGTCATTGGCCCGTCGTTTCTGGACATTCATTTCAACAAAGGCAGTGACAAGTTCTTGCGATAAGATTTGAGAAAATTGAAACAGAGTACCTTGTAGCTCGTTGTCAGAGCTGTTTTGACCCGACCATGCCCGGGGCAGGGCCCCGGATCTCCTGAAATTCTCGGGTTGGTCTCGTTCCATGGTCCTGGATCCGAGGCTGTCGGGATGGCGCCTTCCATGGAACTCCATCAGCCGTCGTCGTAATGTGTTTTGGATTAGGTCTCGCGACCCGTGACTCGGCGAGATGGTTACTTCTTCACGATCCGAGTGCCCGTTGGTTATGCCGAGTCATGCAACAACTTTGCACGAGTTGCGCGCCGAGAATCTGTAATAATATTTATAACACAAACCTATGAACATAGCGAAACATCAATTGACTTTTCTTATCTGATCCTTCTGGACCGAGGCAAGTTGGTTCGAATGGCGGGGCACGACCCCGGGACCGGTTAGTTTGTGTCTTGATGGCTCTTCGTAGGTTTCGTTATGCTCGTGCCTAGATGTGTTCATTGATTTTAGTCGCCCGTGGCGAGTTGGTTGTGTTTTCCTTGGATGGGCCAGGCGGGTTTTTTGGTGAACTCGCTACCTGGGGTGATATCTTTCTGCCACCCTTAGGTGGGCTTTGAAGGTTTCATAAGACAAGGAGTACAGCAAATACTTTATTTTTATTGGCCCGTTCCCTTCCACGGTCTCCAAAGTACCGGAGAGGACGAGGAAATTGAAAACAAACGAAAGTAGGATGGGGTCCACAGCCCCGGAATTTATTCGGAGAAAGGCTATTCTCGCAACGCGCGTACGTTCTTCTAGAGTATCTTCCTCACCGGGCCTTGGGGCTGCCCGCCGTTCTGCCCATCGGCATCCCGTCCCATTCCTGCTTGTCCGGGATTCTCTCGAGCTCCGGGATGGGGACCCCGGACTCCGGGTTTCGAAAGCATGTCTCGCAACTTCCCGTCCTCGAAGAGTTTCCATAACTGCCTCAGCAACTCTCGGCAACGCCCTGTGGCATGTCCATGTTGGTTATGGAACGCACACCAGAGGTCTTTGTTCAATCTATCGTCGGGGGCCCGCATGGGTTCTGGCCTGACGAGGACGTCGTCTCCGGTGGCGAGTAGTATTTCCATTATGGTCATGGCGTCTTGACCCGTCCGCTCTACCAATTTCACCTCCATGTCTTTGTAGCTCGGGAGCGGGCGGCTCCCCTCGTATGGCTTGTAAGGCGCCCTTCTTGGCTCGCTGGGTGGCCTCCGTGGTGCGGGGTCCGGAACCTTCGCTCTTGGCTCCGGGATGCTGTCGCCTCCCTGCATGAGCCTCTGGAACCAGCATTGGGCTCCTGCCTTCACGCGGAAATCTTCGTAACTCCGTGGGTAGCTCAACATCAGGTGTTTGAATAGCTCCGAGTTCTTCCGGAGCCCACTCATAGCGGTGTGCAGTTTCATGTCGTCGCCGACTTCTTCCCCGCCGAGCAAGATGTCCCCCACTCTGTCCACGTAGGATTCGTCACTTTCAAGCGACGTTTGTTTTACGCCGATCAACCTTTGGCTCTGTTCGAGTCGGTTGACCTTTGAGGCGAAGTGGGCGACGAATCGCTGGACCAGGTCGTCGAAACAGTGGATCGACCTGGCGGGTAGCCCGGCGAACCACTTGTGGGCTGTTTCCCCCAGCGTTAGTGGAAGCAGTCGGCATCTCGTGGCATCGCTGGCACCTCGTCCCGACATGTATGTACGGAACCGGCTGAGGTGGACCTCGGGGTCTGTCTTTCCGTCGTAGAGATTCGCCTGAAAAGGCTGTATTTCGTACTGCATGGGGGCGTGTTCGATCTCCGGAGATAGTGGCTCCTTGCAGAAATCGGTTCGCTCGGGCTTGGCTCGTACCTCGGCGAGCTCCTTCTTTACTTCTAGCATCTGCTCGTATAGGTCGCGGAGGCCTGCTCCAGGCCCCGGGATGGTGGCGGCCCGCGCAATAGGCTGATCTTTAGGCCTTCTCTCCCGCGCTCGTAGATCCGGGCTTCCGTCTTCCGACACCCGGGACTCTGACGAGGCGGACCGACACTCGGCCTCATCATCCCGGTTGAACAGCGACCTCCTCGGGGGGTCCCGCTGGACTCTGCTGCTCTGTCCCCGGCTTAACCGGTCGAAGGCGCTCATTTTGGCCTGCTTATGACCTGAATAAAAAACGGGAGTAGTTAAGGCGTGCTTACGTTGGGTTAGGCTGGCCACGATCCCGTCAATCTTCTCGGGTGTGTCGAACATGTCGCTGGTGAACGGGATCGGGGTGGCGAGTGGCTCCGGGTCCCGGATCGGGCTGCGGCGTGAGCGACGATAGCGTCGTTCCGGGCGATCGTGGCGCCTCTGCCGTCGTGCGTCGTTGCTGCTTCGAGCTTGCCGGGAGACGGACCGGTGTGGCCTTGCATCCTTCCGTCTGGCCTCTGTCTCCGAGGCGGGACTACATCCTTGCTTGGCTGGCGGGTGGACTGCAGGCTCATCCTCCATGGGCATCTTTCCTCGCTCCAACTTCCGTCGTGTATCGGATCTCGAGGAATCAGATGCGGTGGCTCTGTCTTGCTCCTGGCCGGACATCTTTCGTTCTGGCTTTTTTCCTGGGTCTAAAGATTACAACCCCCTCCTTCTAGCGCCAAATGTTTTGGCACGTTTTTATCGGGTTGAAAGTAACGGGGCTGGGCTGTATTTAGAGGGTTTGGAAACGGTACCAATACATTAAATTTATATGTAGAAAGGGCTGATTACTTTAGACTGGAAAACAGGATAAGAGCTTGGAGTTTGGGAGGATAATTATCCTTTATTTTACTAATGGCTCTATTAGCTAATTTGTGCCGCCCTTTAATCGTTTACAGGAGGTTGCCTTTTATAGGCGAAGAGCACATGCTCATTCATGCCACGATACCCTAAACACGTTGGAGACCTATGCTAGATACATTAAATGCCGAGGCACGATTCCGAGGTGCGCTTCGCCGAGACACGGTATCCCTGATGTTGGTTACAGCGAGCCGCCCCGTCGTGGTAGGGGGTCCGTGACGATGGTAGGTTAGCGCCTTAGCTCAGCTCACCCTTTGGGTGCTCTGTGGCTGGTCGCCTGCACGGCTTGGTGATCCCGGCCTTGACTCCGGGGCGGCAGGAGAGTCTGGGTTCTGGTGGTCCGGGCTTCGCGAAGGGGTCCCACGGCCATGTGCACGAAGGGGATCCTTATCCCTTCACGCCCTGTGCTGGATTCCAACTGCCTGAAGTTGACACGTGTTCCTTCGTGCGTGGATAACTACGCCTTTGTTGCGTGCGGGCTGGGGCAGGTCGTATCCGTGGGGTATCGGAGTCCCGTGATCATGCCCCGGTATGGGACACCCGGGAACGTGTGCGACTGTCCTCCGCCTTCGTGTTCCCTCCGCTGAGTGCGTCGGTTGTGTGGTAGTCCCTCGCGACCGGGGCATGGAGGAGTCCTGGGGCCCGATGCCCGTTGTTCCCGTGACCATGTATCCCGGGTCGCGGGCACCCGAGCTCTGGGTCGCGTTCCGTGTCTCTATTTGGCCCGTCGTCCCGTATGTCGGCCTATTTGCCCCGTGTGCGGGATGCGCGGGTATTCTCTATTTTCCGTGATGGGGATCTGCTTGTGTGGGCCCACGGCACTGTCAGGTGCTCCGTTTTGGGCCTTGTTTCCCTGTCGTCTGGGTAACGGCTTTTTCCACGTGTCGGTGGTGGTTTTTTATGGCACAACAAATGTTAACTATTATATTCATAAAAATAAATTAATTTATAATACCAAATTATGTTTTCTCATCATCTAAAATGTATCACAAAATTATTAATAAATGATCAAATACATAAAATATTACAAAAAGTTAGTTGATGAAAAATATTGAATGTTAGTCAAGTACATTATCAAACACTCTAAATAGACACGTGAGTACCCAACTTCGAAAGTATTGATAAAAACTAATATTTATAATTGTAATATTTACAAATTATTAATTTAAAATTTTGATGGGACCTCATACTTATAAAGAGTTTAATCAAAAAATTATTATTATATTATCTTGTCGAATTCGCTCGTTTTTTACAAAGGCCCAAGTCGGGACCGGATAATTTTATTATTTTAAAGAGGTTATTAATTTATCGAGTATTAATTTATAGAGGTTTTACTAGTATTTACTAGACCTTTTGTCTTGTACGTACATTTTGTCTCCACTTGTTCTTGTGTTCCTCGATGAGAGCCCGGTTGAACCTGAAAGTTGAAGTTAACTAATACAAGTACTAATACAATTTGATTAATTGAGTTAATTTAATAATGTTATATTTTATAACAAGAGGTGTATTATTATTTTTTAAATATAATTTAAATACGCGTATTGTATTTAGTAAGTACTATCTTTGTCCAAAAATTATTTACAAAATATAAAGTAAGTGTTATAATTCTTTTACAAAATACAAAATACAAATGAAATAATGTTATTACGTCATTTAATAAAGCAAAATAACATCTAATATGAAAAAAAAATCTAAAATACTTATAATACAAGGTTTAGTAAATGATAAACTCCTGGAGGATTACTCCCGGTGGCATATTAACTTTAGATGCATATGTGTGATTGTGTGTATAATTGTATAAAATAATATTAAATTTACGTGGCATATTAACCTTAAATGCATATGTGTGATTGTGTGTATACTTGTATAAAATAATATTAAATTTAAGGTTATTTTATAAATGGTGTATTCTTCTCGGTGTTGCATTTATAAAACTCAACAAAAAATCAAAGTTTGATTTTATTAAAATTAAAATATTTATGCCTAATTTTATAATCAAATGGTATTAAAATAATGTTTTTCAATGAAATATGTGAGTACGAATTAATCCAAAACATTAATAAGTAGTATACATTTAATATAAATATTATGCAAATAATTTTATTTAAGATATGATTTTGTTAATAATATTATTATTCTATAAAATAAAATTAAAATTTAAAATTGAAAATTTTGTTAAGAATATTAATATATCCTATGAATATTAATAAGTATAAAGTTAACATTAATATTACATACATTTTAATTTATATTTCATCATATAAATGACAGTATATGCTATCATTTAAATAGTACAGTAGAAATTTCGTACATTCAAAATATTACTAGAGTTTTACAAAATAAAAAAAAACTTATAAAAAATAATGTAAATATAAAAATAATATATATATATATATATATATATATATATATATATATATAATATTATCTATCTTTAAATTCACAAAATCAACTTAATAGTTTTGAATAATAAAATTTGACCATATATGTGTAAAAATTATGTTTAACAATAAAATTGAATAAAATATTAATGAACCTAAGACTTGACCATATACACTATATGTTATAGATTTTGATAAATATTTTAAGTAATCTTAAACATGTTATTGATTTTAATAAATAAAAATATTATTGATAAATATTTTTATTATATATTAATCATATAATCCAGGTATAAATTCTTAAGACGGGACTTAAAAAATGTATGACTTATGAAAATTTGGAGTTTATTATTATTTATAACTAGTCTCAAGTTCGGATTTGAATTTTTTAATATTATAGTGAGTTGGGTAAACATAAAAAAAAGGAAAAACAATTTAGCAAAATGAAACTTTGACTATATTTGTTAGAAATTGAAAACTACACATTTTTATATATAAGAAAACTCTTTTCTACAACTCACTTTAAAAAATTAATTTTTTTTACATTAAAAAGTATTCTCTTACCGAAATTACCCTTGATCTTTAGTCGAACTTTCTAGAGACTCTCCATCTTCTTCCACAAATTTTCAATAACATGAAACCGGACGCAGAGGCAAAGTGGTCTTTTCAGCCGTTTGAATTCTGCCGCCAACATCAATACGACGTCGTTTTGGTTGATACGGCGTCGTTTCACCTGGGATCACAGGAATGCCGCGGCGCATTGGATCGAGCCTCCCGCACGTGTTTGTGGATGGAAATCTGAGATTTCAAGTGCCCCGCACTCCTCGCCAGCTCACGCACAACATGACGTTCACAATTTCTGTTAGAAATCTGTGGTGTGGATTCGCCTTAATCAGATTGATCGTAGGGTTTATATGCCACGAGGGTTTGGGGTTAATCGCGTGTGTATATGTAAATGCAATTCACGAGTTGTGTGTGATCCAGAACTGTAACTAAACTCATTTCGATAGCCTTGAGAGCTTGAATAATACCAGAGCACCTCCTCCCTCCCCGAGCACGTAGATCGATTTTCTATCGATCGAAGCTCGTAAAATACTTTGTCATTTCGTGCGTTTTCTGTTGCGTTGTGTTTCTCTAACTTCGTAGATACTTTTAGAATCCTTAAATCGTGTTTTCGACATCGGATCCCGAATTCACCATTGTTGAGCTTGAAGTTCTGGTTCGAAGCTTTTGAGCTCGCGCAGCTCGATTGTTTGTTTGTCTTGTCGAATCCTCAACATCTTTTAAATTTCACCAACAAAACCCGCTCCGCACCACGCCTTCTCCATCGGATTCAACTTTTGCTCTTCCAAATTTAGGCACCAATACCAAGCAATAAGAAGAGCGAGAACAACACAGCTCTGATTCTGTCTCCAGTCTGCTCAGGCCTTCGGCTCATTCGTCCGAAGCTCCCGGACCGATCGAGCGGCTCTCTTGCCTTATTCCTCCCTCACCTTCTTGCTCTGACTCCATCTCTGGTCTTCTTAGCCCGTCGGCTCCATCGTCCGAAGCTCCCTGACCGAGATGATGTCCTGCCATGGGGTAGCCATGAGTGATGCTATATGCACACTCGATGAGACATTTTCTTTTTTTCTTTTCTGTTGATCTTGTTTAAAAAAAAAGTTAATTATATAATTAAAAACACGTTTCTTAAAACATTAATTAAAATTCGTTTTTACAAAAATGTAAATATTTTTACATTTTTTAAATCTACAAAATGCGCATGTAATATAAACATAATTTTTAAATATCAATTAAGTCATGTGTTCTACTCACTCGTAGACGCAATTAAATTGGGCAATAAATATAAACAAATACAACGAGACTTTTAAGATATATATTAAAGTGTTTCAATGTTTTTATGATTTTCGATTCGTATTTGTTTATATTTATTACGCAATTTTCAAAAACGAAAAATGTGGAGTAGTATGTTTGCGCATTTTGTAGGTTTCATAAATGTAAAAATATTTACGTTTTCGTAAAAATAATTTTTTAATTAATGTTTTCAAAAAACGTTTTTTTAATTAAATAATTAAAAAAAAAAGATCAACAGAAAAAGAATAAAATGTCACATTTGGTATATAAAGAATTCATCAGAAGATGATAGAGATTTATGAACTTACAGAGAAATTTAATATTGTTTGTAATTCTACTTTATGTTTTGGTTGTGCTACTAGGTTTGACTCTACGTACTTATAGTATGTTAAAAAATGATTTGAAGTGACGGGATATATCATGAAGTTGATGATTGAAAAATGTGGAGAGGTTTGGTTATGTTTTTTAGAGGTTTCTACTTGATAACTCATCTTATCGTGGGTACTTCATATGTGAAAAAAAAATGATGAAAATTTTGAAGTCATGACTATGTTTATGAATTGAAATAGGATAAATATTGTGGTCGAATGGAAAGAATTATTTTGATGATTTATAATGATGTCGTCATCCACATTCAAAGTTAGAGGTTATTGACTTGAGTTTAACAGACATGCATGATGAATTGGTAACACACAATGTGAACTTCAATGGTCGATACATGCACGTAAAAGTGGTTCCTCGAAGTGGTCAAAATGATGGTTTTATGTGTATAATGTCGAGTATGTGATGAAAGGAATAACAATTCATGTAAAAAAAAAAACTAGAAAATCGAGATTGAAAGGATATAGTGAAATTAAGTGTGAGGACTAAGTTTGATAGGTAGTTAAATGAAGTATTAAGAGATAAAGAGAGTCACTTTGATGCTTTGTCGTGGTGGGGTATTAATGAGCATCGATATCATATTGTTTCACGAATGAATTAATGATACGTAACATACTTGATATTCCTTTGTTCAATTGTCCATACGTTTAAGGGCTTGTTGGTAGATCATATAAATATAAGATAGTTAAGTAATGTTTCTTGTAAGATGTTTGGTTGCTTTTTGTGGTCTTATTTCATTGCATAAATAGTTGAGATGCAGAAAGTCCCCGCATCATAGTCAAGGTTTCACCTAATTAAATTCCATATTATGCAGAATAAATAAAAGAAAAAAAATATTTAATTTGCTTGTATTCATGACTCGTCACCATTCACGTGTAAGCCAACAAACAATTGCATGATTCTTTGAACTCGTGACACGGCACGTCTCCACATTCCAAAGATTAAATACTACTATTCAAAGCAAGAACAGATAGAGAGAATAATCGTTCGAAATGGAGGCGATGAAAGAGCGAAAAGAGCAGATGATATTGGAGGAAGATCAGAAAAAGAAGAATAAGCAAAACGATGATCCGATGGGTAAAGCGAGGGAGATAGTCGGAGAAGCTATAATCAGTAAGCCCAAATCCAACAACGGCGAGGACCCAAAAGAACACGTTCTAGTTTACTCGAGAGCTGTTCATCACAAGGACTCTTCCCTCGAATGACCAATCCGTACGTTTATTTGGGAATTTGCTGTGTTCAATTCCGTTCGGCTCGTTTTTTTCTTCAGTTATATTTTAAATCGTCCCGCGCTTGTAATTTGCTTGTATGTTATGACTATGGAATAGTGTATTTTGTTTTGATTTTGTTTTGGTGATCGATCAGTTGTATTTGTATATATATATATATATATGCAATTGGCCAACTTAAAATAAAACAAATAAGTGACAGAAGAAACGTAAATTATTATGATTATGAGGCACTTGAAGATGTTGAAGCAGCCAATAAATAAAAATGTTGATACTGTTCTTGTGTCACCAAAGGTGGGACAACTCGGATTCTGTTGGCTTCTATCCGTAAAAATCACTGATCAAAAAATATTGTAGAGTGGATTGAAGTGCTCGAATTTTGCTTGTTTTCAATATTGTTTTGGGGCGTGTTTGTATATATTTAATAGGTTTTTATACGATTTTGAGTGTGAATGCATATTATTGTCTTGACGGGTTTCATTAGTGATACTAGTAAAACCTGCCGTGCATGTAATTTTTAATGTATTTTATTTAATAATAAATAAAATACAAATAATTAAATTAAAAAAATATATTTAATTACTGTAGTTAAAATAAATTAATTTCATGCTTTTTTTAAAAAAATATATATACTATTTATTATTTTAAGAAATAGTTTTTTTTTTTGCATTTTCTATTATATTAAGATAAATTATTATTTTAAGAAATAGTTTTTTTTTTTGCATTTTTTATTATATTAAGATAAAGATTGTAGTAACATATTAATTTATGTTTACTATGTAAAATATTTATACAAAACACACAAATTAACAATAAAATAAAAAAAGCTATAACATAATTAATTCATATATTTTGAAAGACTTCTTTGTAAACTACATTGATTGTTTTATTTGTGAGTTCACCATTCTCATCGCAACATAACAACTTCAATCCGGCTCTATTTGTCTCTTGAAAGTGCAACATACAACTGGCCATGGGTAAAAACCGGTTTCTTCAAATATATTCCAACGCTTGACAAAGATTGACATTGGCTCTTGTTAATGGTCATAGCGTAACATACCATTAAGGTGAATTGACGACGTTGGAATCGAAATGGAATCCTTACATCTGAAGGAGTAAGAGTAAGTCTTGGAATATATACTATGTCATCCTTGTTTTTTCCTCCCAAGACCTTAGCTTTTATTACGTAAGTTCCAAGCTTCAACACAACCATTCGAGTTCCGTTACACAAACCGGCAGCGTGATCGATATTTCGCAAGAGCATTACCGGCACTCCAACCTTAAAAAAGATATTATAAGAATTAATTGTTTATTTACAAATATATACATAATTATTGAATATATATTTTATATAATATTTTAAAAAAGTCTGAAAAAAATTATAATTTTTTAAGATTTAATATCACTAACCTTTAGCTTCAATTGATGGTTAGGCATTTCTGAACACTTTATAGTGTTTAAGAATACAACCGAATGCATTTGATCAAACATCTTCGTGCCCTTTTCAGTTGTTTCAATAGAATCGGCGCTGAGATAAATCCTTTCTTCTGTTGAATGCATAGAGACCATATAATCATTAATTGACTGAACATCTTCCTGAACATCTTCCAACGTTGGCGCCAGGATTGCACGTCCCTGCAAATAATCGAAGTCTCCAATATGATCAGCGAAAGATGGAAAAGTTGCTTTTACAATGGATTTTATGTAGTCATCACTCTTATGTATGAGAAGAACAGGGGGATTTCAACGACTATTTCTCCATCATTATCTTCACCAATTGAACCGTCCCCGGTTGATTGCATCCAATTTGAGAAATTTCTCAACTCATTCAAATCTGAACCGCCAACATTGTTTTCCAATCGCATATTTTTCGTTAATCTCAATACTTTGCAATCCCGCCATATCTTAGATGAGTTGATTGTTGCATGAACAATTTCTGGCCTCGTACCTTTGGGTATCACCGGAAGAACCTGGCGGAAATCCCCACCGAATACTATAACTTTGCCTCCAAATGGAATACTCTCAGCATCAGGATTGTTAACCCTCATAATATCTTGAAATTGTAGATTGTTTTGGGAAAATTTGGGTTAACCAAAGGGATGAGTATTGAGTTGCTCAAGAAAATAATTCTAAAAAGATTATCGGTAACAGGATAATCATTCTTGCATCGAGACACTCTAAAATTCGATAACGAATAAATTCGGCCCTCCTTGAGAGTGTCATAAAACTTATAACAGACGTGAATATTCATGCTTGCATGTATGAACGATTTCTGCACAAAAATAAAAAAATATACTAAAAACATCTCATATTACATTATAACTTTGACGAACTCACATTTAGAAATTGTAATTGTCCTTTAACTGAAGTCATATAATACAAATTTACAATATAACACAATGTAGGTTGAGACAATAATATTTTACATGAATTTGAGTTACATGCAATTGAGACACACAATTATATTTTAGTTAACTGCTCATTGGACAAAGAACATATACTGACTTTAATAAATTAAACACAATATTTACAAAATATATACTGACTTTAATAAATTAAAGGATGTTATGTATTTAAAAAATAAATTACAAAAATAAATTACATTAAGATTCTGACCATCATCAGTTGAATAAAGGAAAGTGAATGCAATATTTCTTGCCCAAATTGCATATTTCACAACATTTAACTTGAATATCCGGGACAAAAATTCCCAATTAGGGAATTTGTTTTAATTATCATGATTTGTAAATATCCATGAAATAGAAATCTAAATTGCACGGGTTGGGTTAACTACCTTATCTATAGTATAAAATTGAATACAATATACACCAACAAAATATATAGACATTCAAATTCAAGGTAGTTTACCTGAGAATCCATGAAAAGTACATCTATTTGAGGGGAATTCTCGTCGGGATATTCGGATAGCCAAATCCTACAAACCCTAACGCACAAACTCCAAGATTCTTTGGAAGGATTAAGAACGTTTATGGAATCGTACAAAGACATGGTTATGGAGTTTTTGATCTTTTGATTTTGCCGTATAGAGATTAAAAGAATAAGAAGAAGACTTAAAGTTGCAGAGATCACCTGACATAGAAGAAGACTAAAAGTCGCATAGATAAAGTTATCTAATATATTTTATATAATTAAATGACTGCTAATTTTTTATATTTCATATTATTAACTGATTGCTAATTTTTTGTAATAAAATATTAACAGCTGTTTTTTTAGTAATTATTAAATTACATTGCAAAAACACAAATCGTGTGAATTACAATTAATTTATTTTATTTTTTTTTGCGAATACAATATTAATGCGTAATACTTAATTTATTTGTTTTAATTTTTATTGTCTTAATTATTCACAATATTTTATTTTTTGTAATTAAATATAAATCATAAAAAATATATACTTAAAAAATTCTTTAATTAACGTAATTTGTAATAAAATATTTTATATAACAATGTATGATTTATAATTAAATACAAAAATTATAATAAATAAGAGGATAAATACTAAAAATTTTATTCAAAACAAATTAAGATAAATGAACTGTTACGCACAAATTTTAATAAATAATAGAATACAAATATTCACAAAAAATTAAAATAAATAAACTTATACGCAAATAAATTATTACAAATTTAAATTAAATAAGAAAATACAAATATTCACAATAAATTAAAACAAATAAACTTTTACGCAAATAAATTACTACGAATTCACCCGTATGCTTATTGTATTTATATTTGTATGGTTCAAGATTACATTTTCCGTTGCAAAAAGTTTATATTAAAATTTTATGATGAATTATAGAGTTAGTTCATAGACCAATTTCTTAAAAGCTTATATTAAATTAAAGCTATGAAACTTAAAAAAAGAAAAAAAGACTATTGTTTTATTTGAAATATATTGGACAGGTAGTACATGTGTTTTATTTGAAATATTTAATTATGGTTAAAAATATTATTGTAAAAATATTAAATAATGTATTCATGTAAAATATATAAATAAATCAATATAAAGAAAATATGGAAGTGTTGTTGAATTAAGAAATTGTTTATTTAATTTAATGAATACCAATTTAATAAAAGCATAAAAACAATTATTAATAAAAGCAAAAAACGATTATAAGAAATTATTCCAATATAAGAAAGTTAACAAAAGTGAATTAAAATAAAAGGAAACAATATAGATGGTGTGCTTGAATTACTCCTCATCCGCTTGAATTACTCCTCATCCGAGTTGTTGGAAATCGACTACCCGGGATGCGTTCGTTCGATCACTCGAACATCCGAACGATCCCAGTCGACCTCCAGGTCCGTTACTCCGTTCACGTGCCAGCCCGTGTCCCGATTCACGCCCAGCCATTGCCCCGAAGGACAACCGCGCGAACCAGAGCTGGCTGCCCGAAAAACAGCGAAACGGCGACCGCCGTTTGTCCGCGAACAGCAGCGCGACCTGCTGTTCCGAGCGCGTTTCCGGGTCGATTTTTCTCTTCCGACTACCGATCCGGAGGTCCTTGACCCCCCAGTAGTCGAGGAACATGATCCACGACGCCCGGAACCCGATCTTAGATCCGATGTATTTTTAACGAAATAGAAAACGAAACGTATGCGGAATAAGGGTTTCGATTTCTTATACCTTTGTCGCGTGATTCGGAGAAGCCGAATTGTTGAGACCACGAAGCCTTCCGGTGTATGTCTCTATCCCCGACGTTCAGCCGTTGAGTGGGCAACGATCCGCTGAACCTTCCTCTTCTCCTTTCTCTCTTGAACCCACCGTAGGAATAATATCCTCTGTCTCAGAAATATATTTGCGCAAGCAAAATTATTTCTACAGAATTATTACTGCGCTAATCGGAATTAATTAAGCAGAGGAAAATTAATTGCGCAAGCTTTTATTTTCTCTGCAGAATTAATTATAGCAGTGTAAGTAAGGTTTTGATCTTCTGTCTCAGAAATATAATTGCGCTAGCAATCAATTTCTCCGCTAATCTATTTATTTTTACAGAAAAATAATTGCGCAACAATTTATTTTTCTATGCAAAAATAAAATAGCGGCGTTTCTAAGGTTTAGAGAAAGAGAGGGTGAGGTATTTATAGAGCTACACCAGGGACCTTATGGAAATTAATTATTAGGCTAAATTGCAATTTAATTAACTCGGCGTCCTAAAAGGCAAACCTTAATTAAATTCCACAATTTTAATTATAATTAATTCCACTATAAAATTATAATTGAATTCCCAATAATTAATTTATATTATTTCAACAATAATAATTCCGCCGAATTACATATACGACTTTCCCCGTGTTTAAGATATCGTATGTCCACGAATTAACTTTAATTACTAATAATTAAATTAACTCGTTTCTTGTTATCCGAGACTAGTACCACTCATCCTTATTATCATGTGGAACGAATCCACCTGCAGGGTTTACATGATAAACTTTATGAGCTCATCTCGGGGACATCATCAACCCAATAAATGGGACACGGTTTCCTGTCTATAATCTATAGCATGCCGTGTGTACAATTCCGATTCCCAATTTACCGAGAATATTGACTAATCAATTAGTCTCACTCACTAGTAAGTCAAAGAACCGAGAACTGGACACACGCACCTATAATTATATAGGGATTAGGAATTCGTATATCCGTAATATCTGAGGTCTAGTTCGATTACTGCGATTAGTATAAATCGAACGCCCTCCCGTGGTCCTGCTCAATACACCAAGTGTACGAGTGTAACATGATAGTCAAGACCGGCTATCTACCAGTCACACTACGACGTACCGATAGATTGTCCCTGTCCATCTAAGTCGTGAGCTACTGTTCGATAGTATACGAGTAACCGACAGTATGATCTTCCGCGTGTCTCCTCACGCCATACTGTCTACAACGTATACATCAAGGACTATTGCATTAAATGCAATCATGCTTGAATCATATCTCGAATTAAGGTATAGATAAGGAGTTCCGTATTTGCACTAAACTAGACATTTAGAATACAACTCCATCACGAGTCTCCATAATCAAGTCTAATGTAGTATTTATTCTGAAACAATTTTTCTTTAAATAGCGGGAGAAATTTAGAATTATCACTCCCCATTTCAACAATGTATTCTGACGATCTTCCACATAGATGGTCTGGTTCAATAATGACCTTTAAAATCAACTCTTTTCCAATAAGTGAAGAATTGACATCAAAGGGTACTTTGTTTACACTTTCATTGCAAGGATATGATGTACAATCGTTTGGAGAGATCTTGTAACAATATAAAAAAAATGTAGTTAGAATAATATCATAGTGAATAATTATGCAGAAAAGTATACTCATATATATGTGAACTAATTAATTACTTACAGACAGAAATGAACGAATAACTTCAGGTGTTGCTTTCTGAATTAGATAGACCGAAAGGTCATTCATTAAGACAAAATTTGCATGGTCATTTCCGTCTTCAACTCGTATATGAATTTTAAATTTGGAGTGAGGAATAAGATCTTTACGACATGAATAGCACATCAAGCTGCAACTTCCAACATCATCTGAATTTTTGCAATCTGGGCAATTGGTGTAAAACCAAGATCTATCGAATATAATTTGAGTTACTTTAACAAACGGTCCAAATTTTCTGAACCTGTAGTGAACATATAAGTAATTGGGAATAACTGCTCGGGCATGAATATTAAGAAGAGGATAAACAAATCATATTTACATGGAGAATCTATATCATAGTACCTGCCCACGTAATTTTAGACGGAAAAGAGAATACACCTTTGGTGATTTGTCTCGCAACTCTTTTCGGCGATCATCACACACGGCGAAAATTTTGATTCAATAGACATTTTTGCTTTAACACTTTGATTATGAATGTGTTGAAAAGGAATGAATATATTCAAGCTTGTTTATAGCCAATCACAGAATATTAGGTATTGATAAAGATATGAAAATTAGTAATGAGTATTAGGACATCCAATTTATAACACGTATACGAAATTTAGGGTTAGGGAGAGAGAGTTTCATAACGGCGGGACTAAGATTATCATATCTTTAATTAGTGAATTTAATTGTTTTTTATAGTAAAAGAATATCTAATAGAATCTTCAATCAGTATAAAATTGTTCTATTATTAAAAGTTGATTATGATAAGTAGTGTAATTTTGATAATTAATTATATGAATAAGATTTTGTGGCGGAACTAAAATTATCATATCTTTAATGAGAGGATGTAATTGTTTTTTATTGTAAAATAATATCTAATAGAATTTTCAATCAGTATAAAATCGTTCTATTATTTCGTAATTATTGTAATTTGACGAGCCCGAATGTTTGTCGTTGGGAACAAACGCGCTGCCAAAATAATATTTATATTTAGCCAGTACACCCTTAACTACAAAACGTAGATAATGGCAAGTACGTGGGGTCGGTCCCACAAGGAGGCAATTACAGTAGGTGATCTCGGCTTTGCCCAAGGGGTTGTCACAAAAAGTTTTGAGTTTGGTTGCTGTGGGCACAGCGGTTTTGCAATCGTTCAAACACTCTGATCTAACTACGGCAAACAGAAATATCATGCAAATAAATAAAACCAAAAGTAAACAAGCAAACACTCAGATCTAACAGAATACTAAAAGTGAAAACTTAAATAAATAAATAAACAAGGCATCCGGGCAGACAACTTCACTCAGGATCATTAGGGCAAACTACCGTTCATCGGCACTAAGGATTTTTACCAGCGGTTTGTCAGCAGTTATAGGGTGTAAAAAGACAAAAGTGGTCCTATTGCGTCACGCCCAGCAAATGCCCCACCCCTCATCTATCCTTACTGTATAAAGAAAAGGCTTGGTTAACACTTTGCCTAATCCCCCTGGATCTGAACAATTCGATAACCTATGCGACCAAACATGGATCTAGTTTGCCCAAACCCGCATTACCCTCTAGACAGACCCGCTCGGCCAATAGCATGCTCGAAACATACGACCGCATCTCCTGCAATGTCTAGTGCTATGCCCGCAACAATACTACAAGGTACATCTATGCGGTTTGCCAATCACCAGTATCCCAGTTTGTAAAGGTTCACTAGTGGTCGTCCTAGTTTACCCAAACTCCCCAGAAATAAACCTCAACCAACTTTGCCTCGGGAACAAACGCCCAACCGGTTAGTTCAGCCCCTCCAACCTCGCGGCCTAACTAAACCCTAAATCACCTTCGATCCGTCCCTGCCCAGATGCACAAACAATTTAGCTACTCATACAGAAATTAAAAGACGAAATAAATAAAGGAACGCAAACTATATTAATCATAACTTCAAATCGAAGAATCGTTTTTGAAGAAAATCAAAATACGGAATTAAAGGAAATTAAAACTGAAAACATGAAATTGTTTCTCGACCCGAAGGTCGGTTCTACTGCAATTAAACAAAAGGAACTCGGACGAACAGCTCCGCTTCCTTCTCCGGCGACTCCTCCGGCGACGACGGCGAACTTCGGGACCGGCGGCTCTCTCGATTTCTCGATGCGTAATGTGTGTGTCTTTGCTGCCCGTCGCGCCCCTTTTGTAGACTTCGAATTTGAATTTGAATTCCCGGCTGTTGCTCGCCCCTTAGGAATAGGCATCCTTGGTCAATGGGCTGGGGGATAAGTCAGATCCCCCGAATCCAGGGATTCTGGTACGCTGCCAGCTTGCCCGCAGCTAATCTCCTGTCAACAGCCGCTCTCTGCCCAAATCGAAGTCTGCAGGTATTTCTTCTCCTCCACAGGTGGTCTGACCAGGCACGGTACTTTGTAGGAATTCTGGGTCTTCTGCTTCATGACCTTACCCATTTGCCCGATGTGGTCAAACTGTTGCTTGTCACTACCGCTCCAGAATCTGATTTGCCCAAAGAAGGGGATTTCCTTGCCTCTTTTGCCCAGTGCGCCACCTGTTACCTGCATCACCACACACTCTGCCCAAACACCTAATTGTGCCCTCCCAGAAACGTTAACGACTCAAACTGACTCAATAAAGGGTGTAAAAATGCTCTAAGATGAGCAAATAAAATGGCTCATCAGAACCGCACACACTTGGATACGCTTGTCCCCAAGCGTGGGCTCTGATTTGCCAAACTCAAGACCAAAGTGAAAACAGAAATGAAAGAAATAGAAAGGAATAAAGCAAAGGACTTTAGCATGATCAGTAAAGGGCATAGTACATACAGATAACACAAAATTCAAGTAAAGATAAAAATAAGTCAAGAGTCTGTTCTAGGTCTTTGGGTTCACTCCCTCACAGTGTTTCTCTCTTTTTAGTGTATGGGTTCAATGACACTCATTTTCTGCTGTGACTCCACTTTGCCTAAATTTGCCTTATTGCTAATCTGAGTTTGTTTTAACTAAGCAGGGGGGTTATCAAAGGGGCTTTTATTGGGTTGTAGTGTTGGGCTCATAAGGGTAGATTTTTCTGGGAGTAGGCTCTATTTGGGCAGAGGGCTTTTTTGATGTTAGCCTTTTCTCTGCCACTTTGCCCCTTTCTTACGGGCCTTAGCACAACAACCTTTTTTATTCATCTTTTTTTTTTCTTTTCTGAATATTTTTTTTTTTTTTTTTTTTTCTTTTTTCTTTTTTTTTTTTTTTTTTAACACTATGCCCTAACTCCCTCTCTTCTCTCTGGCTGCCTATGTAATGTGGGCATAATACCAGATGGGTTCACAAAGAATATTCAATAAGGCTCAAAGGGGCTAGCAAGGGATAATGTTATTTATTCAGGGGAAATAAAACAAAGAAATGCCCTAATCATTTAACAACCCTACTCAGTCAAACTACTCAATTCAGCAAACAGGCAAAGACAAGCATTGTAAAGATCACAGCAGACTCTCAAAGAAAGAAATCATATATCAATGTAGGCTCAATTCTCACAGTTTGCCTAGAACAGTTCCATCATCCCTATTTCATGCATCTTAACTATAAATTTTGAGTTACTGTATGTATGTTTGCCCAAAGTGACACATAATCATGCTGACTCGATTAGAAACAGGGGTTTGCCCTTTCCCTTTCCCCCCTCACACACTTTGCCTGGGCAAAGTGTGCAAAAGTAATAAGATCAGTAGGGGCTAACCACGACCAGACTATGACTCAAAACGTTGGCGCACCTGCCCCCTCACACACTTTGCTTGGGCAAAGTGTGTCAGCAGGGAGATCAACCTAGTCCCCCCCGAACCAGAGTGACTCGGGGGTGACCTTAACAAAAGCAAAAAATAAAATAAAATAAAACTAACAACTACTAAAACAAGGGAGGGTACAAATTAGGAGGTGGAAGCAGGTGTGTACCTGAATGCACTGTGGTCAAAGTATGCGATCATCATCGCCTTCACTTCCTCGAACACCTTCTCGATCTTGTCCAAACGCGCCTCGATCGCGCCTTGCCTCTCTGCAACTTCCTCTTTGGCCTTAGCCTCAGCAACAGAATCCTTCACCTCTACCTTCACTGGTTTCTCTTCCAAAAACTTCACACCGCCGTCACTCGATGGCACAATGTCCTGCATGCGCTTGAAGCACTGGATGTCAAACTTGCCCTCCACCATCATCTCTAGCTCTTTGCCCTTCTTGATCAGGTTCATCTTGGCTGCGTACATCATCGGAAAATGGGCCAATGATAGGCGCTGGAGGGGGTGAGTGTGCAGCCACTTCATTTGGGCACAGAGGCAGGCACTGAAATGAAGCCTGATCTTCTGATGCATGCACCACAGTATGCCCAGTTCCAGATGGGAAACAGCACTACTGGTGTCCGTCTTGCCAAAGAAGTTGATGGCCAGGATCCTGTGGCAAACCCTGAGTGCATGGCTCTTCAACTGGATCGACTTGGTGCTTTGCCCCACGAACTCGCCTCCTTTGCCCAACTGCTTCCAGATCTTCTGCAGCTCCTTCTTTGTGTACTCTGGCAAAGCCCTCAGTGACTCCTGGTAGGCCTTTGACTTCAGATCTGCAATACCTGCCATATCCAAACACAAATCCAATTCATTACCACCAATAGAAACAGTTCGATCAAGCAACTCAAACTGAATCCCTATGACTCCCTCATCCTTAGTTTCTTTGATGCCCAGAGATCCAAAGAACTCTCTCACAATGCCTTCGTTGATTTGCCCAGACCACTCCAGAAACGGCTCCCACCCTATGGCCTTGAAATAGCCCCGAACGTTCTTCTCCACACCCATCAGTTTGAGTGATTCGAAGCACACGGTTTTGGGGGCCGCGATTTCGCGCGCCGTGGTGTCAACCGCCTTTCTCTTCTTGGTGGATGCGCGGGTCCTGCTTTTGGGGGCCGGGCTTTTGATAACCTCCTCCTCCTCTTCCTCTTCCACCGGAGTTTTACCGGCGGCCGTCGATTCCTCTTTTTCCTTGTCGTCGGAGGTGGATCCGGCAGTGGGGGTGGGAGTAACCTTCTTCTTGCCTTTGCCCGCCGACTTTTTCTGCTTCTTTTTCGGGGGGCTGTCAACGGCGGCTTTGCCCTCCTCCTTCTGAGCGGCGGTGGCTAGGGTTTCCAGATCTTCTTTCTCGCTGGTGGTTTTGGATTCGTCAATCTCTCTGGCCAAATCGTCGATAGGAGTGTTGTCAGTTTCCGTCGTGGCTGGACTCGGTGGGATGGTGGCCAGCGGGACGGCGTGGATGACTTCTTCGGCGGCGGGGGATTTGGGCTTAGCCGGACTCGATCTTTTTGGAGACACCATCTTCTTCAACTTTGATGCGGCGGTACCTATAGTAAGATCAATTAGGGTTCCGTGAGGGATTTTTCGCAACTTATTTTTTGCTCTTGTGGAAACCATATGGAGAGAGAGAAGAAATATATAATTGTTTTTGAATTTTGAAAAATAGAGGAGTTATTGGCAGTTTCGGGAATCGCGGGTGGATAGAGGCGTGATGATGGTGGAGTTGCAGAGTCCCTGATGGGACGGTTTTCAGTCCTTGAAAATCGCAACTGCCCACTTGCGTCCTTGTTTGCCCAAAGGCTTAGTCTGCCCAAAGTATCCTGCAAAATCAAAAACAAACAATACCCCTTCTCACGGCGTAGTCAAAGTCCTTTGTTGCTAGTAGTTTATTCCTAATCTAAAAACAAAATTGAAATAACAAAAATATACAAACATACCAGGTTGCCTCCTGGCCAGCGCCCTGTTTATAGTCCCGGGCAGGACCCAACTGCTTAATTCGTTCACTCGATCAGGGCAAGCTGCCCTTCCAGATTCTCTTGCCCAAAGTAGGGCTTCACTCTATGGCCATTCACTTTGAAAATGTAGTCATCATCTTTTTTGCTTTTCAACTCCACAGATCCATTTGGGCTGACATGGTGAACAAAATAGGGTCCGTCCCACTTAGAGGACAGTTTGCCCGAACGGAACTGATTCCTGGTTTGGTATAGTAGCACCAACTGCCCAGCTTCAATCTTTTTCCTCTTGATCAGTTTGTCATGAGCCCTCTTGGTCCGCTCTTTGTAGTGGGCGGCATGGTCATACGCCTCAATGCGAAGCTGCTCTAATTCGACCAAGTCAAGCTTACGCTCTTTTCCAGCCAGATCCCAATCAAAGTTGACTTTATTCACCGCCCAGTGTGCCTTGTGCTCTATCTCTACGGGCAAATGGCAAGCTTTCCCAAATATCATTCGGTAAGGGGAGATACCAAATGGAGTCTTGAACGCAGTGCGGTATGCCCACAGTGCATCATCCAGTTTGCCTGCCCAATCCTTCCCCTCTGGCCTAACTGTCTTCCTCAGAATAGCTTTGATAATCCTGTTGGAGAGCTCTGCTTGGCCGTTTGCCTGGGGGTGATAGGCACAAGTGATTCGATGAGTGACTCCATATTTCCGCAACATCCTCTCAATTACAGCGTTGCAAAAGTGGGTCCCCTGGTCGCTTATGAGTGCTCTGGGCACACCGAATCGAGTGAAAATATTTCCTTTGAGGAATTCAGCCACAATGCGCGAATCGTTGGTGGGGGTCGCCTTTGCCTCGACCCATTTTGAGACATAATCAACTGCTAGGAGTATATATTCCTTACCTTGTGAATTTGGAAATGGCCCCATGAAGTCTATGCCCCAAACATCGAAGATCTCTACTGGCAGTATGGGCACAGAGGGCATTTCATTACGCTTGGTCAAATTGCCTTCCTTCTGGCATTCATCACATCTCTTGCATAGCTCATAGCAGTCTCGAACCAAAGTGTTCCAGTAGAATCCGCAATCCAGTATCTTCCTTGCTGTACGCCTAGGCCCAAAGTGGCCTCCACAGGGTTGTTTGTGGCAGTGATCCACTATGCCCTGCTGCTCGGACTCAGGAATGCATCTTCTAAGGACTTGGTCTTCACATCTTTTCCACAAATAGGGTTCATCCCAGACATAGCTCCTTGCCTCACGCTTCATTTTGTTTTTCTCATAGTAGCTCATTCCGTCCCTGAAAATTCCAGTAACCATGAAGTTCACAAGGTCAGCGAACCATGGCTCTTCGCCCAAAGTGGTTATAGAATACAGGTGCTCATTAGGGAACGTTTCGGTTATGGGCATATCCTCTTCCTTCTGGAGAATCCTACTCAGATGATCTGCAACGAGGTTCTGATTGCCAGACTTGTCTCGAATTTCGATGTCAAACTCCTGAAGTAACAGGATCCATCGAATAAGCCTTGGTTTAGTCTCCTTCTTTGCCATGAGGTACTTCAGTGCAGCGTGGTCTGTATACACTATGGTCTTACTGCCCAGCAGATAAGACCTGAACTTCTCAAAGGCAAAGACAATGGCCAAAAGCTCCTTCTCAGTTGTGGCATAGTTACTTTGGGCAGCATTAAGGGTCTTCGAGGCATAGTAGATCACATGCCTTTCTTTCCCTTTCATTTGCCCTAACACAGCTCCCACTGCGTATCCACTTGCATCACACATCAGCTCGAATGGCATGCCCCATTCTGGTGGTTGAATAATAGGTGCTGTGACCAACCTCTCCTTCAAGTGATTGAAGGCAGCTTTGCAGTCCTCATCAAAGTCCCACTCTACATCATTCTGAAGCAGTCTGGTCAAAGGGCGAGCAATTTGGGCAAAGTCCTTCACAAAACGTCTGTAGAAGCCAGCATGCCCTAAGAACCCCCTGACTTGCTTCACATTTCTCGGGTATGGCAGCTTGGAGATTACTTCGATCTTGGCTTTATCCACCTCTATGCCCTTAGCTGAAATCACATGTCCAAGGACAATTCCCTCTTCGACCATGAAATGGCATTTTTCGTAGTTCAGAACAAGGCTCTTCTCCACACACCTTTTTAGCACCATCTCTAAGTGTTCCAGGCAGGAGTCAAAGGAGTTGCCATACACGGTGAAATCGTCCATGAACACTTCAATTCCATTTTCGAGCAGGTCAGCGAAAATGCTCATCATGCACCTTTGAAAAGTTCCTGGTGCATTGCAGAGGCCAAAGGGCATTCTCCTGTAGGCAAAGGTGCCAAAAGGACAGGTGAAGGTGGTTTTGTCCTGATCCTCTTGAGCTACCCATATCTGCATATACCCTGAGTAGCCATCTAGAAAGCAAAAGTGCTTCTTCCCAGCCAATCTTTCCAACATTTCATCAATGAAAGGCAAAGGGAAGTGATCCTTGCGGGTTACCTTGTTCAGTTTGCGGTAGTCAATGCAAACTCTCCACCCAGTTTGTAGTCGTGTGGCAATCTGCTCATTTCTTTCGTTCTCTATGACTTGAACTCCAGACTTCTTTGGCACCACATGCACTGGGCTAACCCACTTGCTATCTGACACTGGGTAAATTATGCCCACACTGAGAAGCTTCTTGATCTCTTTGAGCACAACTTCCTTCATTGCTGGATTGAGCTTCCTTTGAGGATCACGTACGGGCACAGAGTCATCTTCCAGAAGAATGTGGTGTTGGCAGATGCTTGGACTTATCCCTCTGATGTCAGCCAAAGTCCACCCTATGGCCTGTTTGTACTGCCCCAGCACATACCTCAACTTTGCCTCCTCTGCCTCTTGCAAGTAGGCACTTATGATGACGGGCAAAGTGTCATTGTCTCCCAGATATAGGTACTTCAGGTGCTTGGGCAGCTTTTTCAATTCCAGCATTGGTGGCTTTTCGAGGGAAGGCACCATGATCATTTCTTCAATCTCTATCGGTTTGCCCGGACTGCCTTTAAAACTCTCCAGAGAGTCTAACTGCTCAACTGCCTCTTGCAGTTCTTCTGGTTCGCCCTCAATATCAAACTCAGTAAGCCCTTGCTGAATTGCTATCTCAGTATGGTCATACTTGCCACATTGGAGTGCCTTTGCCTCCACTGCCTTCTCTATTTGGTCAATGTAGTGGATTTCTTCGGTGTCGGCTGGGTGCTTCATGGATTTGTAGAGGTCAAAGGTGACCGTCTCTCCTTCGAATTTGCACGTTAGCCTTCCGGTTTCACAGTCGATGTGGGTCCTTGCTGTTTTCAAGAACGGTCTGCCCAATATCATCACTGGGGCTTTACTTGATCTACCCATATCGAGCACATAGAAATCAGCAGGGAATATCAACTCTTCCACTTTGACCAGGACATCCTCCAGTATGCCCTCTGGATAAACGTTCGATCTATCAGCCAGTTGGATCACAACACGAGTGGGCTTCAATTGCCCTATTTCCAAGTCTTCGTACATCGTTTTGGGCATAACGTTGATTGATGCTCCAAGATCGAGCATTTCCTTCTCTATCTTCATATGCCCTATGATGCACGGAATGTAGAACATGCCTGGGTCTCCACACTTTGTAGGTCCAGTCTTTTTAATCACTGCAGAGACATTCTCCCCCACCTTAAACTTCGCATCGTCCTGATATTTGACTTTCTTTGTGCAAAGCTCCTTCAAGAACTTAGCACATCTGGGCATAGCGTTCAGTATGGTCAGAAGGGGCATATTGATTTCCACCTTCTTAAACATCTTGAACATCTCTTGAGTTTCTTCCCTCTCACGGTTTTTATTCAATCTGCCCGGGAAGGGTGGCCTGATTTTCGGTGGTGGGGACTTGTCCCTTTTTGCCCTGACTGTCACCTCTCCTTGCTCATTATCTGTCCCAGGGTCTTCCTCAATGACTGGGGGATCATCTAACACAGGCTCTTTGCCCTTTACTGCAGAATTTTCCACTATAGTAAGTGGTTTGCCACTTCTGAGTTGGACGGCATTAACATGGGCATTGTTTACTTCGACTTTCGGGGGCAAAGTACCTCCTTTCTGTTCTAGCTTTGCCACCACTTGAGTGAGATGTGAGACTTGGGCTCCTAGATTTTGGAACTGCCCTCTAGTCTCCTGCTTGAATTTCTCATTCTCTTGGTGGGCTCTGGCGTTCTCTTGCTGGAACTTGATGTTCTCTTTGACCAAAGTTTCCATCATTTCAGACAAGGTAGGCCCTTTGGTCTGAGCGGGCTGGTGGTACATCCTGGGGCCTTGCTGTTGGTACTGCCCCTGTTGGTTGTGGCGCTGGAAATTTTGGTTTCCATTATACCCTTCATTGTAGTTGTTGTTGTTCCCATACCTATTATCATAGTATGGTTTCCCCCTTCCTTGCCCATTACCGTTGCTCTGCCCCATTGCTTTGACCTCCTCGTCATACAGTGAGGGGCACTCATCAGTGGCATGCTCTGTGCCCTGACAAATCTGGCAAGCTTTCACACCTCTCTTTGGCCCGGTGGCCATAGAGTTCATAAATTTCTCCATTGCGCTGCACAGTTTGTCGATTTTTAAATCCGCAGCGGTGGTTGTCCCCAAATTGGTCCTGGGCAACTCACTTCCATCATCCCTGAACTCCTCTGCCATCTCCTTGAAGAGTTTAAATGCCTCCTCAGCACTCTTATTCAGGATGGACCCTCCACTGGCAGCGTGCAGGAGGGTTCTCTCGTGCATCCTTAGCCCAGACACAAAATATTGGATCAAATCGTGGTCAGGGATTTGGTGCTGAGGACACTTTGCCAACATCTGTTTAAACCGTGCCCAATAGGCGGGGAACTCTTCGCCTGCCCCCATCTTAATGCTACTGATGTTTCTTCGCATGTGTTGGATTCGGGCGGCAGGGAAGTACTTTTCCAAGAACTTCTGTTGGAGCTGTGCCCAAGTAGTGATTTGTCCTTCGGGCAGAGTGTAGAGCCACTCTCGTGCTCCATCCCCAAGTGAGAAGGGAAAAGCCAGCAGTCGGATGTATTCACTCAAAGGGGGCCCTCCCCTTATAGTTCCGCAGGCTAACTCGAAGTCTTGAAGATGCCTCTGTGGGTCTTCCATGGGCATATCGCTGAACTTAGGCAGTATTTGGATGAAGTTGTGTTTCATCTCCCAGTTCTCGTTGATTGTGGGCAAAGTGATGCCTGATGGTCGGAGGTTCAGGTTGGCAGGGAACATCATTTCCCTGAGGGTTGGGTTTGCCATGACGGCTGGTTCCGGTGAAGGTCTTGGTGGGGTAATTGGGTCACCTCTATTTTCCCTTCGCGGATTTTCTGCCCTTGGTGTATGGGCAGCTTCTTGGGCGGCACGTGCTAACGCTTTGGCTAGCTTTGTTTCTTTCCGGATTCGCTTTGCGGTCTTTTCGATCTCTGGATCGTACCAGGTTACAATTTCTTTGCCAGCAACAGAATCCTGCATAAACAAAACAAGTCAAACTGTTAGCACAGACGACTTACTGTTGGAAATTTGCCTCCCCGGCAACGGCGCCAATTTTGACGAGCCCGAATGTTTGTCGTTGGGAACAAACGCGCTGCCAAAATAATATTTATATTTAGCCAGTACACCCTTAACTACAAAACGTAGATAATGGCAAGTACGTGGGGTCGGTCCCACAAGGAGGCAATTACAGTAGGTGATCTCGGCTTTGCCCAAGGGGTTGTCACAAAAAGTTTTGAGTTTGGTTGCTGTGGGCACAGCGGTTTTGCAATCGTTCAAACACTCTGATCTAACTACGGCAAACAGAAATATCATGCAAATAAATAAAACCAAAAGTAAACAAGAAAACACTCAGATCTAACAGAATACTAAAAGTGAAAACTTAAATCAATAAATAAACAAGGCATCCGGGCAGACAACTTCACTCAGGATCATTAGGGCAAACTACCGTTCATCGGCACTAAGGATTTTTACCAGCGGTTTGTCAGCAGTTATAGGGTGTAAAAAGACAAAAGTGGTCCTATTGCGTCACGCCCAGCAAATGCCCCACCCCTCATCTATCCTTACTGTATAAAGAAAAGGCTTGGTTAACACTTTGCCTAATCCCCCTGGATCTGAACAATTCGATAACCTATGCGACCAAACATGGATCTAGTTTGCCCAAACCCGCATTACCCTCTAGACAGACCCGCTCGGCCAATAGCATGCTCGAAACATACGACCGCATCTCCTGCAAGTTCTAGTGCTATACCCGCAACAATACTACAAGGTACATCTATGCGGTTTGCCAATCACCAGTATCCCAGTTTGTAAAGGTTCACTAGTGGTCGTCCTAGTTTACCCAAACTCCCCAGAAATAAACCTCAACCAACTTTGCCTCGGGAACAAACGCCCAACCGGTTAGTTCAGCCCCTCCAACCTCGCGGCCTAACTAAACCCTAAATCACCTTCGATCCGTCCCTGCCCAGATGCACAAACAATTTAGCTACTCATACAGAAATTAAAAGACGAAATAAATAAAGGAACGCAAACTATATTAATCATAACTTCAAATCGAAGAATCGTTTTTGAAGAAAATCAAAATACGGAATTAAAGGAAATTAAAACTGAAAACATGAAATTGTTTCTCGACCCGAAGGTCGGTTCTACTGCAATTAAACAAAAGGAACTCGGACGAACAGCTCCGCTTCCTTCTCCGGCGACTCCTCCGGCGACGACGGCGAACTTCGGGACCGGCGGCTCTCTCGATTTCTCGATGCGTAATGTGTGTGTCTTTGCTGCCCGTCGCGCCCCTTTTGTAGACTTCGAATTTGAATTTGAATTCCCGGCTGTTGCTCGCCCCTTAGGAATAGGCATCCTTGGTCAATGGGCTGGGGGATAAGTCAGATCCCCCGAATCCAGGGATTCTGGTACGCTGCCAGCTTGCCCGCAGCTAATCTCCTGTCAACAGCCGCTCTCTGCCCAAATCGAAGTCTGCAGGTATTTCTTCTCCTCCACAGGTGGTCTGACCAGGCACGGTACTTTGTAGGAATTCTGGGTCTTCTGCTTCATGACCTTACCCATTTGCCCGATGTGGTCAAACTGTTGCTTGTCACTACCGCTCCAGAATCTGATTTGCCCAAAGAAGGGGATTTCCTTGCCTCTTTTGCCCAGTGCGCCACCTGTTACCTGCATCACCACACACTCTGCCCAAACACCTAATTGTGCCCTCCCAGACACGTTAACGACTCAAACTGACTCAATAAAGGGTGTAAAAATGCTCTAAGGTGAGCAAATAAAATGGCTCATCATAATTAAAATTTTAATTTTATTTATTTGCTAAAAAACATATCAATTAATGAAAATTAAAAACATATTGCGTAATTAGTGTAATTAATGAATTAATTTTAATTATTTGCATAATTACAAAAAAAAATGTCTATATATTAATTAATGGAAAATAAAAATATATTGCGTAAATTACATCACATATTGCGTAATTATTGTAATTAATTAATTTTTTTTATTCATTTGCCTAATTGCATAAAAACATATAAATTATGGAAAATAAAAACATATAGCGTAAATCACATTACAATTTTTTGTTTATTCAATTTGTAATTAATAAATTTTATTAATAAACATATAGCATAAAAAAAACATATTAACTAATGAAAAAAAAAATTGCGTAAATCACATCAACAATTACTATAACATAAAATAGTTTGAACAAAAAATTATTAATGAAAAAAAAAAATTAATCCAAAGATAATATTAAAATAATCAAAATTAAAGCATTTAAAAAGTTTGAGAAAAACACTTATTAAATATTATCAAAATGGATGAGAAAAATAAGAGCTGAAATTCTTTTTCCAAATTTTGTATATTTTGTGAAAGAACCCTCCGCATCATGAGGTACTGCTACTGGACTCATCTTCACAGACATCTCTGACAACATCCTTGAGTTCGGTCGAAGAATAATAACTGCTACTGGACTCATTTTGTGAAGTCCGGGTTTTTGCAGTACTTCTGGACGACATAAACACTTTCGTGCCCTTTAATGTGTTTGTCGTCAACATTTATCTTGAATAGGTACTCCTTCCCTATGAGAGAGTCAATAGCCTGACGAACTTCATATTTCAAAGCATCTCTAAATTTGATTTCACCATATTCAATTTTGCCAAAATTCTAAACAACAAACAATATGTATAATGTATGTAATCCAAAGCACGTTAGTGTATTAAAAATTACATTACTAATATTATTAATTTAAACTAATTAATGACAGTTATTACCTGAATCACTTTCTCCCATATTAAAAGAATATATAAGCATTTGCTATAATATTCAATTATCAGCGAACTCGGTTGTTGTGAATAAGAGAAAAACGACTTCAAATATTCTTGACAAAACGCTTAATTTTAGTGCACAAAATCAAATTGAATACTTTGAATAATCGAACACAGAAAGGAGATGGAAGAGTAACAAACTTTTTCTTGTCAATGTCAGGGATGTCGCTTCTTTCAGTCTTCTCCACAATAACCTTAAAGACCAAGAGAAAATACAAACTGATGAGTATTGGACCTGGAACTCAAAATGCACATAATAAATGGGCAAGTTGTGTATGAATTCATTCGTAGAAACAGTGAGCAGAGCCACTCACAACAGAAGAAAATTGCATCTACATGCCTACAAAACAAAAAAGAAATCACACATAATAAAATAAAATAACAAAAAAATATCTAAAATTATTAAATAGAAAGAAGACGAATAATATAATGAAGTTGTTTACATAACTAACCTTCGTTGCCAGTCGTTTTAAGTTGTCCCATTCGAAATCATTCTTGCAATAAGCGGATCGAACCTTGAACAACACACGACATACTCTAATAAAAATCTTTGTTGCCAATTTATATATAAGCTCAAGTTTTATTTGTATACAAATACGCAAAAAAATCTACCAACACTGACCTCTAAAATGCGCAGTGCTACCGAGCATTTGACCATTTGTCACATATCAAGAAAACAGATTGTTATAAGTTATAACATGACCTAAGTAATTAAAGGTACTGAAATGTAATTACCTAAAATTTTGTGACCCGATGATTCCCGCATCAAATCAGCGCAGAACTTATCTCCGTCTTCCAGCGAGTGTGTTTCCATGAATCGCTTCAAATCTGCATGCGCTTCCGGATTGTAGCTCTGCGCTGTCAAAGGAATACTACGAATGTAAAACATCCATTCGTACATCGATTCAATACATCATAATTATGTGTCAAAAATACAAATAAATTAAACAAATAATGAGCTCAATATCATGTAATAAATTACGTACCTCAGGAGAACACTATAATATATAAGGGCTGCAAAAAAAATAAAAAAAATTAGAGAGAATAAATTCGAATAATATGGTGAGAATGAGGAAGAAAGAAACATTTAAATAGATGTTCAAACGCGTGAACTATAAATTTTATTATTATATTAATATTTGCTAATTAATTTTTTAAAGATTATAGGAATTGATTATTTTTTAAAGATTATAGGAATTGATTTCGATTTTTTCTATATTGTTATTTTGATATGTATGGTAAAAGATTTAATATAATAAATTAATTAAGTAACAAATCAATTAGATAAATTATATATGGTCAACTAATATAATTGAAAAAATTAAGGAATTAATGTATTTCGGTTATAAAATATATTTATTACATGGAATTGATATACATGGAATAAATAAATACATGGTTAAAATCATTCTATGATTCTATGAAATCATTATATACATGGAATTAAAATATGATAATATATTTCACTCTTATTGATCATTATATATATGGAATTAAACCATGATTACGCGCTTTTATTATATATATGGATCGTAATCGAAATATGATTTCATATATATGGAATATGAAATTAATATTTATTTAATTTAATTAAAAGCCACGTCATAATCAATAATAAAGCCACATAAGAATGTATTGGCCAATCAAAACATTCTTCGTGCCACGTAGTGTGAACATGCTCATTTTTTGTAGTGTATTTTTTTGTATTCACACTGACCACGTGGGATCAGCAAAGTCTGGATTTATATATTAAATAGATAACTCGTTTTTTGGTGTGAAAATGCAAGTTTAAATGAAGAAACCCGCGGGAAGAGAGAAATGGGAAATGAGTAGGCAGTTGACTCTGTGGTTGACCGTGGGGATGGAGAAGATGAGGTTTGGAGGCGTTGAGCCGTTGACCAAGAGTTGATTGATCGGGCATTGGCCGTTGACCAAGAGTTGATTGATCGGGCATTGACCACATACAAATTTGTTGACCAAGAGGCAATTGCGACAGTTCAAGATCGATTTGAACCTAAATTTTGGTGGGAAAAAGAAGAGCCTAAATCTTGGCGGGAAAAAGTAGAAGTTTGTTATTTTCATTCAAGATCGATTTGAGCCTAAATTTTGGTGGGAAAAAGAAAAGCCTAAATCTTGGCAGGAAAAAGTAGAAGTTGGTTATTTTCATACGAGGAGTTGAGGACTTAAATTGAGATCCAAGGTTCGAACAAGAATAAGGTGGATTTTCATACGAGTTGAGAACTTGAATTAAGGTTATAAGTTCGAACTCGAGACATTTGTGTGAGTATTTAAAATTTTTGTAATTAACCGATGGACAAGTATACTACTCTCTCCGACCCAATTTAATGGGCATATGAAGGGGTTGCACTGGTTTTAAGAAAAACCACTTTTTGCTTTGTATTTTTTTGTTTAATTGGTAAATTATATGCGAGGAAGGAAGATGTGACCATTAACTCAGAACACAAAAAAAAAAGTAAAATGTAATCTTTAACAGAGAGAGAATTATAAAAAGGAAGGACACACAAATCTCACACAATTCATTCCTTTAGCAATCTCCAACCGAGAAACCAAAACTTAAATATAAAATAAGTTTAAGTTTAATTTTTCATTAATTTGACTCCAACTGAAAAATTAATATTCAAACTTAAAAAAATATTCTTTAAATATTTTTTTATACAATTATTTATACTATTTTTATAAATAACCAACATCTTTATAAATTTACTATTTAACCACATAACTTTTGACATCAAAAATTTTTAATAAATATTATTTTCAATTTACCTGCTTATCGATAAATTTTGTTGTTGTGATTCATAATTTATTTATTTTTGTAATTCGTAGCAATTTATTTTAAGTATTTTATTTTATTTTTATTATCAATTAAATATTTAATATTTAATTATATTTCATATTGTGATATTTATTTTTTTATAAAATAATTTGTTTTAATTATTAATGATATGATTATTTAAAAACATTACATTACAAAAAATATTAAATAAGAAACAAAAAAGATTAATAAGTCATTTTTATTAATTTATAAAAAAGGATAATTTTATAAATAATGAATAGTTTTTGGTTTGTGTTTACGGTAAACGTAAATTTAAATATTTTTTTGGTGGGTCCCACCATAAAACCTATAATAGGTTTATATTTTGGTATCGGTTGGACCATCTATCCTACTTTTGTTATCGATTGGAAATGCTCTTAAGAAATTGAAAAAGGTTTGAAAAAGAGAGTATTTATAATTTATTTAACAATATTAGTTACCTTATCAATATAAAATATTAATTATAATTAAAATAATATTTATTAGATGGAATATAATAAAAAAATAATGAAATTATTTATTTTATTAAAATATATGTTTGTATTTTAAACAATCAATATATATTAATAATTTAATTAATTTTATAAAAATATTTGTTTGTACAAGATAATCCTACATTATTTTTAATTTTAACACTAGTTTTTTTATACTTAGTTTTTTTATATATTTTTTTACTTTTTAACTTTAGAAATTTTATATTTCTTTATTTATTTATTTATTCATTTATTATGTATAGTTGAAAATAAATTTAAATAATTATCAATTATTTATATCTTTTAAATATTTTTTATTTCACCACTTATATATTCTTTGATATATAATTTTAAATTCAATTTATTTATTTTTTAGATTTAAATTTAAATATGAAATTCAATTTTTTTTGTCTCTAAAATTAAAATTCTATAATATTTTTTTTTATTTTTCATTCAATTTAAATGTCCCATTATGAAATTTTAATCTAATTAAAAATTGTATTTAAATATAATGCTATAACATATTAACATGAATCAAAACAAAACATTTCAATCTTAAAATAAATAACAAAAAATGAGTTTTAAGTTAATTAAATATTAAATATATGTCATAATCATCAAACAAAATATATAATTAAATATCATAATACTTGGTGTGTGGTCCTTTGTAAAATGCAAATTATATGCATAAAATGAGGATTTTGGTTTAAATTTTGAAAATAGATTATTTGAAGAGTAGATTCGTTTTTATGAAAACTACTATAATCTATACTTCAAATTGATGCAAACTAAAATAATTTATTAATAATGTGGAAAATGATTAAATTTATTAAATGTACTTATTTATAATCTAGACTTTGAAGCTGGTGTAAATTATCAAAATGATAAAATTTAAAAAAACGTACTAATAATTAACCTGGTCTAATAAAAATTCATGTAAAATAAAAATCTAATCTAATAACCTAGATTGAAATTCAATTCAATCAATTGAGTCTAATTCAATTGTGCTATTTCAAGAGAAAAATCTCATATCATGATTAAATGTGAAACTTGTAATCAACTAACTCAATGGGGGAGTGGGACCCTTGATGATACGAATTCTGCAAAACTTCATTCAACAAGAACCAAAGGCTACCTAGCTATATAAGGAAGATGAACGCTACTTTTCTGTTCTTGTTCGGTTATGGATAACGAAATATCACCGGCGCATTACATGATTAATTAATGTACTTACCTGCATAAATCTATAATCCATTCTAAATTCTCTCTAAAATATATATAAATTACTAAAAATTAAATTATATACTACCTTCGCCTCAATAAACTATTCACACTTTTTTTTAAAAGTACAATGGAACTGTACATATTTTCTTGGTTAAAAAGTAGTATGAAATTGTAATAGTCACTAGTTCGTCACTATTCTATTTGAATAAAATTAAGCACATTAATATATAATTTAATTCAAAATACTAAAAATGAGAATCCTTGAAATGAGAAAATATAATTAATTTCATCCTCATAAATACCAGTAGTAGTAGTACTAATTAATTTATTGAATTAAAGAAGAAGTTTACATTCAAAATTTATAATGGATACAAAACCAAACGCTTGTTGCACTTTGTGCACACAAATTTTCTCTTGACGACAAAGCCGACCGGCAGAAAGCAGAACTTCCACGGCCGCTGGACATCGACCGCCTCCACCTTTCCACCGCAGTAGGGGCAGGCCCCCGTCGCTTCTCGTCTCCCCAGCTCTCTCTCCTTCTTCTCATTACAATTCATCTTAATTTAATTTTTAGCTACCTATAGCTCTCTTCTTTGTGGTTGTGGCTTCGGGACAACGCTCTTATATATATAGGAGTATATAATAAATACAGTTGGTAGTGTTTTTGTTTTGTTTTGTTTTTCTTTCATTCACTTCATTATTAATTATTTATTTTAGGTCTTAATTAGGACTTACTTATGGACCTTTATTATGGTATTCAATTTCCCTTCAAAAAAGTGATGATGAGAAATACGCAATAAATGGTATGTTGTGTAATTTTTGTAACGTCTGGCTTTACGTTTATACTCCAATTTTTATATTTATTTTTAATTATTAGGAGTATATATCAATTTTTTTTAATATAATTATAAAATATTTAATACTTCCTTTGTTTCATAATATATAACATTATCACTTTCTTTAAATAGATATTTCACAATATTAAGACTTTCAAAAAACAATCCCTTCCTTTCTTACTTTAAAATAAAATTTTATACACTAGATGTTTGGGGTTGAGTTTATGTGCTTGGTTTGACCTCGAATTGTGAGAAAGAGAATGACTTTGAACTCAAATCACCTATTTTTTCCTCTATGTTAAAATAGAATTTTGTTTTTTGTAAAAAGATGTTTGGGGGTTGAGTTTATGTTCTTGGTGTTTGACCTCGAGTGTGAGAAAGAGAATGAATTTGAACTCAAATCACCTATTTCTTCCTCTACGTTAACATAGAAAAAAAATGTAAAATTTTGTAAGGATGAAGGTTTGAACAATAGTCACTAAAGTCTAAAAGTGCAACTTTTCAATATTCATAACTCAAAATAAAAGAATATTTTATTAAAAAATAACTCTATATTTAGAAGCGCTATTTACCAACCGATTATAAAATAAAATATTCCACATCATATTTTTCAAGTCATAATCAATAAATAGATAAAGTCATCATTTCAAAATTATTAGTTAAAAAATGAAATTACTTCCAAACGTTTTAGTTCAAAGTCGCAGCGAAAAATAATAAATAATAATTAAAAGAAAAAAAGTCACAATTCATCTTCCCTCATTTCCTCTTTGACCATCCTCCAAAGTACATGGAAAACAATTTGTTGATTTAGGGTAAGTTCAATGTATATAATAAGGACTACTCATCTTCTGATGCAGATATAAAAGACAAAGATCGTGTCTTGTTGTCAAGCTAGTATAATTATTTTATTTATTTATTTTATTAGGGTTTTAGTACTATTTATATGTCTAAGTATTTTCTTAATTTTGTTTTTATAGCTTCCGCCTGCATCAATTGGTATCAGAGCCGGAACAATGTCTCCCCTTCGCCAGTATGCTCGCGAATCCGCCGTTGAGGCCGCAACCCGTCGTGACGCCGACGTCGCCGCCAGATCGCAGCCCTTGCCGTCGAACTTGAGGATCTCCGTCTTGCTATCACCCATGGTCTAATGAAGGCTCAACACCTACCCCCGTCGACTCTTGGAGTCCCCGCCGTCAATGTGGAGTCGACATCGGCCTCGACTGTAGTTTGCTACTTTGAGTGTGGCGCGACCGGCCCCCGCCATGAGACTTGGCCGTTCTCTCACCCTCACACGCTATGTGTGGATCAAGAGTCATCCACGTATGATGGTCCTCCTAAATTTGATGAAGAGCCCTTTTCGGAAATTCCCGTGGCACTTGTGATGAATCCTGATGTCGTTGCTCCTGCACCACATCAACATATTGTTGCCCTTGCGCTGAAAGGAGATGATACTACCCCTGCACGACACCCGCATGCTACTGTTCTTGCGGAGCATCTCGATGTCGTTGACGATGCCCTTGTGTCGCCTCCTCAAGTTGTTGTCGTTCTTCCAGCCCCTTGCGCCATGTCAACGTGTCGCTGCTCTTGCGTCGTGCCCTCAAGATCGCCGACGATTGGTGTTTGATCCCGGCATCTTCGTGCTCGATTTTCAGGTTCGCGGTCGAACCTTCTCCTAGAGGGGGAGAATGATATTGATATAAAAGACAAAAATTGTGTCTTCCTCTCCAAGTTATGAATATTTTATTTATTTTAATTTATTCTATTAGAGTTTAATTATTAATTATTTATATGTCGTATTGTCTTGGAGTTTAAACAGTTGTTTTTTATATGAAATAAAAGAGTTTTTTCTTGTTTTGTCGAATTTTGGTATTCTTCGAAATCAACGAAAGTTTGATGTATTAATTCTCGGATATTCGTAGAATCAACGAGTCTTAATTTGTGTGTATTTACGCTTCCGCCTGCACCATCTTCCATCGATATCGCAAATCATCTTACGACATACTTAATCATCATAACATGAACTCATAAAATGAAACATAATTTTCAATACATTAATGCACATATTATAAAACGACATACTTAATCATCATAACATGAACTCATAAATGAAGGGCTAAATACACTTTGCCACCCCAGGATATGGGGTTTTTACACTTTGCAACCTAGTCGGAAAACTTTTACCGATCAGTACCACAGAATAAGCAATATTACAATTTGCAACCTGTCGGCTGCCGGATCGGAATATTCTAAAGAATATTCTGTTTTGAAGGGTTTTTTGGTAAATATCAACCCAATAAAAAGGCTTATTACGATTTACCCCAATTCAATTGTAATTATTTATTTTTTATTTATAATAATAATAAAAACGTGATTTAATCCTAAAAACAGCAAAAGATGAAATAGTTCGAAATATATTTTGGACGAAATTACCTCCGACTCCATCTTCTCCTTCTCGCGACTTTCTTTTCTTCTGGCCAAGGCCTGAACAAGCTTCAATGGCGATGGCGTGTAGAGTTCAGAAAATCGCATCTCTCAATTCCCGAAAATCGCGACCCAGAAACTCCAACTACGGAACCTTCCTCTGCACTTGCGCCGCCGCAGACCCCTTTGTCCTCACCACTCCGCTTTATTACGTGAATGCCCATCCCCACATCGGAAGCGCCTACACCACCATCTCCGTCGTCGCCATCGCTCCGCCGTCGCCATCGCCCGTTTTCAGGTTCGCAAACGTTTGTTTGGGGGTTATATATATATATACTTATATCTATTCTGTTGCGCATACACCGAATTTCTAAGAGATGAGTTGTGAGTTTTTGGGAAGAACGCGATTATTTATATGCTTAGTCTGTGAATTTGTACAGAGGCCTCTCGGGAAGAAGGTTATACTTTCGTAACCGGATTCGAATTCGACGCCGTGAGGACTCCTTGAATTCGCGCTCCTGGTTTCGAGCTCCGGAGAACGAGGCCGTCGTCGTGAACGAATACCGATTGAGATGTTGTTGCTGGTAGACAATTTAGCTTCTGAGATTTTGAAAATTGAAGTTTCACAAATTAGGGTTCTTGAGAATTGGGTATATTTGAAATGAGATTGAATTATTGTCTAAGGAATTTGACAAAAATAATTTTAATTTAATTCATTTTTAATTAATGTTGTGTAAGTACAATAATACCCCTCAGATGTCTTATTAATTTTACTCTCACGCGCTTCATTGAAGCGCGAATCTCAAATTCTCGGAATATTCTATGGTATATTCCGATCCGGCAGTCGGCAGGTTGGAAATTGTAATATTGCTTATCCTGTGGTACTGATCGGTAAAAGTTTTCCGACTATGTTGCAAAGTGTAAAAACCCCATATTCTGGGGTGACAAAGTGTATTTAGCCCTAAAATGAAACATAATTTTCAGTACATAATACGCATATTATAAAACACGGCGTGTCAACCACGATCAATGCCTCTTCCTAATACTGATCCTTTTAGGTCACAAATTTTATAATATTAATTTTGACCAATATGACTATAAGAGTATAATACAGTGCTTCCTTTTGACACTGGCCCTTTAGGGTCATAATATAATTTCGATCACATATTCAAATCACATATAGCACATACTTTAAAATTAAACATCAAATGGAGATGTGAAATTCCTACATTATAGACGTGTCGTGCGAGTAAATCGTTAAATACAAGAGAAATTCCTAATTACTTTCCACTTCGTTTTCTATAAATTTAAAATTTTCAATTATATTAAAGGTGATTATCTTTAAATACGAGAGAAATTCCTAAATACTTTCCACTTCGTTTTCTATAAATTTAAAATTTTCAATTAAAGGTGATTTTTTATGAAAGTAAAAACAGACTTACGCCCCACAAAATTCAAAGGCTTAAAAGGATTGAATATGCTACTCATACCAACAAGATGCATCTTCTTTTCTGGGCATCCTCCTATAAAAACTCCAAAGTTAAGCGTGCTGACTCTCGAGTAATTCTAGGATGGGTGACCCCCCTGGAAAGTTTCCCGGGTGCGCACGAGTGAGGACAAAGTGCGCTGGAAAAGACAAGTGTTGGTACAGTGGGGCCAAGATTGCTGGGATTCGATGTCCCGGGCTATCAAAAATTGCGGAACCGATAACCCGATCGAAAACCCCGTCGCCGGAGATTACACGAACACCGACTCATCCGCAGGAGTCCGGCCTTTGGAGACCACGCGCCCGAAGACACGCAGCCCGCCCCCAGCCGAACCCCCGCGAGTCGGAAACTACGAACGCGAACACCACGAAGAACCGGGCTCGACGAGAGCATCGCCGCGGGATGAACCCGCGGCTAAACCCTAGCCGAACCCTCATCCGCGGGGTTCGCGGTCGCCGTGCATGGCGATCGCTGGGGCTGCCCAGCAGCCCCCGGTGGTGAGTCCGGCGACTCACCACCTTCGCCGGAGGAGGGCGGTCAGCCCCAGGCTGACCCGCCGCGGCATCAGCCGCGGCTTCCCCTCGCGATCGACCACTCGGTTGATCGCACGCCCCGGCTTCAGCCGGGGCTCCTCCCTTGCGCACGCCACCAGGCGAGGTGGCTGGGGGGGTTCACCCGCCGTGGCACCAGCCCAAGGCGAACCTCCCCGCGATCGACTTCGAGTCGATCGCACGCCCCGGCAGTCCAGCCGGGGCCCCCTCGTCCGCGCGCACCGGGCGGTCGAGCCCTAGGGTTTCGACCGCTCCCTCGATCCTCGCCGGGGATCTCGAATCCCCGTCCCCGAGGTTCGTCGTTTTCCCGGATCGTACGTTCATGTATATATCACAATTAATCAAGCACAAATAATCATGAAGGGGGTTTATGATTATTACCTCGATTCGTTGTACGGAGAAACGAAATCAAACGACCTTGCGATCTTCCTACGTATTCCTCGCACCTCGTCCGAACGTCGTGTGGGCGACGATCTATCGAACTCCTATGGATCTCCTTCACTCTCCAAGACTTTATGATTGGCGTAGGTTAAATTGTGTTGTGAAAAGTGAAGACCATGTAGTGCTTATATAGGCTACGTAGGGGATCATAAGGAGATTAAATATTGGGCTTCTAATATTGAAGATTAAATTGGGTCCAACCCAAATCCATTAATCCTTATCAATATTAATTTTATTTATTTTCCACTATATAAATAAAATTGCACTCCCAATATTTATCCATATTATATCAAATAATATTTCTCCGGTTAGTATTATTTATTCCGTGTATTTAAGATTTAAATATCCATGAATAAATTTATTTATTGCTCAATAAATAATATTCATCTCTTATATCCGAGACTAGTACCGTTCAACCTTTATTATTGTGCGGAACGAATCCACTCATGAGGTTTACACAATAATTCCTTATGAACTCATCTCGGGGATATTATCAACCCTTCCGGGATACACTTTCCCGTCAAGTATTCACGGCATGTCATATATAAAATATAGCGACCCAATTTTACCGGTAATTAACCCAATAATTAAATCGGTTAATTCCTTTGGAAAATCAAAGTCTCTAATATTAAATATACACACCCGCAATAATATCGGGGATTAAGAATAAAATACTCTGAGATTTAAATTGATTATCCAAGGCAATCCTAATCAATAAATCTCAAGCGATCCGCCCAATACACCAAGTGTACAAGTGTGATAAAATAATTAAGATAAATTATTTTCTCTCTCACACAACGACTATACCGATGGATTGGTCCGTGTCCATCTAGGTCGTGAGCAACTGTTCGATTAAATACGAGTAACCGATAGTATGATCTTCTGTGTGCCCATGCACACCATACTAACTACAACGTATAAAATCCAGGACTATATTTTGCATAATTAATTAATAATAATTAAATGCAAATAATTGTTTATTAATTAAATAGGTAAAATGCTATGACCGGGAGTTTACCGATACTTAAATCTAGACATTAAGTACACAACTCCAACAATCTCCCACTTGTACTAAGGTCTAGTCATTTCCTCCAAACTCCCGACTTCCATACTCATCACGTGCTTAAGTCATACTTCCCAGAAGTATTATGTGAATGAGCAATCTAGGTTGCCGCTCTGAAGTTATCTTGGTGACTACTGCGTCGTCTCCCTGACGATGACTCGAATCAGGTGGTACTGGCTCTATGTGTTATCATCATCTTTTGAACTTATGACTTCTTCCAGTTTACCATGCACCGCTATATACATAGCCTTTGGTGAACCAAGAATCATATCCAAGTTCAGAGGTCATTCCGGAACCTAACCAAAACTTCCGCTGCCTCTGAGGCTGCTATTCGGTTTATGATAGAGTCCGAGAAGCATCACGCTTATCACTCTTTCATCCTTTAGGTTCCACCTCTTCTAAAAGTGAACACATAGCCTGATATCGACTTACACTGGTCTTTCTCTGATTTTGGATCTGAGAAACTGTAATCTAAGAAGATTTCGTCTTGCTTAGTAATCCAGTACTTCCAAGTACTCTTACAGCATTCGAATATCGCTTATCCAGATTACTTTGATATCCTCCCACTACGCTAACCGTATAGTTGATATCAGGTTCTTGTTTTTCAACATTGCATCTACAAAGCTCTCTACACTCGAAGGGTAGGAAACTGCTTTGTCTATATCTATTTCCTTTATGCGTTCGAAACACATACCTTTAGATAGATGTACTCTGTTCCCGAAAGCCAATAACCTTTCTCAGAATTGTGCATGTTTAAAACAAACCATAATCGTATAAGATATCTTAAGAGAAGTACAAATGTTCTTATCTAGAGATCGAAAGATTTCTAAGAACATGATCCAACTTCATCTTAATCTTATATCTCGATTTATTTAGACAACCTCTATTTTATGTCTGACAACACTTTTACATTGTTGCCAACGATGAAGTGTTATCTACACAAAATTCCGAGAAACACCACCCTTGTTTCCATTACGTCTCCAATACACCTTTCTTGTCTATGCCCTTTGATGAATCCATAGAATGGACTATCTCATCAATTCGCAAGTTCCTATGCAGAACTAGGGATCGATTTCATGTCTATTAGATCCAGAGTTCAAAACTCCTCCAGTCTTATGAACATCTCTGGTTGCTTAACAACCTCCCACTGCAATGGCGTTCCGGTGTATAACAGTAATAACATTAGGTGCAGTCAGTGGTGTACTACTACTCGGTTAGGCTGGTTCTCAGTCTTTCCCTTTCCTCATTTTAAAGTACTTTGTCAGTTAGGGCATTGTAGTTCATCTAATAGTCTTCCTCTAAGAACCGGGCGAGGACACCCCTCTGGTTCGTAGTACTATTGAACATACAATTACTTGTTCTTCTAGGACATTCTACAACCACATAGAATGTGCCGTTGTATCCAGAAATATCCATAGAACATAGGTAGTTCCGAACAAACTTGTCCTTTTACTATTAGAATTCCATTTCTTATTCCTGACACACCATGTCTACACATCAGTGTATGGTGTAGTCTTTTGAGATTTAATCTCAATCTTTGATTTATGCTATGTGTTATTCAGATAGGTGATAGCCTCCGCGAACAAGTCGCAGGCTTCCAATGGATATACTTGGAAAGATCCCCATAATGGCTTTGTGTTGAAAACACTCCGCTTTTATGGCACATCAAGTATTCTAATCCATCTTCGAGTATTCTTGAAAGAACGACTCGTACCTCTCTAATTACACATGTCACCGCATTAATCATAAATCATTTTCAATACTTGTCCGAATTCCATCCTTTATCCAGAAAGGTTAACTTAGTCGTATCATCTTTCAAGATCGATTCTTAGGTCGGGAGGTCCATTCCTCCAACTATAATTGATCAATTCAATTTCGACCTTTTGAATCCCTTTTGAATAGTACTACCAAGTTCAAGAATTCACAAGTATAATGATTGATAAAGAAATACATCCAATAAGTAAAACAAGTTATACATAACGGTTTGTTGCATCGTGGTAGACTAAGGATTCATCATTCATATATTGCTATCTAATGTACCAGAATAGATAACGCCATTATTTCTTATCTAAATCATTCAATGATTAAAGAAATAAATATCCATTCATTAATAAAGAAAACCAGAACAAAAGTTCTTTTTCAAAATAAAGGGGTACATAAAGCAATAACTTTAAAATGAAATCCTAAAACAGATAAATGTCTTCCACTGCAACCGCTGCTACCCCAACAGCTTCGCCCATGTAGACTCGAACTCTTCTTCTCTAAGTCGCCGGGTTTTCTGGAACCCCTGCATTTAAAACAATGCACATACCGTCAGTGGTTCCATATCTACACACCAGAATTCTGGTAGATAATACCGCTGACTATGTTTTTGCGACTAAAGAAAAATTCGTACCTCTGAGAGGACATTCAGACTTCCAGTGTCCAGACTTGTTGCATCGGAAGCACTTGCCCCTTGGCTTACTAGCCCCCACTCGTGGTCCATTCCTCTTGGCACCACTGGGTTTCATGGCTTGCTTCCTTTTCTTGCCCCTACCTCCAACAACTTTCAAGCTTTTGGACTTGGTAGCCACAAGCGCTTGAGACTTGCCCTTCTTGTAGATCCCCTCTGCCGCCTTTAGTTCAGTCAGGAGTTGCGCAAGAGTATAAGATAGTTTACCCATATTATAGCTCATACGAAACTGCTCAAACTTAGGGGTCAGAGACTGGAGTATGATGTCGACTTGCGTCTCATCATCAATGGAAGCTCCTAGGACCTCAAGTTCATTCAACAAACTCATCATCTTGAGAACGTGCTCCCCGACGGGCGTTCCTTCAGACTGAGTAGTCGACATGAGGACTCTCATGGCTTCTTGCCTTGCCGCACGATCCTGCTCCCCAAACATCTCCTTGAGGTTAGACATCATATCCCGGGCAGTGTCCATCGGCTCATGTTGGGTTTGGAGTACATTTGACATGGAAGCCAAAATATAGCACCTAGCCATTTCATCAACCTTTTTCCACTTCCGATATGCAGCCTTTTCCTCATCAGTTGAGGCAGCCGTGGGCTCAGCAGGGCATTTATCAGAGAGTACAAACTTGTACTCTTCAGCAGTCAGGACAATGTCCAAATTTCTCTTCCAATCAATGTAATTGGGACCAGTGAGTTTATGTTCCTTGAGTATTATAAAAAGTGGATTCATAGCTATTCTCTAAACCTATAAGCACATGTAAACAAACAATCAATTTAATGTCCGATATTATCTCCCTCAAATAATATCATTAAATTACTAATTGCGTCTAAAATCCCATCAGGTAAGGCAAGCCACGTGGTGTGGACGTTTACCCACCCAAATGATTTAGCAATTAGATTTTCTTTGGTCATACATCGATTATAGCGTAACTTCGTGGGGAAGAATACTATAATGCGTATCTAAGTGTAAACCATCCCTCAGCACTAAAGTACATCGCTTGGAATTGCTACGTCACCGCAAGCCACGTGGTGTGGACGTTTACGACAATTTCACAACTCTTCACAATCACTTATAACTGTCTACATCAATTAATCCAAAATCCGTTAGCATAGCAAGCCACGTGGTGTGGACGTTTACTACACCAAGAGATTTTTATAATTGACTCCCAATTACAAGATCCATTCGATTTCGTAGATCAAGACCCGGAGAATCATAAGTGAAACTCGAAGTTTCTAACCAGTGATTCACCATGCGAGCGACCCTATCTCTCATAAATGAGGGAGCCGAGCAGACAATCGATCCATCTATCAAAGAATGGTACGAAGGTCTCTAATTTGTGTCATCCACATGACCAAGTGGCTTTGGCTCCATTCCACTCCCCGGGGTGAGAATGAGTCGACTTGAAGTCAGTTTCAGAAGGACAAATTAGGCATTGTTTGATAAACTTGATCAATGTTTCTTGTAAAAGGAATTACAAGAATTCTCCTCCAATGACTCGTCTATACGAACTTCGAAAGTCCATAAGAGTCACCAAGAGAACAGTGATGGAGACCATGGGAATGTTTCCATCCCCTCTCCCACTTAGCTTTTTACGATAAAGGGATACGCTATCTAGTGCATAAAATAAACACATATAGCATGCATATAAGCAATAAAGCACATAGTATCACATAGTCAAAATAATGCTAGAAAATTATTTTCCCGACTATCATGGCTTTATTCCATCTTCATATGCATCTTCTAGTCTTCAGTCTTCGTTTCTTGAATGCTTCATGTGACGAGAATATTAATCTCCAATATTCAAATCTATTTATTTTCAATTAATCTAAAAGTTACTTAATTCGAAAATTAAGTCAATTGAATATATCAAAAATAAAATTAAATATTATTAATATTTTTATTTATTTATTTTCCTATCTAATTCTATTAAATCTCTAGAATAATCTATCCAAGTAAAACTTGGAATATTCTAGAAGATATCTATAATAGAACAAGGAAATAAAATAAATTAGGACTACTACTTTCCATTTATTAATTAATTTCCATCTAATGAAAATTCCCAAGAATAGGAATAGTCAAATAGGAAATAAATTAGTACTAAATCAATTAAATTCCTAATCCATGAATATCTCCATAAAGGAAATAAATCAATAGGAATAAAATTAATTCAAATTAATTCTTTTCCTAATCCATGAGAGTTTCCAAAAGGAGAACACTCAAATAGGAAAAATCCGAATTAATTAGGAATGTGAATCTTGGTAGAAGTGGCATGGGTTGGGAGATCCCCATACCACCATCACCATCGACCGCCACCACCATGGAAAAGGGAACCGCCGCCGCCACCCCAGCTGGCCGGCCATCACCGCCGGCGGCAGCCCCAGCCGAGGGGCGATCGACCCCTCCCCATGGCTTCGGTCATGGGGTCGATCATGGGGTTGATCGACTCCCCGGTCTTTCGTCCCCTTTGTCTTCGTCACACGTCTTCGTCTTCCGGCGATCGTCTTATCATCGAACCAACGTAAATAAATTACAAATTTTAAATTACACTATCCGGTATCGATTCTATACATGAAATCGACCCTATACATTTTCCGGAAAATAAAGAGCGTAATAATAAATCCTAAATTCGGTCAACCCCCGAATTTTTACTATTACAAACATTCAACCACACAAAACGAATCTCGACATGTCCGAGAGTTTAATCATGATAATTAATTAAAAAAAACAATAATTAAATCCAACCATGATAGCCGGAAATCCTGCAAGGTAGAACAATAATCGAACATATACATGAACACGAAACCAAACGCTCTGATACCAATTGCTGGGATTCGATGTCCCGGGCTATCAAAAATTGCTGAACCGATAACCCGATCGAAAACCCCGTCGCCGGAGATTACACGAACACCGACTCATCCGCAGGAGTCCGGCCTTTGGAGACCACGCGCCCGAAGACACGCAGCCCGCCCCCAGCCGAACCCCCGCGAGTCGGAAACTACGAACGCGAACACCACGAAGAACCGGGCTCGACGAGAGCATCGCCGCGGGATGAACCCGCGGCTAAACCCTAGCCGAACCCTCATCCGCGGGGTTCGCGGTCGCCGTGCATGGCGATCGCTGGGGCTGCCCAGCAGCCCCCGGTGGTGAGTCCGGCGACTCACCACCTTCGCCGGAAGACGGCGGTCAGCCCCAGGCTGACCCGCCGCGGCATCAGCCGCGGCTTCCCCTCGCGATCGACCACGCGGTCGATCGCACGCCCCGGCTTCAGCCGGGGCTCCTCCCTTGCGCACGCCACCAGGCGAGGTGGCTGGGGGGGTTCACCCGCCGTGGCACCAGCCCACGGAGAACCTCCCCGCGATCGACTTCGAGTCGATCGCACGCCCCGGCAGTCCAGCCGGGGCCCCCTCGTCCGCGCGCGCCGGGTGGTCGAGCCCTAGGGTTTCGACCGCTCCCTCGATCCTCGCCGGGGATCTCGAATCCCCGTCCCCGAGGTTCGTCGTTTTCCCGGATCGTGCGTTCATGTATATATCACAATTAATCAAGCACAAATAATCATGAAGGGGGTTTATGATTATTACCTCGATTCGTTGTACGGAGAAACGAAATCAAACGACCTTGCGATCTTCCTACGTATTCCTCGCACCTCGTCCGAACGTCGTGTGGGCGACGATCTATCGAACTCCTATGGATCTCCTTCACTCTCCAAGACTTTATGATTGGCGTAGGTTAAATTGTGTTGTGAAAAGTGAAGACCATGTAGTGCTTGTTGGAGTTGTGTACTTAATGTCTAGATTTAAGTAACGGAAACTCACGATCCATTGCCACTAATCTATTTAAATAAACAATTATTTGCATTTAATTATTTATAATTAAATATATGCAAATTATAGTCCTGGATTCTATACGTTGTAGTTAGTATGGTGTGTCGGGCCCACACAGAAGATCATACTATCGGTTACTCGTATTTAATTGAACAGTTGCTCACGACCTAGATGGACACGGACCAATCCATCGGTATAGTCGTTGTGTGAGAGAGAAAATGATCAGTCTTGATTATTTTATCACACTTGTACACTTGGTGTATTGAGCGGATCGTTTGAGAATTATCGATTAGGATTGCCGGCGATAATCGATTTAAGCCTCAGTGTATTTTATTCTTAATCCCCGATACTATTGCGGGTGTGTATATTTAATATAAGTGACTTTGATTTTCCAAAGGAATTGACCGGTTTAATTACTGGGTCAATTACCGGTTAAGTTGGGTCGCTATATTTTATGTATGACATGCCGTGAATACTTGACGGGAAAGTGTATCCCGTAAGGGTTGATAATATCCCCGAGATGAGTTCATAAGGAATTATTATGTAAACCCTGCAGGTGGATTTGTTCCGCATAATAATTAAGGTTGAATGGTACTAGTCTCGGATATAAGAGATGAATAAATTAATTAGCAATAAATTAATTTTATTCATGGATATTTATATCTTAAATACACGGAATAAATAATACTACCGGAGAAATATTATTTGATATAATATGGTTTAATATTGGGAGTGCAATTAATTTTATATAATGGAAAATAGAATTAATTAATATTAATGGATTAATAGATTTGGGCTTGAGCTCAATTTAATCATTAATATTGGAAGCTCAATATTCCACCTCCTTAAGATCCCCTACGTAGCCTATAAAAGCACTACATGGTCTTCTCTATTCTCATAACTTGAAGATCGCAATTCGAGAGAGAGAAAGTAGAGAAGGAGATCCATAGTGTTCGGAGGATCGTCGCCCACCCGACGTTCGAACAAGTGCAAGGAATACGTGGGAAGATCTCAAGGTCATCATAAGATCTCGTTTCTCCGCACAACGAATCGAAAGGTGAATTAAATTTCCGCTATTTAATTCATGTATATTGAAATCAATTATCGGAAAAACAAGATCCAAAAGTTCGAACCCGGATTAGACGAACGATCACGCGGTGGTGGCGAAGCCACCGGACCGCGGGATCGCCGCCTAGGGTTTCGGCGGGGCGAGAGGGTCGAACCCTCGGCTGGAGCCGAGGGCGTGCGATCGATCCTCATGATCGATCGCGGAGGGCGCGGGCTGGTGCCGCCCCTCCCCACCGTGAAGGTGGTCGACCTCCAGGCGGCGGCGAGTCGCCGGACTCGCCGCGGGGGCTGCTGGGCAGCCCCACCCCGATCGATCGCCGGCGTGCGATCGATCCCATCGATCGCGTGAACCCCGTCTCGCGGGGGTTCGGCTGGGGGCGGGCCGCGTGCCTTCGGGTGCGTGGTCTCCAAAGGCCGGACTCCGGCGGATGAGTCGGCGTTCATGTGATCTCCGGCGAAGGGTTTGATCGGGTTATTGGTTTCCGCAAATTTAAATAACCCGGGATATCGAATTCCAACAATTGGTATCAGAGCGTACGGTTACGTTTTTTCGTTAATTGTTTCGATAATCGATTGTCGTTGTTTATAGCCATAGATTAATTTAAATTGTTAAATTATTGTGCTATATTGTTCTACGTACTTGTTTTATCTCTCGTATGAATTGTGTTTGTCGGAAAAATTAAATATTAAAAATCGAGGGTTTTCGGAAATCGAATCGGTTCGATCGACCGTGGGCTCGGAAAGGGGCTGCGTGTGTTGCTGTACGTGAGCAAGGGCATGGCTGGGCTTGCCGGCGTGTGCCACCAGTGGTGGTGGTTCGCCGGCAGCCGGAGGCTACGCTCGGCAGTCGCGTTGGCGCAACACGGACGAAACCCTTTTGCACGGGCTGCTGGGCTCGGAACGGGCTGCTGCTGTGCGGGCTGTCCTGATGGACGGGCTGTATGGTGGCTGGAGTCGACGGCATAAAATTAAATATTGATTTTATTTAATTTAAGTATTTTATTTAAAATCATTAGATTAATTCAAAATTTATTTTGAATTGGAAAATCTTGGATTTTATTTAGAATAGAATTAAATATGGAGATCAATGGATTTTAATAATATTGATTTTATTTAATTTAAGTATTTTATTTAAAATCATTAGATTAATTCAAAATTTATTTTGGATTGGAAAATCTTGGATTTTATTTAAAATAGAATTAAATATGGAAATCAATGGAATTGATTTTATTTAATTGGAGTATTTTATTTAAAATCATTAGATTGATTCAAATTTATTTTTGAATTGGAATCTTGGATTTTATTTAAAATAAATTAAATATGAGAATCAAAGAATTTTTCCGTCGCTCGGCAAAGTATTCAAGACGTAGAATGAAGACTCAAGACAAGCATGCTGGAATTCATCAAGGTACGAATAGTCGAGAAATAATTTTACTTGAGTAATTATTTGATTATTTGTGAACGTACTTGCATGAAATGTATGTTTGTTATTATGCTTATGTGTATTTAATTATGCATTAGATAGCGTATCCCTTTGTTATAAAAAGCTAAGTGGGAGAGGAAATGGAAACATTGCCATGGTCTCCATTGCTGTTCTCTTGGTGACTTTTATGGACTTTTGAAGTTCGTATAGATAAGTCATTGGAGGAGAATTCTTGTAATTCCTCTTACGAGAAACATTGATTAAGTTTATCAAACAATGCCTAATTTGTCTTTCCAAAACTGATTTCAAGTCGACTCATTCTCACCCCGGGGAGTGGAATGGAGCCAAAGCCACTTGGTCATGTCGAGGACACAAATTAGAGACTTTCGTGTCATTTGATGACTAGATCGATTGTCTGCTCGGCTCCCTCATTTATGAGAGATAGGGTTGTTCGCATGGTGAATCACTGGTTAGAAACTTCGAGTTTCACTTATGATTCTCCGAGTCTTGATTTACGAAAATCGAATGGATCAAGTAATTGGGAGTCACTTATAAAAATCTTTTGGTGTAGTAAACGTCCACACGAACGTGGCTTGCTATACTGAATGGGATTTTGGATTAAGTGATGTAGACAGTTATAGAGGGGAGTAAAGGAGCGTATGTTAACGTAAACGTCCACACTAACGTGGCTTGCGGTGAATATGCGTGTCCCAAACAATCTTCTTAGATACTGAGTAATGGTTTACACTTAGGTACGCTTTATAGTATTCTTCCCAACGAAGTAACGCTATAATGATGTATGACCGAAGTAAATCTAATCGCAAAATCGTTTGGATAGGTAAACGTCCACACTAACGTGGCTTGCCATATCTGATGGGATTTTAGATGTGATTAGTGGTTTAATGATATTATTTGAGGGAGATAATATCGGAGATTAAATCGATTGTTTGTTGTTATATGTGCTCATAGATTAGGAAATGGCCTTGAACCCACTTTATATGATACGTAAGGATTTTAACTCACTGGTCCCTAAATGTAATGATTGGAATAGAGATCTAGACATTACCCAAACTGTTAAAGAGTGCAAGGTTGTACTCAGTGAGCTTTATCCTCCCGAGCCTATTGACATAGGCGGCTAGACAAGAAGCGATGAGGATACTCATAAAGGCCAGTCACTTCGAGGAAACGCTTAAACACGTTTTTGAGATGATTGACCTTTTGGACGAGTTGAGACGGAAATCGCAAACTCTTGTAGCCAATGCCAAAGGTTTCGAACCTAAGGGCAAGATCGGGAAAAAGGAAAAGCAAGCAAAGAATCCCAGTGGTCCTAAGTTGAGTGGACCACGAGATGGGACGAGAAAGCCTTGAGGCAAGAGTTCTCGATGCAAACAGTCTGGGTACTGGAAGTCTGATTATCCTCTCAAAAGTACGAAATTTTCTGTAGTCGTGAAACATAGTCAGTGGTATTATCTACCGGAACCTGGTGTGTAGATATGGAACCACTGACGGTATGTGCATTTTAAATGCAAGGGTTCCAGGAAACCCGACGACTTAGAAAAGAAGAAATCGTAGTCTACATGGGCAATGCTGTGGAGGAGGCAGCAGTTGCAGTGGAGGACATTTTATAGGATTTCATTTTGGGTTATTGCTTTTATGTACCTTTCAAATTAGAAAGAACTTTGTTCTGGATTTCTAATAAATGGATATTTTATTTCTTTTAATCATTTGATGGTTATAAGAAGAAATAATGATATTACCTATTTTGGTACATTAGCTAGCAATATATAAATGATGAATCCTGAGTCCACCACGATGCAACGAACCGTTTTATATATAACTCGTTTTACTAATAAGAGATTTCTTTATTTAATCATTTATACTTGTGGATTCTTATGCTAAGTCATATTTATTCAAATGAGAAGTTCAAAGGTCGAAAATTGATTGTAAGATCAATTAAGTTGAAGGAGTGGACCTTCCGACCTAAGAATCTAATTTGGAAGATAATACGACTAAACAATCCTTTATGGATATAAGATATAAGATCCGGACAAGTATTAGAATTGATTGACTCTGATTTATGATCAGAGCTTGGGATTGGATCCCAAGTAACTACACCATACAGTCCTCTGTAGGATTGGTGTGTCGGAAATAAGAAATGGAACTCTTATAGAAATAGTAAAAGCATGAGTTAAACGGAACTACCTATGTTCTATGGATATGTCTTGGAAACAACGGCACATTCAAATGTGGTTGTAGAATATCCTAGAAGAACAAAAGGTGTGTGTTCGATAGTACTATGAACCAGAAGGACGTTATAAGTTCTAACGCCCGGTTCTTAGAGGAAGACTATTAGATGAACCACAAGCCCAAAACGACATGATACTTCTGAAAAGAGAGAGAACGATTAAGACTTAGAACCAGCCGAACCGAGTAGCGATACATCACTATCTGCACCTACTGTTATCACTGTTTATACACCGGAATGCCATTGTAGTGGGAGGTTGTTTGACAACCGGAGACATTCATAAGACTAGGAGAGTTTTGAACTTTGGACCTAGTATACATGAAATCGATCCCTGGATCTACATGAAGGCGGTACTAGATCTAAATGTGCCTTCTTGGAGAGCAATAAGGATTATTGCTAAGAGGCAAGATCATTTAGAGTACAAGCTTAGTTGATCCATTTATGGATTGGAACAAAGCATTGAGTTCGTGGCACTTGCAAATTGATGAGATAGTCCATTTTATGGATTCATCAAAGCATAGACGAATTGTGTGTATTGGAAACGTGATGGAAAACAAGGTGTTGTTTCTCGAAGGTTTTATGTAGATAGCATTTTATCATTGGTAACAATGTAGAGATGTTGTCAGACATAAAATGATGGTTGTCTAGAAAAATCGATATATGAGATAAAGAAGAAGTTAGAGCATGTTCTTAAGATCTAGGATCTCAAGAAAAGAACATTGTACTTCTCTTGATATCTTATACGAGTATGGTTCGTTTTAACATGCAAGATTCCGAGAAAGGTTCGTTACCTTTCAGAGACGGAATGCATCTATCTAAGGATATGTGTTTTGGAACACAAAAGGAGATAGAAGCAATGAAAGCGGATTCCTACACTTGCAGTGAGGAAAGCTTAATAAATGCATTGTTGAAAAACAAAGAACCTGATATCGGCTATGCGGTTAGCATAGTGGGAGGATATTAAGGTAATCCTGGAAAGGAATACTTGACTGCTGTAATGAACATTTTAAGTACTTTCGAAGTACTGGAAACTATGTTCTGGATTACGGAGCAAGCAAGCATTTCCTTTGGATTACATTCTCTTAGATTTCTAATCGAATAAGGACCGGTGTAAGTCGATATCGATCAGGCTATGTGTTTCACTATTAAAGGAGAAGGAGTTTTAACATGGAAGAGTGATAAGCACGATGCTTTTCGGACTCTGCCATGGGTAACCAGATAGCGGCCTCAGAGGCAGCGGAAGTTTTGGTATAACTCCGGGATAATCTCTGGGACTTAGATGTGATTCTTAATTTGCCAAAGGCTATGTAAATAGCGGTGCGATGGCAAGTGGTGAGAAATCACAAGTCCATAAGTGTAAGATAACACATAGTGCAAGTACCACCTGATACGAGTCATCGTCGAGGGAGACGACGCTGTAGTCACCAAGATAACTTCAGAGCGGCAACCTAGATTGCTCATTCACATAGTACTTCTTGGAGTACAACTTAAGCACGTGAAGAGTATGGGAGTCGGGAGTTTGGAGGAAATGACTAGACCTTAGTACAAGTGGGAGATTGTTGGAGTTGTGTACTTAATGTCTAGATTTAAGTAACGGAAACTCACGATCCATTGCCACTAATCTATTTAATTAAATAAACAATTATTTGAATTTAATTATTTATAATTAAATATATGCAAATTATAGTCCTGGATTTCATACGTTGTAGTTAGTATGGATTAATAGATTTGGGCTTGAGCTCAATTTAATCATTAATATTGGAAGCCCAATATTCCACCTCCTTAAGATCCCCTACGTAGGCTATAAAAGCACTACATGGTCTTCTCTATTCTCATAACTTGAAGATCGCAATTCGAGAGAGAGAAAGTAGAGAAGGAGATCCATAGTGTTCGGAGGATCGTCGCCCACCCGACGTTCGAACAAGTGCAAGGAATACGTGGGAAGATCTCAAGGTCATCATAAGATCTCGTTTCTCCGCACAACGAATCGAAAGGTGAATTAAATTTCCGCTATTTAATTCATGTATATTGAAATCAATTATCGGAAAAACAAGATCCAAAAGTTCGAACCCGGATTAGACGAACGATCACGCGGTGGTGGCGAAGCCACCGGACCGCGGGATCGCCGCCTAGGGTTTCGGCGGGGCGAGAGAGTCGAACCCTCGGCTGGAGCCGAGGGCGTGCGATCGATCCTCATGATCGATTGCGGAGGGCGCGGGCTGGTGCCGCCCCTCCCCACCGTGAAGGTGGTCGACCTCCAGGCGGCGGCGAGTCGCCGGACTCGCCGCGGGGGCTGCTGGGCAGCCCCACCCCGATCGATCGCCGGCGTGCGATCGATCCCATCGATCGCGTGAACCCCGTCTCGCGGGGGTTCGGCTGGGGGCGGGCCGCGTGCCTTCGGGTGCGTGGTCTCCAAAGGCCGGACTCCGGCGGATGAGTCGGCGTTCATGTGATCTCCGGCGAAGGGTTTGATTGGGTTATTGGTTTCCGCAAATTTAAATAACCCGGGATATCGAATTCCAACAGTGCTTATATAGGCTACGTAGGGGATCATAAGGAGATTAAATATTGGGCTTCTAATATTGAAGATTAAATTAGGTCCAACCCAAATCCATTAATCCTTATCAATATTAATTTTATTTATTTTTCACTATATAAATAAAATTGCACTCCCAATATTTATCCATATTATATCAAATAATATTTCTCCGGTTAGTATTATTTATTCCGTGTATTTAAGATTTAAATATCCATGAATAAATTTATTTATTGCTCAATAAATAATATTCATCTCTTATATCCGAGACTAGTACCGTTCAACCTTTATTATTGTGCGGAACGAATCCACTCATGAGGTTTACACAATAATTCCTTAGGAACTCATCTCAGGGATATTATCAACCCTTCCGGGATACACTTTCCCGTCAAGTATTCACGGCATGTCATATATAAAATATAGCGACCCAATTTTACCGGTAATTAACCCAATAATTAAATCGGTTAATTCCTTTGGAAAATCAAAGTCTCTAATATTAAATATACACACCCGCAATAATATCGGGGATTAAGAATAAAATACTCTGAGATTTAAATTGATTATCCAAGGCAATCCTAATCAATAAATCTCAAGCGATCCGCCCAATACACCAAGTGTACAAGTGTGATAAAATAATTAAGATAAATTATTTTCTCTCTCACACAACGACTATACCGATGGATTGGTCCATGTCCATCTAGGTCGTGAGCAACTGTTCGATTAAATACGAGTAACCGATAGTATGATCTTCTGTGTGCTCATGCACACCATACTAACTACAACGTATAAAATCCAGGACTATATTTTGCATAATTAATTAATAATAATTAAATGCAAATAATTGTTTATTAATTAAATAGGTAAAATGCTATGACCGGGATGTTGGAATTCGATATCCCGGGTTATTTAAATTTGCGGAAACCAATAACCCGATCAAACCCTTCGCCGGAGATCACATGAACGCCGACTCATCCGCCGGAGTCCGGCCTTTGGAGACCACGCACCCGAAGGCACACGGCCCGCCCCCAGCCGAACCCCCGCGAGATGGGGTTCACGCGATCGAAGGTTTCGATCGCTCAAGGCGATCAACGGGCTGGGGCTGCCCAGCAGCCCCCGCGGCGAGTCCGGCGACTCGCCGCCGCCTGGAGGCCCCCACCGTCGCGGTGGGGAGGAGCGCGGCACCAGCCCGCGCTCCGGCGATCGATCCTTGTGATCGATCGCACGCCCTCGGCCCAGCCGAGGGTCGAGCCTCCTCGCGCCTCGAAACCCTAGGGGCGATCGCCGTGGTCCGGCGATCCTAGATCGCCACCACGCGTTCGTCCTCTAATCCGGGTTCGAACTTTTGGATCTTGTTTTTCGATAATTGATCAATAAACTAGAATTAAATTGCGGAAATTTAATTCACCTTTCGATTCGTTGTGCGGAGAAACGAGATCTTATGATGACCTTGAGATCTTCCCACGTATTCCTTGCACTTGTTCGAACGTCGGGTGGGCGACGATCCTCCGAACACTATAGATCTCCTTCTCTCCTTTCTCTCTCTAGAATTGTGATCTTCAAGTTATGAGAATAGAGAAGACCATGTAGTGCTTTTATAGGCTACGTAGGGGATCTTAAGGAGGTGGAATATTGGGCTTCCAATAATAGTGATTAAATTGAGCTCAAGCCCAAATCTATTAATCCTTACTATTATTAATTAATTTATTTTCCACTATATGAATTAATTGCACTCCCAATATTAAACCATATTATATCAAATAATATTTCTCTGGTAGTATTATTTATTCCGTGTATTTAAGATATAAATATCCATGAATAAAATTAATTTATTGCTAATTAATTTATTCATCTCTTATATCCGAGACTAGTACCATTCAACCTTAATTATTATGCGGAACAAATCCACCTGCAGGGTTTACATAATAATTCCTTATGAACTCATCTCGGGGATATTATCAACCCTTACGGGATACACTTTCCCGTCAAGTATTCACGGCATGTCATATATAAAATATAGCGACCCAACTTAACCGGTAATTGACCCAGTAATTAAACCGGTCAATTCCTTTGGAAAATCAAAGTCACTTATATTAAATATACACACCCGCAATAGTATCGGGGATTAAGAATAAAATACACTGAGATTTAAATCGATTATCCAAGGCAATCCTAATCGATAAATCTCAAACGATCCGCCCAATACACCGAGTGTACAAATGTGATAAAATAATTAAGATAAATTATTTTCTCTCTCACACAACGACTATACCGATGGATTGGTCCGGGTCCATCTAGGTCGTGAGCAACTGTTCGATTAAATACGAGTAACCGATAGTATGATCTTCTGTGTGCCCATGCACACCATACTAACTACAACGTATGAAATCCAGGACTATAATTTGCATATATTTAATTATAAATAATTAAATTCAAATAATTGTTTATTTAATTAAATAGATTAGTGGCAATGGATCGTGAGTTTCCGTTACTTAAATCTAGACATTAAGTACACAACTCCAACAATCTCCCACTTGTACTAAGGTCTAGTCATTTCCTCCAAACTCCCGACTCCCATACTCATCACGTGCTTAAGTTGTACTTCCAAGAAGTACTATGTGAATGAGCAATCTAGGTTGCCGCTCTGAAGTTATCTTGGTGACTACAGCGTCGTCTCCCTCGACGATGACTCGTATCAGGTGGTACTTGCACTATGTGTTATCTTACACTTATGGACTCGTGATTTCTTACCATTTGCCATCGCACCGCTATTTACATAGCTTTTGGAAAATTAAGAATCACATCTAAGTCCCAGAGATTATCCCGGAGTTATACCAAAACTTCTGCTGCCTCTGAGGCCGCTATTTGGTTACCCATGGCAGAGTTCGAAAAGCATCGTGCTTATCACTCTTCCATGTTAAAACTCCTTCTCCTTCAATAGTGAAACACATATCCTGGTATCGACTTACACCGGTCCTCATTCGATTAGAAATCTAAGAGAATGTAATCCAAAGGAAAAGCTTGTCTGCTCCGTAATCCAGAACATAGTTTCCAGTACTTTGAAAGTACTTAAAATGTTCATTACAGCAGTCGAGTATTCCTTTCCAGGATTACCTTGATATCCTCCCACTATACTAGCCGCATAGCAGATATCAGGTTCTCGTTTTCAACATCGCATTTATCAAGCTTTCCACACTTGAAGTGTAGGAAACCGCTTTCATTGCTTCTATCTCCTTTTGTGTTCCAAAACACATATCCTTAGATAGATGCATTCCGTATCTGAAAGGTAACATACCTTTCTCGGAATCTTGCATGTTAAAACAAACCATAATCGTTTATATGTAAGATGTCCAGGAGAAGTACAATGTTCTTTCCTAGAGATCCAAGATCTCAAGAACATGTCCAACTTCTTCCTATATCTTTCATAATGATTTATACCAGACAACCATCATTTCATGTCTGATCACATCTTTACATTGTTGCCAATGATAAATTGTTATCTTCATAAAACCCGAGAAACACCACCTTGTTTCCATCACGTTTTCAATACACACGATTCGTCTATGCTTTGATGAATCCATAAAATGGACTATCTCATCAATTTGCAAGTACCACGAACCCAAAGCTTTGTTCCAATCCATAAATGGATCAACTAAGCTTGTACTCTAAATGATCTTGCTTCTTAGCAATAATCCTTATTGCTTTCCAAGAAGGCACATTTAGATCTAGTACCGCCTTCATGTAGATCCAGGGATTGATTTCATGTATACTAGGTCCAGAGTTCAAAACTCTCCTAGTCTTATGAATATCTCCGGTTGTCAAACAACCTCCCACTACAATGGCATTCCGGTGTATAAACAGTAATAACAGTAGGTGCAGTTAGTGGTGTACCGCTACTCGGTTCGGCTGGTTCTAAGTCTTAATCGTTTTCTCTCTCTTCCGAAGTATCATGTCATTTTGGGCTTGTGGTTCATCTAATAGTCTTCCTCTAAGAACCGGGCGTTAGAACTTATAACGTCCTTCTGGTTCATAGTACTATTCGAACACACACCTTTTGTTCTTCTAGGATATTCTAAGACATATCCAAAGAACATAGGTAGTTCCGTTTAACTCATCTTTTACTATCTCTATAAGAGTTCCATTTCTTATTATCGACACACCAATCCTACAGAAGACTGTATGGTGAAGTCTCTTGGGATCCAATCCCAAGCTCTGATAATAAATCAGAGTCAATCAATTCTAATACTTGTCCGGATCTTACATCTTATATCCATAAAGGATTGCTTAGTCATCTCATCTTCCAAATTAGATTCTTAGGTCGGAAGGTCCACTCCTTCAACTTAATTGATCTTACAATCAATTTTCGACCTTTGAACTTCTTATTTGAATAAATATGACTTAGCATAAGAATCCACAAGTATAAATGATTTAATAAAGAAATCTCTTATTAGTAAAACGAGTTATATAAAACGGTTCGTTGCATCGTGGTGGACTCAGGATTCATCATTTATATATTGCTAGCTAATGTACCAAAATAGATAATATCATTATTTCTTCTTATAACCATCAAATGATTAAAAGAAATAAAATATCCATTCATTAGAAATCCAGAACAAAGTTCTTTCTAAAAGGTACATAAAAGCAATAACTCAAAATGAAATCCTATATAATTGTCCTCCACTGCAACAGCTGCCTCCTCAACAGCATTGCCCATGTAGACTACGATTTCTTCTTTTCCAAGTCGTCGGGTTTCCTGGAACCCTTGCATTTAAAATGCACATACCGTCAGTGGTTCCATATCTACACACCAGGTTCCGGTAGATAATACCACTGACTATGTTTTACGACTAAAGAAGATTTCGTACTTTCTTTGAGAGGATAATCAGACTTCCAGTACCCAGACTGTTTGCATCGAGAATTATTGCCTATTGGCTTTCTCGTCCCATCTCGTGATCCAAGAAACTTAGGACCACTGGGTTTCTTTGCTTGCTTTTCCTATCCCCCGGTTTTTTCCCTTAGGTTTGAAACCTTTGGCATTGGCTACAAGAGCTTGCGATTTCCGTCTCAACTCGTCCAAAAGGTCCATCATCTCAAAAACGTGTTTAAGCGTTTCCTTGAATCGACTGGCCTTTATGAGTATCCTCATCGCCTCTTGTTTAGCCTCTACATCATGTCTAAACATCTTCTTGAGTTTGAACATGATAAAATCAGTTCTTTCCTCATCAGTTAAGACATTGGTAGGCTCGGGAGGACAAAGCTCACTGAGTACAAACTTGTACTCTTCAACAGTCTGGGCAATGTCCAGATCTCTATTCCAATCAATACATTCAGCGACCAATGAGTTTAAAATCCTTACGTATCACATAAAGTGGGTTCAAAGCCATATCCTAATCTATGAGCACATATAACAACAAACAATCGACTTAATCTCCGATATTATCTCCCTCAAATAATATCATTAAACCACTAATCACATCTAAAATCTCATCAGGTAAGGCAAGCCACGTGGTGTGGACGTTTACCCACCCAAACGACTTAGCAATTAGATTATCTTTGGTCATACATCACTTATAGCGGAACCTCGTGGGGAGGAATACTATAATGCGTATCTAAGTGTAAACCATTACTCAGTACCAAAGTAAATCGTTTGGAATTGCTACATCACCGCAAGCCACGTGGTGTGGACGTTTACGACAACTTCACAACTTTTCACAATTTCTTACAACTGTCTACATCAATTAATCCAAAATCCGTCAGTATAGCAAGCCACGTGGTGTGGACGTTTACTACACCAAGAGACTTTTATAATTGACTCCCAATTACTTGATCCATTTGATCTTGTAAATCAAGACGCGGAGAATCATAAGTGAAACTCGAAGTTTCTAACCAGTGATTCACCATGCGAACAACCCTATCTCTCATAAATGAGGGAGCCGAGCAGACAATCGATCCATCTATAAAAGAATGGTACGAAGGTCTCTAATTTGTGTCCTCTACATGACCAAGTGGCTTTGGCTCCATTCCACTCCTCGGGGTGAGAATGAGTCGACTTGAAATCAGCTTTGGAAAGACAAATTAGGCATTGTTTGATAAACTTAATCAATGTTTCTCGTAAGAGGAATTACAAGAACTCTCCTCCAATGACTTATCTATATAAACTTCAAAAGTTTATAAAAGTCACCAAGAGAGCAGCAATGGAGACCATGGGTATGTTTCCATACCCTCTCCCACTTAGCTTTTTACAACAAAGGGATACGCTATCTAATGCATAATTACATACACATAAGCATAATAACAAACATACATTTCATGCAAGTACGTTCACAAATAATCAAATAATTACTCAAGTAAAATTATTTCTCGACTATTCGTACCTTGATGAATTCCAGCATGCTTGCCTTGAGTCTTCATTCTACGTCTTGAATACTTTGCCGAGCGACGGAAAAATTCTTTGATTCTCATATTTAATTTTACTCCAATTAAATAAAATCAATTCCATTGATTTCCATATTTAATTCTATTTTAAATAAAATCCAAGATTTTCCAATCCAAAATAAATTTTGAATTAATCTAATGATTTTAAATAAAATATTTAAATTAAATAAAATCAATATTATTAAAATCCATTGATTTCCATATTTAATTCTATTTTAAATAAAATCCAAGATTTTCCAATCCAAAATAAATTTTGAATTAATCTATAGATTTTAAATAAAATACTTAAATTAAATAAAATCAATATTTATTAAAATCCATTGATTTCCATATTTAATTCTATTCTAAATAAAATCCAAGATTTTCCAATCCAAAATAAATTTTGAATTAATCTAAAGATTTTAAATAAAATACTTAAATTAAATAAAATCAATATTTTAATAATTTCTCAATCCTATTTAGATTAGATCTCAAGAATTCTAATCAAAATCGAATTTTGATTCTTCTTAAAACTTCTAATCCAAGTAGGTATAGGATATCTAGAGAAACTAGGATTTTCTTTCCTAATTTAACTCTCCATCTAATTCCATTATTTAATTCCATAATTAAGAAATATAATCCAAATAGAATTTGAATTAATTCCAAAATTAAATTAAATAATATTAGAAAGATTAAATTATTTCCGTAAAGATCGGATTTACCGGGACAAACCGAAATAAATTCCGGTCATCCCAATCGAACCCACGTTGGTTCCATGCATGAACACATGCATATCACAAATGAAATAATTCATTCAGTCATGGGCCATTCAATTCACGCACATGCAGAACAAAAATCACATTGGTGTCGGCCTACTACATGGAAGATGTCGGACGACACCTTTGTAAATTTAAAGAGCGCGTGAAGAATTCGATCGTCATCTTCGGGAAGCCTGTGCACCTTGGTCGATTTCCGGCATGTCATCACCATTGACGACACATGCCATCTACCACGTCACAGCCCACGCATCCACGCGTCCAGCCATGCCTGCCGCCGCGACCCGTGAAGACGAATCACGACTTCGATGGCTGCGCGCTCGTAGCCGTGCCGCCGACTTCCGGCGAACCTAACGCTGCCGCCGGCTGCCGGCGAACCACCACCACTGGTGGCTTACGCCGACACGCCCGCTTCCAGCAGCCCGCATAGCCCGTGCTACCAGCCACCTCCCCGGCAGCCCGCACCGAGCACGAAACCGTCCGCGATGCCGCCAACGCAACCACCGAACGCAGCCGCCGGTTGCCGGCGAACCACCACCACTGGTGGCACACGCCGGCATGCCCAGCTACGTCTAGGTCACGCCCAGCAGCCCGCACAGCCCCTTCGAGCCTAGCATGCCGCGGTCGATCGATCTAGGTTCGATTCGTCCGAAAAACCCTCTTTCGATTTTAATAATTAATTTCTCCGACAAACGCAATTCATACGAGAGAGAAAATCATAGACGTAGAACATAATATATAGCACAATAATTTAACAATTTAAATTAATCTATGGCTATAAACAACGACAATCGATTATCGAAACAATTAACGAAAAACGTAACCATACGCTCTGATACCAATTGTTGGAATTCGATATCCCGGGTTATTTAAATTTGCGGAAACCAATAACCCGATCAAACCCTTCGCCGGAGATCACATGAACGCCGACTCATCCGCCGGAGTCCGGCCTTTGGAGACCACGCACCCGAAGGCACGCGGCCCGCCCCCAGCCGAACCCCCGCGAGACGGGGTTCACGCGATCGAAGGTGTCGATCGCTCAAGGCGATCAACGGGCTGGGGCTGCCCAGCAGCCCCCGCGGCGAGTCCGGCGACTCGCCGCCGCCTGGAGGCCCCCACCGTCGCGGTGGGGAGGAGCGCGGCACCAGCCCGCGCTCCGGCGATCGATCCTTGTGATCGATCGCACGCCCTCGGCCCAGCCGAGGGTCGAGCCTCCTCGCGCCTCGAAACCCTAGGGGCGATCGCCGTTGTCCGGCGATCCTAGATCGCCACCACGCGTTCGTCCTCTAATCTGGGTTCGAACTTTTGGATCTTGTTTTTCGATAATTGATCAATAAACTAGAATTAAATTGCGGAAATTTAATTCACCTTTCGATTCGTTGTGCGGAGAAACGAGATCTTATGATGACCTTGAGATCTTCCCACGTATTCCTTGCACTTGTTCGAACGTCGGGTGGGCGACGATCCTCCGAACACTATAGATCTCCTTCTCTCCTTTCTCTCTCTAGAATTGTGATCTTCAAGTTATGAGAATAGAGAAGACCATGTAGTGCTTTTATAGGCTACGTAGGGGATCTTAAGGAGGTGGAATATTGGGCTTCCAATAATAGTGATTAAATTGAGCTCAAGCCCAAATCTATTAATCCTTACTATTATTAATTAATTTATTTTCCACTATATGAATTAATTGCACTCCCAATATTAAACCATATTATATCAAATAATATTTCTCCGGTAGTATTATTTATTCCGTGTATTTAAGATATAAATATCCATGAATAAAATTAATTTATTGCTAATTAATTTATTCATCTCTTATATCCGAGACTAGTACCATTCAACCTTAATTATTATGCGGAACAAATCCACCTGCAGGGTTTACATAATAATTCCTTATGAACTCATCTCGGGGATATTATCAACCCTTACGGGATACACTTTCCCGTCAAGTATTCACGGCATGTCATATATAAAATATAGCGACCCAACTTAACCGGTAATTGACCCAGTAATTAAACCGGTCAATTCCTTTGGAAAATCAAAGTCACTTATATTAAATATACACACCCGCAATAGTATCGGGGATTAAGAATAAAATACACTGAGATTTAAATCGATTATCCAAGGCAATCCTAATCGATAAATCTCAAACGATCCGCCCAATACACCGAGTGTACAAATGTGATAAAATAATTAAGATAAATTATTTTCTCTCTCACACAACGACTATACCGATGGATTGGTCCGGGTCCATCTAGGTCGTGAGCAACTGTTCGATTAAATACGAGTAACCGATAGTATGATCTTCTGTGTGCCCATGCACACCATACTAACTACAACGTATGAAATCCAGGACTATAATTTGCATATATTTAATTATAAATAATTAAATGCAAATAATTGTTTATTTAATTAAATAGATTAGTGGCAATGGATCGTGAGTTTCCGTTACTTAAATCTAGACATTAAGTACACAACTCCAACACGGGAGTTTACCGATACTTAAATCTAGACATTAAGTACACAACTCCAACAAGGATATCACTCCTGGTAACCGAGCCGGCCCATTAGGGTCGAGCTTCGACCCCTCAACGGGCCGGGGCGTTACATATGGTATCAGAGCAGGTGCCGATCGGAATTGTGGGAACTAAGTGTCTTGCGGGGCCAAGTGCTCCACCCAGAAGTTGGTGAGAGTACATGCAAGGGGCATTCCTGCACGGATGGTAGGTCCTGGGCAAGTAAGGCAAGTAAGTGGGGCCAAGATATCACTCCCGCAAGCAGTCATTGGTAACTGAGCCGGCCCATTAGGGTCGGGCTTCGACCCCTCAACGGGCCGGGGCGTTACAAATGGTATCAGAGCAGGTGCCGACCGGAATTGTGGGAACTAAGTGTCTTGCGGGGTCAAGTGCTCCACCCAGAAGTTGGTGAGAGTACCCGCAAGGGGCATTCCTGCACGGATGGTAGGTCCTGGGCAAGTAAGGCACGCAACAAGGACGTTGCGCAGAAAAAGGTGGGGTGATTGTAACGCCCCAGAAAATTCAAAGGCTTAAAGGAACTGAATATGCTATTCATACCAACAAGATGCATCTTCTTTTCTGGGCATCCTCCTATAAGAACTCCAAAGTTAAGCGTGCTTACTCTGGAGTAGTTCTAGGATGGGTGCTCCCCTAGGCTTAAAGGAACTGAATATGCTACTCATACCAACAAGATGCATCTTCTTTTCTAGGAATCCTCCTATAAGAACTCCAAAGTTGGGAATCCTCCTATAAGAACTCCAAAGTTAAGCGTACTTACTCTGGAGTAGTTCTAGGATGGGTGACCCCTGGAAAGTCTCCCTGGAGTAGTTCTAGGATGGGTGACCCCCTGGTAAGTCTCCCGGGTGCGCACGAGTGAGGAAAAAGTGCGCTGGAAAAGACTAGTGTTGGTACAGTAGGGCCAGAATGTTGGGATATGTCCTTCGATCCTACGTGTGCAATCGATAAAGTCATAAGGTCGACTATGGATGTTAAATGATTATTTTATAATATTAATTGTTGGGAACAATATAATATTGATCAATTAAATCATACCTAGAGGGTCACACACGGACTCGAAGATAATGTACGATGATTGATATATATATTGATTTAGAATCAATATTTACGTGGATTTAATTCCCATGCATGGGATGCATGGCTTGCATGGATGCATGTCACATAGTGTGACATGGCATGCCACACAAGCAAGTGGGACCACATACAATGCATAGTGGCATGTGTATGTGGCATGACCTTTCACCTCCTTTGTAACTTCTTTTGTGTGTTAATGGTGCATCTTTATGCACATTAAGATGGAGGTTACATAGAGGTGTAATGGTGTGAATAATGGTGTGTTTATATAGATGAAAATCTGATTTTCATCACACACAAGCATCAACCACGAAAATCCACACAAAATAGAGAGAAAAGAGGTGATCTTGGAGATCCATTCTCAAGCAATCAAAGGTGTTCATTATCCGGGTTCGTGTGCAACACGTAGAGGCCGGGCCATTTGTGCGGCTTCAACATCCGGACGATCCAAAAGAGTGAAGAGTTCATTCACAAGGAGATCTTTGAGTTGCTGATCCATTAAGGTGGTTCAATCGACTCAACACCACCTTAACCGAAATCAACGATCACAAAAAGTAAGTAATCGTTGAACCTTATATATATATATATATATTGGATGTGTATATATATATGTTTATATGTGTTCTTATACACATTAAGTGTACACTAAGATCATGGCATAGCAGATCTATTGCTTTACACGCTTCCGCACACACGGTATATCGATCGGATCGGTATATCGTAACCTTCACAGAATATCACTCCCGACGGCAGTCATTGGTAACCGAGCCGGCCTACTAGGGTCGGGCTTCGACCCCTCAACGGGCCGGGGCGTTACATATTATTTGTATATTAGTAAATATGGTTATAATATTAATTGACATATTGGATTAGCTTACATATACAGTATAATAGTTTTAAAAAGTAATTTAATTCAATCATGCATTCAGTATAATATTTAGGTTTGATTGTAACTTCTGGGGATATATTCTAGGGTCTGAACTATGAACTAGGAATATTGAGAACAATATTGAGAACCAATGTTAAAATTTATTTGTAGAAGAGGAATTTCAAAAGATTATGGGGATGAACTACTCCAAAATTTAAAATTTTCAAATTTACAACACTATTATATATTTATATTTATCACTATCAAACATTCGTGACATTACCAAATAAAACAACACTATTCAATAAAATATATAGATAAAAGAAATACTTTTTAAAACAATTTTTATATGTATTTAATTAAACAAAAATACATATTAAATAATTAACAATTATTTAATTATATTCTTAAATTACTTTAATTTTTATTCTGTTGATTAACATAAACAAAATATAAATTTAATGTAATTATTACAATTATAACGTACTAACTATTTTTATATAATAATTTTAAAATAAAGTACCAAAAAATAAAATAAGTACTTTTAATACATATTTTTATATGTATTTAATTAAAATATATACATATTAAATAATTATTAATTATTTAATTATTTTTATAAAACAATTTTTTTTAATTTATTTAAAAAAAAATTTGTTGATTAACATGATAAAATATAATATTTTTAATATAATTATTATAATTATAGCGTACTAATTATTTTTATATAATAATTTTAAAATAGAGTAGCAAAAAATAATTAATACAATAAAGTACCAAAATAATTATCCGGGGTGTGGTTCATGCCGAATTTAGTTTTATCACCGTTGAATTTAAATGTTGAATTTAAATAGTGTGATGTAACGCTTACAATTACTCTACCTGTTAGTATTATATACTGTATTAATAAATTAATATTATAAACATCGCCCTTTTTTTTCTTTGTTTACTTTATTAAAAATGAAGATTTTTAGCAAGCAAATTTGAGATATTTTTTTATTGTTTTTTATTTTATTTAAAAAATCAACAACTATATACAAATAAATTTTCTTAGAACTTTATAATAATTTATTTAATCATATTATTATCACATTAACAATAATTTTTAAAGTGTTATTAACACTTCAAGTAAAATCCCCAAACTTTGAGCAGCAAAATGTAATTATAATTATTCACTTAGCTAAAAGAATTCAAGTGATGAGAGTGAATGGACCACGTACTGTTGTAGATAGTTATGCTTGCATAGAATAGGCCAAACATGTAAGTGTGCCGATTAATGATTTCCTTATCATAGGCGTTTTTTTCTTTCTTCACAAAGTATGATCATTGCCAACATTGTGTTGGAGAGCCCCTTTGGTAGATGTGCTTCACTTTCATTATTTGTCCAAATCTTCGGAAATCATAATCACTCCTCCTCAATCATGTATGTATGGAGACATACCCCCACCTCCGCCGCTTCATGTTGTAATAATAGTCTTATTTATATATATTCTTGATGAGTTGATGAGCCCTTACGAGTCAAAGAAATGATGTAAAATTACAAAAGAAAAAGTAATTTTTATCATTATAAGTACTTTATAAGTAGGAAAAGTGGCATTGTCATGTAGTGGATGAAGCCTATTACAAATTTACATGCATGTGAGAAGCACATATATCACGCTTTGCTTTTATTTCACTCCTTTTATTTGTCCTAGTGTTTGTTAGCTACAAAGAAAAGAAGCTGACAAACACTTGAAGTACTAAGTGTATTTCTTTTAGTCAATTTATAATGCATCGTGCACTATTTAATTATAAATATTATGGCAAAAACAAATTTACGAAAAAAATGTACTTGTTTATCTGAGAGAAAGAAAGATCTTTTTTTTTATAATGAAAAAAAAAACAAAATATTAGATGTATTGGATAAAAAATCACATTGTATTGGGCTTACTCTGTTACTATATTGAAATTGAGTCTAAAACACCTTAATTTTTTTTATTAAAGTGATAAAGTTGCACAACTTCTTTTATTCAATTCGATTGAGAATATCTAACACAAAGCTATGCATCCCATATTGAAATAGTACAACGTTCCTAGAAAACATGATGAATATATTACAACGTACGTACGTTTGCATCTTAATTTCAACCCTTTATTATATAAAACAAAGTGGGATCATTTTGGGAAGACAAGTCCCCATGAATCCATCATTTCCACAGCTCTCTTCTGAATATTCCCCATCCAAACAAAGCCTAACATTACTGACCTTCTCCCTATCCACCCCAGCACCGCCAATCATTCCTACACTTGATCGGAAAACCTCGCGCACCCACTTATCGAACAAGTCGTTACCATTAAAACCCGAGCCTCGAAAAACCTCTTCCAACACATTCTCATCCACCTCGAAAGACGCAACGTGATCCCCCGCCCGATGAAATGAACTTTTCAACTTCGACAAAAACACTTCTCTTGCCCTTTTCTCTTTACCCGAATCCATATTGAAAACGAGCTGATTCTTGATCCTTTCTAGGAACATCATCGAGCTTTGTTGTTCGATCGTGACCTTGTCACTTGAAATCGGGCTAAATTGGCCTCGTTCATCATGATGATCATCTTCGTCCTCTGCTTTTACATTGAGGTCAAATGCGTCATTTTCAACGCACTTGCTATTCCTTCGACTCTTGACCCTGCCCGCAAAATCTCGATCCGGTTTCCGCTTGCGGTTGAATCCATTTACTAAAAGTTTCATTCGAACAACGGAAACCACGCTTCCCGTCGTGGTATCGCCATCCTCGGCGGGGTTCCCGAGGGACAGAGTGGTTTTGACTTGGCGGCGATTGTTGTGCATGTTTTGGCAAAGGCTGTTGTACTTTCTTGTTAATTCCTGATCAAAACAGAATTTTCAGTTTTGAGTCCTCAAGGGTAGTTTCGTAATTTAATAGGCAACAAAGGCTAGCTAGCTAGTTAGTAGTACCAGCTTGTTGTTATTGGCATGGAGTTTGAGCCAGTAGGGCAGTTGGGCAGAAGCAGCAGCAACCGCATAATATTCTTTTTCAAAATTCGAAACGCATTCGGGACAGCAACTGAGGGCAATATCGTCTTTTGACAAAACTCTCGAATCCAATCCACTGCACACACAAATTAAATTAGCACTAACGCACAAAACAACAACTAAGAAAACCAAATTAAAGTCAGGAAAATCAGGTAAAGTTAGCTGTCCAATAAATTAAAGAAACATCAACCAAATAAAACCAGTCAATTATATCAGAAAGCAAACACGAACTCATCATTGCAAATTCCTTTTTACTACTACCCGATTTCGACATCACGAATGGGGTCCTTATTTCAGTACACAACGACGTACAGTAAAAATGTTATAAAGAAACAATTTGACGTGCATTTATATTCGTAAAAAATAATAAAGACAAAATTAAAAAAAGGAATGTTACGTGTCGTCGCTCACCTCATAGACGGCACACATGGCTCCTTCCTCTCGCACTTCATCAACGTCTCGTAGCTGTTGTTGTAGTTTACGAACGAGCTCTTTCGAAAGTATTCCTCCAAGTCGTTTTTAACGGAGGTGCTCGAGAATCCGGCCTCTCGCATGACTCGGCTGACGCTGGGATCGTCCAAAATGGATATGATGAGCCGATCCAAATCGACTCTTATCGACAGGAAACAGTTTTGTTGGGCCTGGGCCGGTTGCGGGTCGGGCCAACCGGAGCGTCGTTGGTGGGCCTGGGCCCGTTTGAGGGCGGCGACGAGGGAGTTGGAGAGGGAAGGAGGGGCGGGGGTGGAGGGGAGGCGGTTGAGGGAGACGTTGAGGCAGAGCTCGAGGGCTCGGCACTGGAGGAGGGGAGACGAGGATTTCAGGGCGGAGGAGAATCGGGATGACGTGGCGAGGAGAGTGGCTGCCACGTGGAGGGGGGTGAGCTGGGGGTGGCCGCGGCGGCTGGCGAGGAGGAGGGAGTGCTGAAGCACGGAGGAGGCCTCCGGCGAGAGCGTGTGTGGGACCGGCCGGGATGATCCGGATCGCATAACTTGAACCCGCACCTCACCCGAATATACCCCTCTCGGAATTTGAAAGGTTGTGAGGGTGTAGCTTCGATCTATATTTAAAAAAAAAACTGTGTGTGTGTACTGTGTAGTGTAGTCTCGTAATGTACGAATGAATGATTGCTATAAAGTTAGATCAAAGGTGTACATGCTCCAAATTATAAGTTTAAATAAAAAGCGTGCAAAAACAATCGAGTGGCGTGGGGTATACATTGTAAAAGGTGGTGAGCTAATGAAATAAGAGATACTTAGGAATATTGATTCATTTTGTCCACTAAAATTAGAAAACACACACGTATTTAAAGGTGGCGATTGCTAACTGCTTTCTCGCACGAACGTGTCAAGCTCTCATGAAGTCTGCAACGATTCTACGTCTGAGTTAGCCAGTTTTAAACCACGATTTAATTGAGTCACTATTTCAACATTACCTAATTTGAAAATAGGAGTTTGGCGACTATTTGAAGTTTACATAACTTGCATTTTGCTATTTACCGAATGAATATTACAGTGAATTCTCCACTCATGTGTTTCAGTAATATTCACCAGAATATATATCATCATTCTTTTTTTGGTGAACAATCAATATTATATAAAAAAAAAAATGAAAGAGTTGAGATACGCGCATTAAAGAATCCTACCACATCAACGAGCTAACAAAATAACTCTCAAAATCTCCAAAAATAAAAACACACTATCCACATGTCGATTTTTTTTTTACTCACCCCGCTCCTGTTTGTAAGTGTTGTTATTTGAAGGGCTTACTCATCATGTTTGTAAGTGTTGTTATTTGAAGGGCTTACTCATCAGGATGTAGTTGCTTTGGATGAAATCATCAATTCCACAATTTTAATGTAATCTTGATATTTTTTTTATTTTATTTTCAATGTGTTTTGTAGAATTGAATCTTTGTGAGATAAGGAGTATATGCTAGCTTTCTTTTCTTCAATTTATTACTACTCGTACTACTTAACAAGAGAGAGATTTTGTTGTTACATGTCACGCCAATCTGGGTAGAGAGACAATATGTTTTTATTCCACCAGATACAAACAAAACAACATTCTCTCTATCCGGCCTCTACAACATACACCCAATAATTCACTTCCTTCTTTTCACTTTTCTTTAGGATTATTATTGTGGATTATACCTGTAAATTATATATAGACAATGTGAATGTGTATTTTTAATACAATATAATCATGTAATTAAATTACAACTCAACTTCTAAGATGTTGTAGCTCTGAATTCTACTATATATCTTCGTCTTGAATGTGACAATGTTTTATTGTAAGACTATTATAAAGAGATATCTTGAACAATGCATATTTCATCTATAGAAGAGAGAACAATAAACCAATCCTTATTTTTTTTCATGGTTATATATATAACACAAATGGTTTGATTTAATAAGTACTACATATCATTTTCGATTTTCAATTTTCAAATATCATCCTTAAGTTTTCAATTAACATTTATGTTTTTTTCACTATTTGACGTCGAAAAATCCACGTAACACCAAGTCCACTCGCCATGTCATTATTGTCATCGCCTTGTGGGCCAATTTGCCACATCAACATGCTGAACTTTGTAGACAAAAATGTACAATTGACGCTTCACGTTTTCCAGTTTAAATTTGAATAATCCCACTCTAGTCTTTGAAAAAAAATACAGTATCAAACTCAATATGATAATATAGTATTAGGCAGGTCGATAATATGGCGTGTTTTTATTTTTGGAGATTATGAGAGCTAACTTGTTAACTCGTAGAATTTTTTTCTATCCTTTTATGTATCTCCAAACTCTTTAATTTTTTTCTTTATATGATAATCATCGTTAACAAAAAAAAAAAAAAGAATACACAATTTATTCAAAAAATATTATTAATTTATAAAAAAATTTGTGCATAATACTTATAATATATTTATGATAAATCTTTCATTTCCATTACGTAACATCTGATCTATATATATACATCAAATCTGACAAGTACCGACAACATTTAACCAGCAGCTAAATTAACGCGTCTTCGTGAGGTGAGAATAAGATACTCAGCAAGGAAATAGGACAACTTTTCCCAAAAGCATGGTAAATAAAATTCTATCAAATAATTACATGGACAACTCACCAAGTCGTAATTAGCGACTAAGAAATGTTATCTCTAATTATCTATATACTATTTCTCATTTTGAATTATTTGCTTTTAGTCAGAAATTAACACAACATTCAAGATTAATTTCTCTTTTAGGATAACATTATTTCTATAAAATTAATCAATCAAAAGAATACATGAGCGTATTTGTATTTTATTCTATACTTTTAAGCATATTGAATAACAATAAATTCGGAAACAGATTTTTGTAAATATATAAAAGACTAATGTATTACTCATAAATTAAAATATATATATATATATATATATATATATATATATATATATATTATTTTTGTTTCAAATAAATAGAATCACTTTCTTCATAACATATACGGAATAGTATAAAAAAAGTTCATGTTATCCTATAATGGATAGAGTACTTTTTTCATAAATTACAAAAGAAAAACTCATATTATCCTACAATAATAGAGAGTTATTTTTAAGCAAATTATATATTGAAAGGAATATAATACTAATTGTAGTGTAATTTTTATCTTAATAGAGAGAGGTTTGGAAGGCTTTTGGTACTGAAATCAAAGTGGGATGGAGGTGACCTAAAAGCAATAAAGGAGGATTAATTGTTGAAAAAAGAAAAAGGGCTTGTTTTTTCATGTTTATTTGTTTGTTTATTTGGTTATTTTTATTTAAGTACTTACTCATTTTGATTGGTTTTGTAATTATATAAAAATCTTTTTTTGACATAAAAATTAGGATTTATTTATTTATTTTCAAAAAGAGAAAAAAATATAAATATATTTTTAGTTAAAAAGTAATATAGTTGTTAGTAAAATTGAAAATTAAATTAAAAAGTAAAAATAAAATTTTATTTTAAAATGAAAATGTAACACTTGTTTTAAGAGTTCATTAAAAAAATTCATATTGTTATAAAATAAGAGTAGTATTTTATTTTATTTTTTTGATTTTATTATTAATAATAAATTAAATAATGACCCACTTAATCATTTCGTCCACCTCGGATCCCTATAAATGTGTTTTCCTAACCTCTCTTTTAAACCTTACAAAAACAACTTTTCAATTCTTTTCAGACGGGTCACTTTCTGTAATTCGAGTTGCAACTTTAATTGAGTACGGTTATTCGACGTTTTCGTGTACAAGTACCCAACTCATAGCAAAGAGTCATTCTTAATAATAATAATAATAATAATAATAATAATAATGATGATATAATAGAAAGATAAACGGAACTTTTCGTGTACAAGTACCCAACTCATAGCAAAGAGTCATTCTTAATAATAATAATAATAATAATAATAATAATAATAATAATATAATTGAAAGATAAACGAACGGAAACTATTTAATTTGAAATGAATCAAACAAAAAAAAAATTAAAATAATAAAACTTTAATTCAATTTACAGAAATAATGTCCTTGCATAAATTTGTACGTGGATTCGGCAGTCGTTCGGTAAAATCAATCCATGTTAGACAACATTTTTTTACTGTAATTATGGTGCAGTACTTCTTAGTTCTTACGAAGTGGTGCAAAATTATAGTTGATAATCTATATATAAAGTAATGTTCTTTTAAATTGAACTATATTGTATTGAGCTAAAATAATGAGAGCTTGTGTTTTTATAATAACGATAAGAAATGTTAGAGTCGAAATTAATTTATTTAATTAATTTTGACTTTGACTAATTTTGACTTTTTTTGGTGGAATATTTATTTTGAAAATATTTATTATTGGAAGGAAAATCCAAGATAAAGAGGAAAAAATATTCAAGATTTACAAGATAAGGTACAAGATCTTCTAATTATGGAAGAAATTTTTTTACTATAAAAGACTTATTACTTGGAGGAGAAGACTTGTGTCTTATAAATAGAAAACTCACGTGATTGAAGATGAAGAAGCTGGAGCGCCATATTTTTAGAGAGAAAAATATTTTCAGCACACGTTTTTATTTTTTACTTATTTATCCTATTATTAACTATTCAATCTCGGGATTGTTTAGTCTTTATTTATTTTTCTCGGATTATTTTGTATTCACGATTATAGTGAAAGTTTATTGCTTTTGAAGCAACTTGGTATATTGTATTGATTAATACAACTTACGAAGATTATATCTTTCTTCTCTACGTTTTCCAGTTGCTGTAACTTTTACTATTTCCGCTGCATAACTGAATCTGCTGTTCTGTGACAGCAGTACTCAATCTGTTGTTATCTGGACAACAGAACTTAAACTCGTTACAGTGACTGACTTTTCTGTTTCAGCACGTTGACTGCGAGTCGACATCATTTTCAATTGGTATCAGAGCAAGTACGCAAAAAATCTGGTCAAAAGATTTGGTCTTGAAGGTGCAAAGTTTACCAAAACGCCCATGAGTACTACTGAAAAACTGTCTAGTCAGGAGACTGGAGTTGATGTTGACTCAACTACATACAGATCAATGATTGGTAGTTTACTGTACTTAACTTCAACTCGTCTTGACATTATGTTTAGTATCTGTACTTGTGCTAGGTACCAGTCCACACCCAAGGAAGTTCATCTCACTGTTGTGAAGAGAATAATCAAGTACGTCAACTCGACGGCTGACTTTGGAATCTGGTACACCAAGGATACAAATTCAAATCTTTTTTGGTATAATAACGCTGATTGGGCTGGAGACACAGAAGATCGTAAGAGTACGTGGAGGATGTTGCTTCTTGGGCAACAACATTGTGTCTTAGCACAGTAAGAAGCAGAACTGCATTGCGTTGTCCACAGCCGAGTCCGAGTATGTTGCTGCAGGAAGTACTTGTACTCAGCTGCTTTGGTTAAAACAGATGTTACAGGACTATGGCCTGAAATCAGAACCTCTCATCATGTACTGTGACAACAACAGTGCTATCAGCATCAGTCACAATCCAGTTCAGCACCAGCGTACTAAACACACCGACATCCGTCATCACTTCATTAGAGATCTTGTTGAGAAAAAGGTAATCAAATTAGAATATGTCAATACAGAAAAACAACTTGCTGATATTCTAACAAAGCCTTTAAGTTTTGAGAGGTTTTTGACACTAAGGTAATCTCTTTACCTTTGCACCGCATGAAGTGATCGAGGAGGTTCAGTCAACATGAGTACTGACTGGTATGTATACTGGTCTAGTGACTAATCAATTTTTATGTTCAGTTCAGTTGAGAATTCGAGGTCTTAAAAATTTCGCAAAGAGATGAAAGTGTTATTATTTCACTCTTGATGTATAACTTGCTTGCATATCATATTTCTACACCGTTCGGTACCAGAGACAAAAAAAAATAAAATAAAAAATCAAAAAAAAAAGAAAAAAAAGAACAAAATTGTCTCTGAAAAACCGAGTGTAGAATTAAATTTATGTATTGATGAGCATCGGAGTTGATTTTCTCGCTTATTGGACAATTCACCATTCAATATGTTGAACTCGGCATAACTATTGTTTAGTTGTTGAACTAGTATCATTTGGTTTTCGACCATTGTTGACTCGACATGGAATGTGGTGAGTTGTGTGTGCACTGATAACTGAGTTCTCTCTAAGTGTTTAAAACTCTTGATCTTCTTGATTGTCACGTTAGTTGTCTTCAATTTTATTTCTGTTTGGTATATTTGATATTTGATTATTCAATTTCTCTTCATTATCTCCTAACCCATGTTTTGTGGAGTGTGGTTCTTGTACGTGTTCGACCAGTCTCACATCAAGGGGGAGTTTGTTTTCATGAGTTTTGTGACTGGTTTTTCAGTTCCTGTTTTTCATGTGTTGTGCGACTGGCCTGCCACCAGTTTCTGTTCTGACTCACCTGATGAGAGCACTGTTCCTGTTTAGTACACTTTGTGTATATTTTCCGTTGAGTATAGAGATCGAAGTTCGTACAGAGTTTCCAGTTCCAGTATTCAGTTCCCAGTTCCCAGTTCAAGACCTGCTGCAAGAGTTCCCAATTCCGAGTATTAGTACTTAGTACAACGCCAGCTTTGCAGGGGGAGTTTTACGACTTCACATGAAGTTTATTTTCGTAGGGGGAGCAGAGTTGATTACATTTGCCAAGAGAGTTCATATCTGTAGGGAGAGTCGTCTCGACAGTACTTCAAGAGGAGAATTGACATCGAAGAGTTGACGACACCTTCAGAAAGACAAAAACTGGGAGTTTGTTGGAGTCGAAATTAATTAATTTAATTAATTTTGACTTTGACTAATTTTGACTTTCTTTGGTGGAATATTTATTTTGGGAATATTTATTATTGGGAGGAGAATTCAAGATAAAGAGGAAAAGATATTCAAGATCTAACGATAAGGTACAAGATCTTCTAGTTATGAAATGAGTTTTTTTACCATAAAAACTTATTACTTGGAGGAGAAGACTTGTGTTTTATAAATAGAAGACTCACGTGATTGAAGATGAAGAAGCTGGAGCGCCATATTTTTAGAGAGAAAAATATTTTCAGCACACGTTTTATTTTTTACTTATTTATCCAAGTATTAACTATTCAATCTCGTGATTGTTTAGTCTTTATTTATTTTCCTCAGATTATTTTGTATTCACGATTATAGTGAAAGTTTATTGATTTTGAAGCAACTTGGTAGGTTGTATTGATTAATACAACTTACGAAGATTATATCTTTCTTCTCTACGTTTTCCAGCTGTACCTTTTACTATTTCCGCTGCATAACTGAATGCTTTTCTGTGACAGCAGTACTCAATCTGTTGTTCTCTGGACAGCAGAACTTAAACTCGTTACAATGACTGACTTTTCTGTTTCAGCTCGTTGACTGCGAGTCGACATCATTTTCAAGAAATTCATAGATTATTAATAATTTACAACATTTATTATAAAATTAGTAGGATGAATATAATATTATAATACTAAAATTTATTATTTGTGTGTTTTCAAAGAAAAATGTAGCTTGACGAAGTAACAAACAAAATGAGGTTCAACCGTACTTTGTTATGTACGATTCCCCGAAATCATGTCCTAAATTTCCAATTTAAATTCTGTAAAATTGAAGGAACATATCTCATGTAGTGGCAGTGTATCTACTAAAAAGAATTTCAAAGAAGCAAGCGCATGCCATTGCCTATCTCTAATTGCTGACATTTTTATTCTCTGCTTTAATTTCTTTATCGTGTGGGCTCGCCTTTTAAAGTATAGAAATGTCTTTCGTTGTCATTCCAAAACCTTTTACTACTATCATATTCTGCATCAAGCTTTTCACTTCGCTCTAAAACATCAAACACTTTTTTTTGATAAGGAGGAGAGACGAGAAACTCCACCCCCACCCGATCGGAGGTCCCTCGATCGGGTAGGATGTAAATCGAGGAATGTGCCCGAGTAGCAGACACTTGTGCGAGAGAGCCAACAGGTCGAACCCCAGGACAAACCTTCATAATATTTCAATGAAAATTTGTCCCACCCGAGATTCGAACCCTGCGTCGCCGGAGAATTACACCCACATCATCACATGCCTTACCACTCGGCTATGCTCCTGGGGACAACATCAAACACTTTTAGTAAATTAAACAACATAAAAAAGGTCTCATGCAAATTGTCTGTATGTAAGAAATATATACTACTTCCTCCTTATTAGGCAAATAATAAATGAATTAGATTTAAAATAATAGTATTAATTTAAATAAATGATCAATATTAGAAAAATAAATTGTGATTTATTTATTTATTTTATAAGTGTGCAATCTTTTAAGAAAAAGAAGGAAGGTAGAAAACTTTTAAGAGAAAGAAGGACTAGTATATAATTATGGGGCGCTTCTACAATACATTGAAGGTACGATACTTTTTTTTCATTTTAACGATCAGATTTAAGTAAGTAATATGAACCGTACATATTTATTAAAGAATATAGTAGTTAGAGTGGACATTACATCAGACAATTATTATCTTTTGTATGAACTAACTTATAAAACCGATTATATGTATTAATATTTTTATTTTTCAAAAGCATTGTTAAGCAATTTTGTAAACTAATAAAAAATATTTAAAATCTTTAATATTTTATTTAAAATAAAATATAAAATTATATTTTATTTTTATTAAAAAATATAATTTAAATAATTACAAATAAAAAATAAAATAATATTTTTATTTTAACAAAAATTAAAAATATAAAAAAATAATTATTCAAAAATATAAAATTAATAATACATATTTTTTGTCATAAAAAATACACCGTATTTTAAAATGTAGTATGTAATGAATATTTTTTATATTTCAATATTTTTATATTAAAATTTATAATTTTTATTTGTTAGAATATATTATGTTTGCAACTTTAATTTTTTGCATGTTTTAAATTTACTTGTTTGCCCAATTTTTTTATTTTTGTTTTTTCAATATTTTTTATTTATGTATATTGTTTGCGCAATGTTTTTTTTAGAATATAAATATTGATGTTTAAAAACATATTTAAAAATTAATATTTTGTTTAAAAAAAATATTTTTTTAGATAAATACTTTATTATTTATACTATTTAATTAAATTAATTCATGTATTTAAACATTTTTTTTATTTTAAATAGTTTTATAAAAGTATTTTATATTATATTAATAAAACCGACTATAAAAGTAATTCATGCTATAAATGTACGGTACATTCAAATTTAAGAAATGTACTGTAGTATTCTCCTATAATTATGTAGTCGATCCATCATATAATACCCTTAAGAAATTGTTTATATTAAATTGATTAGATCCTTTTGTTTGTATTGTATTAGTTTTATTTCTTTTTTTGTTATATTAAAAATATTTATAAAATAATTACAATCCCAAAAATTATTATATAAAAAAATTATAACTATACAAACTTATACAGTATATTATAAGAATAAAATATTATAAACTTATAATTTTAATGCCCAAAAGCAACAAGGCCGATTCAACCAGAAGCAATGAGTTTAATTTTATTACATTACTCTATTTCAAAGCAAATGAAATACACTGCAGATGAAATTATAATACGACTACGTATTATTAATGTGAAGTTTTTGTAAGACATGTCTGGGTGGTGTAGTCGGTTATCACGCTAGTCTCACACACTAGAGGTCCCCGGTTCGAACCCGGGCTCAGACAAATTTTATTTTTTATTAACCCACCATCGTTTTGGGCTAGGGGCCAGTGGGCCGAAAAATTTAAAATGTATGGACCCAAAAGCAATTGAAGAGGATATGGGCACAGAATTAAAGAAGTCCAGCCCAAAACATTATTTAATACAGTAATTAATTGTAATCAGACTCGTATACGGTGAACATATAAAGAAAGGTCCAAATTCTAATCATAATGTTTATAAGAATCAAATTGATTTGTTAAAATTTGAAACAATAAAAAATGTAACAGTAGTAACTTTTTGAGACATACATTCACAATAATTAACATAACTTATTTAAGGATTACATATATGAATGTTGTGGGTGAGACTTCTAATATTCTAATTCAATAATGTATTTTCAATTAGAACTATTTAGAGAGTAGTTTATAATATTTTAAATTTTACCGTATAAATTAATGTTTACAATTTAATGTTTTATTTTTTGAGATTTTTTTATTAATAAAAGTAATTTAATAATTAAGAAAAATTAAGTCATTTAGTTAAAAAAACTTTAAAAACTCCTCTTTATCCAAAATCACCCTTTCAATTAACTACTTTTAATCATTTATTTTTCACTTAGTGTAATTAAATACTGTTGAATACTAAAATAAAATCCAATAATTATTTAGTAAAATCAAATAATTTATTATGTATTTTGTAAAAAATACATAACAACTTAATAATCTATATGAGGCCTCAGACTTGCTCCATCCATGTTCAGCCGGATTCCTATTGATATTTGTACTGAACTTTCGTTAATAACAAAGTAAAGTAGACATAATCATATACCTAAATATATCGATAATAACCGAAATGCCGAAAATTTATGAAATTTCATAAACACAGGTACCAAAATTTGTGAATCTGAGAAGAAAAATTCAAGTGATAGGAAGTGAAAAATATAATACTCTACTCTAATAAATAAATAAACTTAAGACTACAAAAAACGGTGGTGCTTCAAGACCTATTATCCTCAAATTGGCGGTCTCACAAATTTATCCTGCAACATCATTAACAGAAACAATTCAACATATTTCTATCTTATGAATTCAATTAATTACCAACAAGTTTCTCTAATTAACCTCAAAGAAAGAAAGATGCTGATAAAACACAGATGAAACTTAGGAAAATGGTACCTTCAATCTAGGCCGTTGATCCACCTCGTTTTTCTTGACTTGGTGTCTTATTCTCTTGGAGACTAGATGACTGTGCTCCTTTGCATTGTAGCTTAGATCGTTCTCCGGGAACAGATCTATCTGAGCCAACCTCGCCTACACCGAAAAACAAGTTGTATCCACATTACAAAATCCAAACCTTTATAGCTAACAAGTATGTCTAAGACAAGTACTCCCGTTTTCAAACATTGATCATCTTAGTTTCAAAAATCGCGTATTTATTGGCCAATCAAATGTCTAACAAGCTAAACCAAAAAGATTTTACTCTTTACTTATATTCTATCAGAGAAAAGAGATTACGTACTCGGACATCATCATGGCCAGAAAACGGGGAGCCCCTATCCGACCACGCCCTCAAAACATCCTCGTAATTCAATTTCAGGTTCAGCCCTCCGCGAGTCTGACTAAGTAGTGCCTCTTCAGCAGAGTCTTTATCCGAAATCTCCTTTTTCTTCATCTTCCTCTTCTTCTTCTCCACTGGGATTTCCGCAATCTTCCGAGTGATGTCGGCCAAGTTGACGATAGGAAACCTCCACCAATCATCCCCTCCGTCGACATCTCTCATCGCCCTCAACTCATTCCTCATCCCATTTCCAAAATCGAATTCAGAGGCGTTTGGTAACTGAGTGCTGGTAAAGAAATCGTTCGTTTTCTCGTTTTCCATGCTTTGATCCCCCATGATGCTGTCTATTCCCTCTTCCATTTCCTCATCTAAAATCGACAAATCTTCTTGATCATACTCTCCACCACCGGACGCATTCACCGAAGAGCATTGCCTGTCGAACAAATTCAGACTATTCTTCGGCCCGAAGCTGAAATTGGGCCTTCCCGACGAACCACCGAAGCGTTCGATGGGCAGGAGAAGGTCGGAGGGCTCGTACAGCAATGGGCTCTTTTTGTGATCGAGGGATTTAGTGTATTTGAAGGGCTTAGCTGGGAATAGCTTTGGGTGAGCTGTGGAGAGGATGGAAGCGGCTTCGTTGTACATTTGGTTGGGCCTCTTTCGCGGGGTCCGGGCTTTTCGGGCCGAGAGAGACGACGAAGAAGAAGAGGACGATGAAGAGGATGAATAGGCGAAAGCTGAGGTTGGGGTTTTGATGAGGTCGAGGTTCAGTTTGAATGCGGCACCGCCGCCGCCTCCGCCACCGCCACCGCTTAACATTAGGGATTGCCGAGAAGAAGAACCCTAAAACCCCACCTGTATAGATTGTTCCGAATTGTTAGAAAACCTTAAAACCCCATTAAAGGAAACGGTGGGATTCAGTATTTATTTGATTTGAGAAAATCAAGAAAGTACAGGTGGCGGAGGATGGAGAAAAGAAGATCTTTTTTAGCGGTCACGGGAGAAAGAAGAACGATCGGCTGAATACACACGCGCGCACACACACACACCAAAAGATGGACCACAAAATTCATTCATTCAGCAGAAGAGAGAGAGAGAGAGCAGCCCCTTCTTTCATTTCTAGCACGGCCGGCCCTACCTAGACAGCTATGGCAAAATCTAAAGGTCAAAAAAAATAACGGGGAAATGTTGGTACCGTATACATTTACACTTTAATAATTTTAAAAAAGTCTAAAATATCTTTATTAATATTATATTCAATAATAATTTTTTTTAATACATCTCAAATCCAAATACAGAGTATATATACTCTCTCTTTCAATTACAAATTCTTTCTATGATCTTAGTTGTTTTGTAAATTACAAATGAACTAGACTAGCTAAGTTGACCATACATATGGGATAGAAGTAGTATACTACTCCCTCTCTTTCAGATTAATATTCACACTTTTTTCATAAAATACAAAAAAAGTGTGACTATTAGTTAAGTTGGTAGAGAGTATATTTTATGTGTCTCGACTGGTATACCACTCGAATTGAAGATTTTGTGGTCCAACCTGTAAATAATTTTTTTTAAATAAGATTTTTTTAAATATTTTTAAGATTTCTTTTTTTGTAAAATAAAAATAAATTAAAAATTAGGGGTAATATCACAAAAGGTCCTGTAACTTAGGCCGAATCCACAAACAGTCCTGCAGCTTACACGAAAATCACAGTAGGTCCTTTCCGGTGGAAAAAGCGGAAAATGAGCGCGAGAGTGGATGACGTGGCGCCGGAGCTGCTTGCGTGGAAATAAAACGCGTTTTTGGGGGAAAATCCTGATGGCACATCATGTAATTAAAACAAATTACAAATGCATTTTCATTCTTTCCTACCAAAGTACCAAAATCGAACCCTTATTCTATTTTCCTTAAGAAAAATTCAGAATCAAAATCGAACCCTAATTCCTCTCCCAATTTCCTCTCCCAGAAATTTCAAAAGCAAAATTCCAAATTCACAAGCCAAAACCCTTAATCCACATTGAAAACCCCTTTACCATCAGTTATCGGAAATGAATTCTTAAGAAATATCTCAGGCCGAGACCCGCAGGAGAAAAATTGCAGAAATTTATGTGTACAGTGGACCCCACGATGCAAGACGACCTGGTGTTCCTCCTCCGATTTATCCTCCTCGGGCGAATTGCTTTACGTTGAAGTTGAACTATGGAGGTAAGTTTGTTTTGAAACCCTCAGTCATGTATGTAGATGGAAGGGGTGTATTATTTGACTATTTTCGTAAAGGGTGGATGAGTCTGAATAAGCTACATACACTATGTGAGCAAGAAGGAATTATTGGAGAAAGGAGATTGTTTGGTCTGATGGTGGATGGTATAAAGACCCTAGACACTGATTCTAGCTTGGTAGGTTATGTAGAGGAGTGTGAAGGTAGTAAACAGATTGAAATCTGTGTAGAGCAGGTCACTGAGCACGCCACTGAAGCAAATGTAGAGCAGGCTACAGAAATTGATGAAGATGCAAATGACCCAAATTTCATTATTCCCAGTGATGTTGAAATTGATGATGATCAAAGTGATGATGACACAAGCTTGGTAGATAGTGAAGAAGTAGAATGTGAGTTTGCAGAAGAGTGGGAAGATGAAGATGTTGTTACTGCTGGAGATGGATTTGATGTGAGTAGGATGTCTGATGATGAAGTGGTGGATGATCATCCTGTTTTCAATAAGGAAGTGCTGTACAATCCAGTTTTCAAGATTGGGATGAGGTTTGAGAGTAAGGAATTGTTCAAGAAAGTTGTGGCCTCCCATGCTGTGAACACAAAGAGGACCTTGCTTTTTCCAAAGAATGACAACATCAGTATATATGCCAAGTGTAAAGAGAAGGATTGTGGCTGGCATTGTCATGCTCTCAAGGTTGCAGATGAAGCTTCTTTTCAAATAAGGAATTACAATCCCACTCATACTTGCTCTCCTACTTTTCATGTGAAGAACCTGTCAAGTACTTGGTTGGCAGAGAAACATGTTTCAGATTTTCAGTGTGATCCTAAGAGGAACATCAAAGGCTGGAGAACTCAAGTGATGAGGGAACTAAATGTGAGTGTGTCTTCTCAACAAGCTTGTAGAGCCAAACAGAAGGCCCTGAAGATAATTGAAGGAGTACCTGAGCTTCAATACTCAAAACTGTGGGACTATGCTGAGGAGGTAAGGAGGTCAAATCCTGGCTCTACTGTTGCTTTGGATATGGATCAAGATAGAAAATTCAGTAAGATGTACATATGCTTTGAGGCTGTGAAAAAAGGATTTAAAAGTGGATGTAGGCCTTTTATTGGAGTAGATGGCACTTTTTTGAAGGGTCTAAAAGCTGGAATTTTGCTAAGTGCTGTAGGAGTGGATCCAGGAAATGGAATGTATCCATTAGCATATGCAATAGTCTCTATTGAAAATAGAGAGACTTGGGAGTGGTTCTTGACCCTTCTAAAGTATGATTTGGACATCAACCCTCAAGAAAAATACACTTTCATGTCAGACAAGCAAAATGGGGCTCCACATTGCTATGAATGATGTATTTACTGGAGTTGAGCAAAGACATTGTTGGAAGCACCTTCACAGCAATTTCATGCTAGCTGGATTCAGGGGTCTGAGCCTAAAAAATGTTTTGTGGAGGATTGCCAATGCTACAACAAAAGGAACTTTCAAGGAGGCAATGAAAGCAATGGAAACAGGAAATGCAAAAGCAGCAGCATGGTGTGTTGAAAAAAAACCTGAGCATTGGTCTATGGCACACTTCAGAGAGAATTCTAAATGTGATGCATTGTTGAATAACATGTGTGAGAGTTTTAATGGTGCAATAATGGATGCTAGAGAGAAGCTTATAATTACAATGTTTGAGTGGCTGAGGCAATATTTGATGATCAGATTTCAGACTAACAGAGACAAGGCCAACCTTTCTTGGAGAGGCAGACTGCCACCAACAATACAAGCTATTGTTAGGAATACCATGAAAGAGATAAGTGACTGTATGCCTATTAAATCTAGTAGGAGACATTACCAAGTCAGGTGTGGTGAAGGAGACATGTTTGCTGTGGATTTGGAGTTGTGGAAATGCTCCTGTAGAGCATGGAATTTGAGTGGGATACCCTGTAAACATGCTCTATCAGCTATTTGTCATGAGAAAAATGACCCTGAGTTGTATGTTGACCCCTGTTATAGCATAGACACTTATAGAAAAGTGTATGAGCATGCTTTGTTGCCCATTTCTGGTGAAGTGGATTGGGCTGAGACATTTTTCATCCCACCACTGCCACCAACTTTTGGAAGAGGAGTGGGCAGGCCTAAGAAAAACAGGAAGGTGGATCCAAATGAGCTGTTGGCAAGGAAGGAAATAAGAATGAAGAGGCAACAAAAAAGTTTGAAGTGTTCAAAGTGTGGTGAAAGGGGACATAACAAAAAAGGTTGTAAGAGGCCACCACCTTCTGCTGCTACTCCATCTACAACTCAAGCTCCACCACCTTCTGCTGCTACATTCATGACAAAAGCAACAGTAAGTTTCTTGAACTCTAGCATTTCCTCTCTTTCATACAAAGTTTTTGATTTTTTTCACTTTGTTATTTCAGATTAGTAGGAATATCAGAGTTAGACAACAAGAAATTGCAGCTGCTTCAACTCAAAACTTAACCGTGGAGGGTTCAACTCATGCCCCACCTACTTTTCATCAACCTCCTGCACCAAAGAATACAACTAGATTGTCAAAAATGGCAGTAACTAGGAATACCAGAGGAAGAGGAAGGGGTTTGCCAGCAAATAGAGGAAGGGGCAGAATAATTGAATCTAGTGGGAGCAACTTAAATTCATCACAGGTAACTTCACATCCCCTATGTTCATACATTTGTTGTATCTTTTGTGCTAATTAATTTATGTTCATATATATGTGTTGTTTCATTAGCCAATGTCTAAAAGATTAAGGGATGAGGATGATTCTGAGTTTGAAGCAATGTTAAGTCAAGCTAATAACAGTGGGATGATACAAGGACCTCCACCATGGGAGCAACTACAAATATCTACCAATCTTCAATCCTCCAGTGCACCATGGGAGCAACTACAATCTCAACCAATCAGTTCTATGGGAGGTTCAAAGTCACTCAGCTCTGTGGGAGGTTCAAAGCCAATGTTTAGCAGCCTAAGTAAAGAAGAAGCTGCAAAAAAAAAGGATGTTTGTGGATGGCAACAGGAAGGGGATGATGTAGTTTTCAGAAACAAGGATGATGTTATTTTGTGAAGTACTTTTGTTAAACATTCTACTAAGTCACTACTTTTGGAGTTTCATGTATAGTGATTGTTAAGTTTGGATGGTTCAAAACTTGATATTTTCCTTTAGTATTAAAAATGTGTCTTTGTTTTGGATGTTATTTGATGATCATTTTGTTTACAGTGTTCAAAATCAGAGTATTATACAAATTTGTCTTCATAGCTATATACAATTACATTTCAATACCATAAAACACAAAACATGAATAAAACCACAACATGAATAAAACCAACATTGTCTTCATAGCAATGTACCATTACATACCTTAAAACATAAAACATGAATAAAACCACAACATTACAACACAGAACATTCTCATATGAGCAACACAATAATTATGATTCCAAGAATCATAATTATGAACAGAACCACTAACATTATTTTCAACAGCAAATGGAAAGTTACATTTGAAGCCCTCAACTTCTTCAACTCTTTACTAACTTTCAGCTCCTCTTTGACATCCATGTTGGATACTTTCAACTCCTCTTTGACATCCATGTTCCTATCCAACGGTTCACTGATAGCTTCTTCATTTGTAGCGTAGCACCATGACTCAAATTTGTGCTCATCACACCAGTGAAATAGTTTGTGGAAGTTTCGACTACGAGGTCCTACAACTCGAATTTGCAGTTTCTTTACACAATATCGACAACATTTGTCATCAAAATTCAACTTACTAGGCTGCCCATAGCTCATTGAATTCACTGACATTTTCCTAAACAAAATAAAAAAATTCATGATAATAACACCCAAAATAAGAATTCTGGGTTGAAGAAAAAAAAACTTTTTGAGCCGAAGAGAAAGGGCTTACCTTTGAAATGTCGTCGAAACTTTAAATCGTGAGTCAACGTCTTGATCTCACCAGTGAAATTGAGAGAGAGAGAGAGAGAGCGAGAGAAAAAAGAAAGAATAGGGATTTATGAATTAGGGTTCACGATTTCCCCCAAATTATATATGCAGGATTTTCAGTTTTTTTAATTAAGGAAACGCGCTTTATTTCTGTTTTATTTCCACGCAAGCAGCTCTGGCGCCACGTCACCCACTCTCGCGCTCATTTTCCGCTTTTTCCACCGGAAAGGACCTACTGTGGTTTTCGTGTAAGCTGCAAGACTGTTTGTGGATTCGGCCTAAGTTACAGGACCTTTTGTGATATTACCCCTAAAAATTAAACCCCAAAATAAAAATAAACTAAATTTTAAATTCAATACTCTAAAGTTTGAAATGTGGGTTCCAATAAGGGGTGATGTTTGGCAACAAGAACTGAATTTTGATTATTTGGGTTTAATTTTTTTTAAATAGAAATAAGACGACGGACCCAAATTTAGTAGTGATTATCGGAATATCAATTTAATACTCCTTTCCATTTTTTTAATTGACGTTTTGGGTTTTGAAATCTTTGTTTTTTAATTGACTTTTTAGCTTTTTTTTCTTTAAATACCCCAACTTTTTTACTTTAATCAATTATTAGTAATTGAATAGTAATTAAATTGTGATGAGTTATACTGCATTGAATGAGGTTATATTTGGCATAAAAAATTCATTAAAATGTGTGAAAATCTCAAAACGTCAATTAAAAAAAATAGGAGGGAGTAATCGATAAGAACGAAATAATTAGGATGTTCAGGTTCAACAGATGGTTCATCTAGACACTCTCGCTTTGATCTATGAATATACTCCTAATTACAAGGTTGGTCAGCATCATCCCAATAATGTTGGTTTTGAGGGTGTCGATTTTGTTTGGGTTGTGTAAACCTGAAAACTTCATCCCCAACTTAGGTATTCTAAGATTTTGTCTCGCAGAGTCGGGCGTTTGTGATTCTGGAGAAGATGTATTCTAAGGCGTACCGTCTTCGAATCCCAAGTCATGTGTTGGCACGCCAGATGTGATCAATTGTGTGGTCTCCATTGTATATATCCCAAATCTGTAATGATATAAAATTAAGTAATCAATTTACCTAATTAAATTTTCGAAACAAATTGTTCCCGAAAAATTTTGATGGCAGTTTAATCGAAAAAAGAGTTATGATGACTTATCTGTAAAAAAAATTCGATTTATTTAGATTGCTAGGCTTGCTTATCTTTTGTTTATGTTCTCTTCGCATTTTGTTGCCATAGAGGGCTTTTAGAATTTTTATTTAAGTTTTGTGAAAAAATAGTGATTAATTTTTATGTTAATGGTTTCTTAATGAAAAAAAAGGGAACCGTTAAAATATTAAGAAATCTCATCTTTTTTTGATTAAATTTTATGTTATTGATTTCTTAATGGAAGAAAAAAAACATTAAAAACATTAAGAAATCTCATTTTTTTAATCATCAATCCAAGTGGTATAACTGGTACATAGTGTTGGGAGGAGGGAGGCGGGAGGCTGTGTTTATACAGTGAGCCACGGACACATGTAAAACAGAAGGTCAATCGAAAAATTAATGCACGAATAACAGAAGATAAATGCAAAAATATATAAATGTATTTATATATTATATATATTAAAAACAAAGAGTTAACGATTTGAACTTACCCAACAAGTGGATAATTAATTCGGGTGAAGTCGCTCATGGTGAGAGTCGAATCCAAGACCTGGAACAAGCCTAGGTTCTGATACCATGTTAGAAACTACTTAATCTAAAAGCTCGAACTGTTAGATAAGTTGAGCAACTGAACATTTATATAAGTGAGCCGAATATATTTTCCAATAATTAATAAAGGGAAAATCGTCCCAAAGATCTCGTCGACGACCCCTCGAAGTACAACTCACTCTCACTCGATCTTATCGCACCCTCTCAATCTCACTAAACTCACAAAAGTTATATCACCACTCCAACACCAAGAGCTTCACAGAGCCTCACTATTACATAGAATCACAAAGATTCACAAATAGAGAAAGATAGAGAAGTTTGCAGGTGAGGAAAGTAAGAGACAGAGAAAATCAAATTGCACATAGTAAATGATAGGGTTTAACTACACACAATAGATTTTATTAGAGTGAGAGTAATAGCAAATGAGAAAGCGGAAAAAAAGAGAGGAATGTACGTACCGCCGAGATTAAGCTCAACATACCATATAAGGATCAAAGGTCGACCATATATGTCAACTGTTCCATAAATATTTCTTCATCAGTCCCTTTAAACATTGCATAGAAAAAATTGTAAGAAAATATATATAATTATGTGGCCGATTTGTCATATATATTATATATATAAAGATATTAATTTATGGTTTGTTAATATCTAATTGATGGTTAAATAATTAATTAAAAAATAAGATAAGTATAGTAATTGTGAATTTAATTTATTAATTAAATTAAATTTTAACACATGTTTATAGACTGTGTGTCTTCTTCTTTAAGATTCTGGTCCTCTCTCTACCTATAAAAGATCCTACAGATATCACCTCTATCAACCTAATCGAAAACCTAATAGATCTGAGGGATTAATGTAAGGCCAGGAGAGAGAAATCAGTTTATCTTGTATTCGAGATCAAGTCCAGGCCAAGAGAGAGAAATCAGTTTCTCTTGTATTCAAGAATAAGTCCAGGCGAATCAAGACGAAGGACTTTGCAGCCAAATGTTAGTATCCTAATTGGTTGAATCCTATAATTGTGAAAATCATGAAGTTCAAGATCCGTTTATAATGTCAAGGGTTATTAGCTCAGTTGGTTGAGTTAGCTCAGTTGGTTGAGTGCTTGAATTGAAGACCGTGAGGTCTAAGGTTCAAACTCGAGACATTGTAATTGACTTATGCCAAAAAAAAAAAATCGTTTATAATTATTGATTTTGCATTTATGATTACGTGAAAACTTACCTATGGGATCATAGCATGGTTTATGAACTCATAATTTTTCAATTATAATTATTTACAAAACTTATGATATTATATGAGTGAACGAATCGATCCATAATTCCGTCTGCGTGTTCATTGCAAATGTATATGGAAATTACGAACCTTGGAAAAATTTTAAGGAAAAAATTGTTTCGGTCGACTTATAGTTAATTCATAATTGTATGAAGAATTGCGCTATCCCGTATGGTAGAATTACGTATGATCAATCGTGGGTTGAATTAATAATTTATTGATTAATGAATTCGATTTGGGAATGTTAATAATTGGTAATATTAGGCTATGGGGCAGATTGCTTTTTAATATTATTTCGAACACCTATATTTTTTTCACCTCATTTTTAGGGGTCGTATATTTTTAATTTTTTTATTTATTAGAGAATTTGTATTTTTTAAATACTAAGTAGGGGCATTTTTTAAAATGTATAAAGTCGTAAATATCCCTACACCTTAACATATTAATTTATTTACTATATACATATATAAATATATTTGCGTAAGAATATAAATATATTTGCGCAAGAATCAGTAAATTATATATATAAATATATTTGTATAAAAATATTTTATATAAATATATTTGCGCGTAAAATATATTTGCGCAACATTATTTATATATATATATATATGAATAGATATCTATTATAGATTTACCACATACACTAATATCTATTATAGATATGCCATAAATATGTCATATGTATAGATATCTATCATAGATGTATACATATCTATCATAGATATAGATATGTCATATAAATAAATATGAGCAACCTTTTTAAATAGTCTAAATCCAAATTCAACTAAAATTTTCCCAAATTGATTAAAATGCAAAATGTGAAATAAAAAATCTAGAAATTTAACACACTTAATTCTAACAAATATGCAAATATGGACCTGTTAATATTTCATGTTTATATGGACCTGTTAATATTTCATGTTTAGATATGTATTTCATGTTTAGATATTTAACACACCTAATTCTAACAAATATGCAAATATGGACTTGTTAATATTTCATGTTTAGATATGTATTTCATGTTTATATGTATTTCATGTTTAGATATTTAACACACCTAATTCTAACAAATATGCAAATATGGACTTGTTAATATTAGATATGTATTTCATATTTAGATATGTTATAATACTAGGTGTCTAGCGTAGTTGTTTAAAATCTAAGCGGATGATATTAGATATGTAGTTATATTAATTACTAATATACTTGAAAAGGTTAATAATGGAACAATGCCCCATATCAAAATTAGGAAAAAATATAGGTACTGATTATAATTCTACTCTTAGAGATGCCCCGGTCCATGATTCCCCCGTTAATAATTAATTCTCGATGTCAAAATTGATTCCGTGACTGCAAATGATATGTACTTGGGAATGTTAATAATTAATTCTCGAAACTGATTCTGTAATTGCAAATGATGTGTACCTGCAATTGCTCATGCTTATTACCTCTATTTCTTAGAAGTTTGTAAAAATAATTTTCCACGTAGATTAAGAATTTTTTTGTGTATTAAATAATATAAATTAAATGTATAATGGGTATTGTTTATTTATTTTATGTATTAAATAATATAAATTAAATGTATAATGAATATTGTTGTGTAAATAATGAATGAGTTAGGTAAAAAAATAATGTTATTAATTTAAATAAATAAGTACGGAGTATTAAAAAAATAAAATTTTGAAAAAAAAATCAATTTATGATGTGCAAAGTTTTGATAAATAACCTCCAAAAAAAAAAAGTATTCAAAGTTTTGTGAAATGAATAAAGTACTTAGTAATATGGATGTGTAAATAAATTAACCTCAAATAATAACACATAATTGAAATTATTTAGTTTATTTTGATTCAAGTTCAGTAATCCTTCAACGTGACTATGATTTGAATTTGTATTCCAAATTTGTAGTATAATTTTTAAAGTTTTTGATGTTGTTATTTGATAAAAAAAACTATTTTAACTAATACATAAATTTAAGAAGTTATCGTTCATATTTCCGATTATTTAATTAAAATAAAATATCTGTATTGATTTAGGATTTTTTACTTTCGTCTAAGTACTTAAGTGAAATCACGCTTATTGATGGAGATGAAGATGAAGCATGAAGAGTTACATTCAATTAATTTAGTATTTATTTAAAGTGTCTTTCAATATTCTAAAGAATAATTTAGCTATAAATAATGTATTTGAGGTCATTTGAAAGGATATAATTAAGAATTTATGAAATAATATATTTGTTAAGAAATTATTCTTAACGTTTGTTTGTGTTCACCGGCATCTCATTTGAGAGATCAACGGTTTTCACTAGAGCTCCTGCATCATTTGGTATCAGAGCTTGCTACGATGTCTTCTCGTCGTCAGCCTATCCCCGACCTCGCCATTGAGACCGCAACCCGTCGTCGTGCCGACGTCGTCGTCTTGAGTCGCCAGGTAACGGCACTTACGGTTGAACTAGAAGAAATCCGACTTGCTCTCGCCGATGTTCTACCGAAAGCTCAACAACAATCAATTCTCGTGCTTGGGCGCACCCTTGGTGATGAGCTCAATCCATATGATGCTCCGATCTGGGATGACGAGCCGATCTGGGATGACGAGCCAATATGGGACGACGAGCCGATCTGGGACGACGAGTCGTTGCCTCAAGTCGCTGCCTTGACGTTAAAGCTTGATGTTATTTCCCCTGCCCCACATCAAAATTTTATTGCCCTGGCGCCACTGCCTCCACCTGATGCCCTGGCATTGAGTCTTGAGGTTGCTGCTTGTTGCGATGCGTCAAAACTTGCGATAGGGGCTGTCCGTGGTAAAAAAGTGCGGCCTTTTGCATTTTTCAGTAACATATTCGTACTTCCAATGTCGTTACTATCAAACATCTTATTCCGCATATCAGAGAAAATACGATGGAAGATGAAACAAGGGATTCGAGGTCGAATCGTTTTCAATCGAGTGAGAATGATGGAGATGAAGATGAAGCATGAAGAGTTACATTCAATTAATTTAGTATTTATTTAAAGTGTCTTTCAATATTCTAAAGAATAATTTAGCTATAAATAATGTATTTGAGGTCATTTGAAAGGATATAATTAAGAATTTATGAAATAATATATTTGTTAAGAAATTATTCTTAACGTTTGTTTGTGTTCACCGGCATCTCATTTGAGAGATCAACGGTTTTCACTAGAGCTCCTGCATCACTTATACACACTCCAAATTCACAAATTCAATAAATACTCGCAATAAAAATATTTGAAATTAATTTGAAAAATCTTGTTGGTTGAAGCATCCCAATCCAATTGATAGAGTCCATTGTAACAAACTTGTAATAATTGGTTAATGAATGGAGGGGGAAATAAAAGGAGTGTGACAAAATGATGACATCCCAACAACAATTGTAACTGCAGTGTAAAAAGAAATGTACTCACCAACTGAATTTGTTGCCCCCGCTCTACACTATTATCCATGGTAAACCACACAACACAACATTTATACCCCTTTCTATAATCTATGAAGCTATGAAACAACATTGCGACAATATTAGTAAATTATGTTATATAATCACGGATGTTACATTGTAGTAAGACTAATTTCTAAAGATTTAAAGCCCTCGAGTTTGGATTATTGGTCTATTGTTGAGTTTCCATTTGATAATATTTTTGGTCAAATTCAAAAAATTTGATGAAATTGAACTAAATTAACTACTACATCCGTTTTACCTATATATGCAGTTGATCAGCACGTAAATAAAAAAATATATTATTTTGATTTTTTACTAAGAAAATAAGATTAAAAAATAAGAGGTAAAAATGTATTTTAAAGTTAAAAAGTAAAATAATTGTGAGTAAAATTTGAAAAGTAAATAGAAAAAAAAGTAGATAAAATACTCCGTATTTTAAAATAAAAAAATAAAATAATTATTTTCTCTTGAATAGTTTGCATAATTAGTTAGGACATCAAAAAAATGTGCATAAATAGTTGGTACAAGTTACTACAATTTTTATGATTTGATTGACCAAATTAAAATCAAGTCAATTTAAGAGATTAAATGGAGACTAAACTATTTTTGAAAGAGTAGCAAAATTCTTTGCCCTCTTAACTCGATACCTATATACCACTGACTATCAATATTTATAGACCATCAAATATTCAAATACAATAATTTTACCTATTATAATTTGAACGATTATAACATAATGTGGACTATAAGTTGTATGTATCTACTATATGTTGGGTTAATCAAATTTCGTACTAATTAAGTGTCCAATACAGATGTTTAGATTTATATAGTTATCAAATACACTACACTAATTAATTGCATATATTATTGAAAGAAAACAATACTAATGAAAATTGGTGTTAATTAACTGTCATTAACTTCAGATTGGTTGTGGAATGTTGGTGAGTTGACCAAATTATTTCTTTTAAACTTTTAATAATTGCCCAAATACTAATATAATTAGTTCTTTTATATAAGTACGGTAGATGATCATTTGTTTCATAAAATACAGTAGAAACTCCGTACAGTCGTATCGTTGGGACCGAAAAAAAATATTACTATAGAGAGTTATTCTTATATAGAGTTTTACAAAATAAAAATAATTTTTTTTATAAAAAATAATATAAATATAAAAATAATATAAATACAATATTATCTATCTTTAAATTCACAAAATCAATTTAATATTTTTGAATAATAATTGTTGACTATATATGTGTAAAAATTGTGTTTAACATACAAATAAAATAAAATATTAATGAATCTAAGGACTGTAAACTTTGATCATATACTATATGTTATTGATTTTCATAAATATTTCAATTCATCTTAAACATGTTATTGATTTTAATAAATAAAAACATTATTAATAAATATTTTTATTATATATTAATCATTTATTCTTGTATAGAGGTATAAATTCTTAAGACGAGACCTAAAAAATGTATGACTTATGACAATGTGGAGTTTATTCCTATTTATAATTGGTCCCAAGTTGGGACTTGCATTTTTTATTACTATAGGAAATTTATTCCTATATAGAGTATTTTACTGTAGAAAAAAGATTTATTTTAATGAGACGAGAGGAATAATAATTTTAAAGAATTGTGTGAGGAATTTGTTTAATTAATAAATGATCATCAAATTCAATAAATGTGATTTTGGCAATATAATTTGGCAACGGTCATTGGTCATTGTAATTACTCCAATAAATAAAGTCGATGGGCATAACACACCCACGTGTTAATGTTATTTATGTATTTGTTTGAAACAATCATATTTAGGAGCATATAACACTAACCTTCTTAACAAAAATATTAGATAGGAAATATGCATTCCTTTCCAAGTATTATGCACCAAACATGAATAAATCGCGATTTCGGGATTCTCTTTAGGCACGGGTCTTGAAAAGAGAGTGTCATATAGCTTGATAGATTTTTACTATGTCTTATGTTATTTGTCACTTTTGGCTTTTTGAAGAGCTAACATGTACAGTTCACTATGCGCAGTATTGTACAGTTCACTCTTTATTTTATATGATATTGACTTTTACCCAAAAAAAATATAAATAAATTAAAGTGGAAAATGAATGAATATTCAAAATAAAATTGATCATATTTATTATTAGTTGAATTATCAATTTTTTGTTTAAATTTAATAAAAAAATACATAATTGATAGGTACTGTTTGAGTGTAAGTGCCAGTAAAAGTGACATTTTTAATAATGCTTGAAACATACATAGTATTTTCTATTTTCTATGTTTCATAATTGTTTGTACATTTTTTTTTTCTGTTTTCTCACAATTGTTTGCACGCACTAGAATGTTGTTTGAGTTCGAAGTGTTGAGAGAATGTACCATGGGAACATGAACCAGGATAACTGTGTGACTTCGATCCAGAGGCGAGAAAGCTTCAACATATTGAAGGAAGAAAAAGAGAGAAGTTTCAAAACATTGAAAGGAAGACTTCAAACAATGCTGGCAGGAGCTATGTCCTACAGTGCTATAATAGAGGGTGACTATGTCCTTAGTGGAAGAACTAAGATGACAATAATTATTAGTACTTAGTGCGTTCTAGTTCTCGAACTCTGCACTATGTTTTTTAATGAACTTCATTACTTATGTGTACTTGTTATATTGTATTGGTTAAGGTATTCTAAGTCTATTAGGATTTGGATCGAAGTGCTACACAATTTGAAAAAATATACTACAAGACTTTGAAGTCATGGGTTAACTTTGAAGGCATGTTGAACCCAAGTCTCAAAGAGATTGAAGTCTCTCGGAGAGGACTTTGAACAAGTGTCATCTTCCCACCAAAAGACAAACAACTACAGTTCAACATAGCTCTGGAGGAAATCCTGCTAAGGTGTTGATGCCAGGAGCACGAAGAGTTAGAAGACATTACTAAGGGACTTCATACTCGCAAGCGAAAAAGACAGAAAGTTGTTAGTGCTAAAGCCCATGGTGCGAAGTCTTGCTAGAGTCCGAAGAACCCGGAGCTTTGTCGGTGATGGAATCTCGAATATTTCAAGGAAGATACTTTGAGCTCGGCCTACTAAGCGGAAATCTCGGAGGCACTTTAGGGTTTCCTCATCGAGGTTTATAAATAGTCCTTAGATCATTTGTACAGTTCAACACTTTTAGTTGGATAATTTTAGAGAGAGAAATATTGTAAGTCGTGGGTTTCACTAGAAAGTCTTGTCAATTTACTTTGTTGTACTATACTAGGAAAAGTTCCTTAGAAAGAGTTCATAATAGTGTGCTTGATAGTCTGGTAGTTCATAGAGGCACTAGGTAGTCTTTGAGTTTATCAGACTTGTTTTTTTTATCGTATGACCTTTTCTACAAGTTTGCTAGAGTTTGTAAATGTTTGATTGAAAAGTGTTCATACCACCATAGTAATACAAGAAGTTTATTTGACAATCTCTAAATTTTGTTGAGTGCTTTACTTAACTGTTAACACTTTAAAGTGCTACGAATATCAACAGAGTATCAACAGAGTAGTCCTGGATACTTTAGTTCACGGCACTATATAGTCCTACAACACTACATAATCTTGTTTCCTACACTTTATATTGCTACCAGTGCTGCCTTGAATACTTGTCTACAACATTACATAGTCCTGCATCACTCCACTATTGGAGGGCCTAACACAATTTTAATTGTGAAATATGAAACATAGAACACTACCATAGTATGGAGCATATGCTATTGTATATATTGTGTAGGGAGAATAAAGATCACTTAAAGTAAAAAAAAGATTGTGTCAACATAAAATTATCTTACTAAATTGTGAGAATTTCTGAGTACAAAATATCTGATATAATTCTACAAAATTACATTAATCATTTTGGCTATATTGCACAATTCTACTGTATTTTAGACTTTTTTATAGCATAACTTAAAATAAAATGTGGGCCATAGCAGAAAATGGATAATATACGACGGGTGGAAGGTTAAAAATGTCTTTTCGTTAGTTAGCTACCGGCAGTAGAAAACTGATAGAATAGCAGAAAGCAGGAAGGTGAAGTGTGTGTTTTCAGTTCCACACTTTTATTTCTTGCAAAAATATAAAATAAATACTCCCTACATATAAATATATACCTGATCCTATTTCTTCTTCAATATTTATTATTCCTTCTTTTTCTCAGCAAAACTCCGAGCATCTGATCCTCCATGTATCCCTCATTCGTAATAATAAGCCCACCCATGACTTCAGGTTTTGTTTCTCTATCTCTCTGTTTTTTATTGTTTTTTTTTTCTGGCGATGTTACTTTTGCTCTAGGTTTTGTGATCTCTCTCGTTTCACTGAATCTTGGTCAAAATGGAAATGTGGGTTCATTAACTTGCTTGATTCGCCAATCGCCACACGGGTTTGAGATTTTGTTTAATTCTTTTTTAGCAATTGGGGGTTTTTGTAGCTTTGGTTTCGGATCGTTAATTTCTGGGTTTATTTTTCTCAACTTGGAAAGAGATCTTTTTTTTCTCCTCTCAAAAAACGATGATATTATCTCTGGGTTTTATGATTTGAAAATTTTCTGTATAGGGATTTTTGTTTTTTTTTTCTTTCCCGGATCTGTGAACTTCTAGTTTGTACTTGATAGTGTGAGGATCGATTTTGCTATTTACATGAAGTTTCTTAAACGAGTTTGTTTCTGTTAAGAGGGTTTTGGAATGTTATGTTTATTTTTGGAATTTATCCACTGTCTTTAGATGGGATTGAGTTTCAGATCTGGGGTTTAGAAACTAGTGTTTTCCTCTTGATGATTTACACTTTTATACTTTTATTATTTCCAACCCAAATTGTATAAGGATTCCATGAATGGCACCATTGCTGTCTTGCATTTTCAAAAAAAAAACCGATGTCGATGAGTTTTGTTACTTACACTGCTTCAAAGCTTTTTTCATTTAACGTGTAGTAAATACTCGTTTTATTTACTTGACAGCTCATTCGTTTGATTTGTTCTTCAAAGTGTCTTTGGGTGCTCAATGTTTTATAAACCTTTTCGGTACATGTTTGGTTCGTATCTCATCTCTTAACTGCGGATATATTGCTGGAGACGTTCATCATATAAGGAAATTAATGCCGGTTAAGTAATTAGGGTGCTTATGACAAGAATGAGTTGTCACATTAGATTCGTTTTCCTACCTTATGACAAGAATGAGTTGTCACATTAGATTCGTTTTCCTACCTTTCTTTTTAGTATGCTTATCTTGTATTTATCTCTTTATTAAATATGCTTTTAAGATTGAATTCCTACGGGGAATGCGAATTAACAATTAATGCTCTACTCCTTTTCTATCTTTTTTTTCTAGGTTTAGTATCCGGCGGAGTATAGATTGTTTTGTTTGCGGTTATAGTCGTGTGCATCATTTGTTTCTTCAATCTCTTGGCTTCACTCATTTGAGAAATAAGCCCGCGACATGGGTTCTCGATTCCCCTCCCATCAGCTCAGCAATGGCCTCTTCGTATCGGGTCGACCCGAGCAGCCAAAGGAGAAAACCCCAACAATGAGCTCAGTGGCTATGCCTTACACCGGTGGTGATATCAAAAGATCAGGAGAACTTGGTAAAATGTTCGATATCCCAACCATGGATGGCTCTCGATCCCGGAAATCAGGGCCCGTAAACAATATCCCTTCCCGGACGGGCTCTTTCGCTGGAATCTCTTCCAACTCGGGCCAGCTGAATTCAGTCGGTCGTGGTCTTGTCTCAGGTGGTGGTGTCCCTGGCTCTGCTTCCATGAAGAAGACGAATTCAGGCCCACTCAACAAACATGGGGAGCCATTGAAAAAATCTTCAGGCCCTCAGGGAGGTGGGCCCAACGCCTCACGCCAGAACTCTGGCCCTCTTCCTCCGGTCCTCCCAACCACAGGCCTCATCACATCTGGGCCCATCACATCAGGCCCACTGAACTCATCGGGGGCTCCTCGGAAGGCGTCCGGCCCACTGGAGTCGATGGGGTCCATGAAGATGCATAATGCTTCTGTTATTAATAATCAGGCTGTTAGCCACCTTAGCCAAGATGATGAGTACTCCTTCCGTAAGAGCTTCCCAAAACCCATTCTTTGGGCTATTATTCTTCTGTTTGTGATGGGATTTATTGCTGGGGGGTTTATACTCGGAGCCGTTCGCAACCCAATTCTTCTTGTTGTGGTGGTGGTACTTTTTGCTTTAGTGGCAACTGTATTTACCTGGAATACTTGTTGGGGAAGAAGGGCTATTACAGGTTTTATTGGTAGCTATCCAGATGCCGAGTTACGGACTGCAAAGGATGGCCAATTTGTCAAAGTTTCTGGGGTATGTTAATATCTATGCTGATTGTGCCGTTCGTTTTTCGCATTCCCATTTCCCATTTCTTTAGAATCACGCTTCTTTCTTGAAGGCTTGAGCCCTTTTGAAATCCAATTCACAGTTCTGGGTTCTGGCGATTGATAAGAATGTGCAAACATGGTAAATATAGTGATAATTACTGAAAACATCCTTGAGGTTTAATCTAATGACAGAGTAATAGTATAATTTTTTTCAAAAAAATTACTAATACGGAGGGAGTTTGATTTAGTGTAAAAATTTAGGGGCTAGCTGTAATATTTATGTATATATGATTTCTTTTTTCTGTAATTTTGTTTTCTTTCCTTTTAAAGGGTTAAAAGTAAGACAAAAAATACCATGGGTGTTTTTTGTAATTTGAAAGGTAGTTGAGTTAAGGATAGTATTCTAACTAGTCCTATTACATACGTGTTCCAGAGAAATTCTCCATATTTATATTTTAAGAAGGGAAAACCAAATTATGGTGACTATCTAATTAATGTTCTGATACAGTTGTAGTCTTGTAGATATGAAGCTGTGTATTTTATAATAGCTAGGACTAGAGCTCAATTAATGGAATTATATACTCATTAAATAAATATTACTCGTACTTTTTAATAAATATACTCATTATGGCCATAGTTGTTCTGTGATGATTCGATTCTTACATTCTCGTGTTGATATTTGTGTTTCCTAAATTTACCTCTCAATGAAATCTTATGTTGGCTGGTTATAAAATGTTTTTTTGGGGGGTTTTGTTCTAAGTTCTAACAAGTTAAGGTCTACTTTTTATTTTGAAGGTCGTCACTTGTGGAAATGTCCCCCTTGAATCATCATTCCAAAGAGTCCCTAGATGTGTTTATACATCCACAAGTTTGCAAGAGTACAGGGGATGGGATTCAAAAGCAGCCAACCCCACACACCGCCGCTTTACATGGGGCCTACGCACATTGGAGGTGAAGTTATATTTCTTATATGTTCTCTTTTTCATTGTAAAAATCATACAAAGCAGAAACCATTCTGCTCCTTACTAATCTCTTGGTCAATATGGAGTTTTATTTCAATTTCATGTCAAGAAAATGGACTCACAATTCAAATGGGCTTTGTATGAGAGTAACACTATAACCATTTGTATAGAAACCTAAACAGAAAGTTGTTTTCATTAGTAATCTAAATAAAATGTATGGAAAATTGCTCTTTATCCTCACCTGGTTATACTCCATTCTCACCTGATTATACAAGGGACGCACAGCAATGTCCATTGGATGATTTGACCCTTTTATCTTTTCCTATGACTATTTCTCCTACATAATAATATAATATTAAATTTTGGACTTTTTACCAAGAACCCTATGAGTATCATTTTCTTGTGCTGAACTGTTCTTTTTATCATATTTAATAATAACTGCAGAGGCACGCTGTTGATTTCTATATTTCCGATTTCCAATCCGGTTTGAGAGCATTGGTGAAAACGGGGTATGGTGCGAGGGTGACCCCGTACGTGGATGAATCTGTTGTTGTCGATATCAATCCAGCGAACAGAGATATGTCTCCTGATTTTGTCAGGTGGTTGGGAGCAAGGAACCTTTCGAGTGATGACCGTGTTATGCGACTCAAAGAAGGGTATGAGTCTTATTATCTGTGACTCTGAAATTTGCATATTTTGCAAAAAAAATTGTCTATGTTGCTTGTAGTGAAAAATGCATGCCTTGCTCAAATTTACAGAAGAAAAGCCCTACTTTTAATTTTTTTAAGCTGTTAGTTACAAAAGTACCCTTCAGATTTGACCTAATTACATAAAATGGTGACTTTCTAAATTACAAAACTTAATCCTGTGGTTTTATTTTGTCTTGCATTTACCTCTCTTAAGCAAAAAATAACATTTCAAAAACCCCATTGCATTTAGAAAAACACTGTATTTTCTTTTGTAATCAAGCCAGACCCCTTCGTTACTTGCTTTAATCATCTGTCTATGGTTTATTACAAATACACCTTACATTTCTAGTTTACAAATTACGTGCATATGGAAGGGAGCCATATCAGCAAATACAGACTTCATAGGGGTGCACATTTGTGTAATTTTACAAGATACCTAGATGATTTTTTTGTCATTTTTGGTCATTCATCTACATCATTGTGTGTTAATTTGGCTTTGCTTCTTGAAATCACTTAGGTACATCAAAGAGGGTAGCACCGTAAGTGTGATGGGCGTCGTGCAGCGTAATGAAAATGTCCTAATGATTGTTCCCCCGTCGGAGCCATTCTCAACTGGATGCCAATGGAGTAAATGCATTCTTCCCGCCAGCCTGGAAGGCATCATCTTGAGATGTGAGGACACTTCAAGAGTCGATGTCATACCGGTTTAGCGAGTTTGTTTTGCAGTCTCCATTAGTCGGTAAATTTCCTTGAAAAGGGTGGGCACAGAGCAAGTCAAGTTCACCATCGTGTTGACCGGGGTGGGTGTATAGTTTTCATGTATTTTCTCTCCCTCTCCCGTTTCCCATCTCATTTTGGTCTTTTTTTTCTTTCTTTCTGTGTGAATTTATTATAGTACAGGGGAGGGAATTAAGGTTGAGTATTAACTGAGAAGTTGAAGCTTTATTTTTTATTATTCTTTTTTTTTTTTCAGTTAGAATATTTTTGGTTAATTTGATGAATTCTTGGGCTTGTGAAGAATTCCTTGTTAAAGAATTAGCTTGTTTTGATGGTGAATGTTTAATATTTTATTGGCTTGTTGGGAATATTCTTTTGTCTATTTTTTAGACTGTACAAATACATGTTTTTTCTAGTGCATTTTATTTTAGCTCGTGTGCAATTCAAAACACTTCTTAAAGAGACACTCCTAAAAAGGGGCTGAGTGGATATATGTGGTTAAGTGGAGGGCTGAGTGGATATATGTGGTTAAGTGGACTTTCGTTGTTGGAGCAATGTTGAAGGATGAAGATAGAAGGGATGAAGTATTCTGATGAGAACCTGTCCCTGAGAGAAGTACGAGCGAGTACTCGAGGTACCTATATACGAGACATTGTACGAGTTCTTACGAGTCAATTGTCGAGGCTTCAATAAAAGATGATACATTCTAATATATGGCCAAGGCGCTAGTGCGGTTATGGCTCAGTTTGGCCAACTCCTATGCCAATTCTCAACAATAATTGTAGTATTTTTCTAGTAAGCGAACTCCAATCTCAAACATCTCAACACCTTAATATTTTGAAAACCCCAAATATATATCCTGTCAATGTATCTATCCTGTAAAACTCTACAAATCTTTGAGGAACCAATAACTAATGATATAACTATAAGTCATCCAGAGCTCTTCAAATATTTGGGATATCAACTTCTCCACCTTTGCACAGTCCTTTCACCATACCAACCACTCTCACCATGCACTACCATTTCGATTTATGATAAGAATGGAAAACTGTAGGTGAATTAAAAGAAAGGGGATAAATAAATGAGTATCCAACAATAAATTCCAGAATAATATAATAGTGAAATATGGAATGTTTTATTGATATAGTTATATTTCAAGAAAAAACTGAGTATCCCATTAAGATACTCAAACTAGAATCAATCAATCCAACACTACAAGCTTCTTGTACTCCTCCCCAGAAATAGCAGCATCCAAGACTGACTCAGGATCCATAATCCCACCTTCCTCCAGAAACAATGTCATCAAATTCTTCGAGTACCCGCTGACGAGCGCAACCCCCGGTTGCTTTGACGGCACTGGTGTTGCTATCGAGTTCCTCAGGTTCCAAAACACAATCTCCGGCACACAATTGCCATACCCTCTCTCCGTAAACTTCCTCACAATCGTCTGATAATCAGTCTCCCATGACCCTGCAGTACCAGAATAACCATAATGCCGTGGAGTGCGACTAGCCTGGTCAAATTCCATGTCACTGAATACGAACAATCTCTTGATCATCTCTTCAGGCTTCAGTTTCCCATTCACAGCCACCTGCAGCAATAAATCAAACACCTTCTGGAAATCAGTGTTCATCCCCCACTTCATTCTCCTCACAAACTCCGTCTTCTTCTTCAAGCTAGACCCTTTGACAATCTGGAGCTCGGGATTTTCACTGAAGGTGATGAGTTTCCCTTTCCATGGCTCTTCACTCAATTCCGAAACTAGAATCCCCAGCGCCACTGAGACTTCCATCGGAGTTCCACTCATACTCCCCGAGACATCACAGATGGCCATGCAGTTGTTCAGTTTCCCCTTCTTCGCCATATCATCCACCATCCTCTTCCACTGAAGCTCAGCCACCTGAGCTCCATCATAGTCATTCAACGAGGCAATTATCTCGTGAGGAAGCAATGCACCCGCAGCTATCTTTGCCTCTCCCTTCTTCACCTTCTCGAGATACTCTTTAAACCTTTCCTCGTCGTGCTTGTAGAATTTGCCCTTGTATGTTTTCATGGCCACAGAAGCCACTCTGCCGTATGGGAGAGAACTCCAATCATTGGCTCCCATGTACACCTCAGGCAACTCCAGGGCTTTACGCAGTGGGACTAAAACTTCCTTCCTCAAACGATCCCTCACGCGATAGGCATAATGTGCCTCTTCCACTCCTTCGTACTCTGGATATTCATCTCTCGGGAACACCTTTCTACCAATTGATTCACACAACAGCGTGATCACATCGTAAGAAGAGTCGAGGGACGGGCACCACTTGGCAGCAAGGCTGATCTTGTTCGACTTCCCTGAACTCAGCAACTTCATGTCTGACCTCAAGCACAAGGCGAAATAATCCGACACGCGTTCGTGCAGGAACTTGAAATCGGGGTCGCGGTTGAATCTCTCCAACACGTTTTTAGCCCTCTGTAACCTCTTCTCCTCGCGGCTCAATTTCGGTTCGGTTTCCTTCATCAACTCACTGAACCTATTTCCGCCATTATAAGCACTGGATCTACCACGATAACCATGCCTACCAGATCTACCACGATAAACATGTCCACCGGATCTACCACGATAAACAGGTCTATTGAATCTATGACCTCGTGCAGTTTTTTTACCTTGCTGCTTCCGCATTTCCATCATCTGCTTCCTCTGCTTGCGCGCCTCCTTCGCTGAATCCCACATCTCCTTCCTTTGCTTCCACTGCTGATACGCGTCCTTGGCCAGTTTCCGGGCGTCGGAGCCTTCTAGAAGCCGGAACAGAATCTCGAGCAGATCCTTGTAGTACCCGAATTCCGCAAACGAAGCCACGTTGCACGCCAGGGTTTTGGGGTGGTTTTTGTGCAGCCAGAGCGCCGCCGTGTATCCCCCTTCCTTGTCGGATTTGCCGGTGCCTCTAACACCTCGCAAATTGCAGAGGAGCTTCAAGGTCTTCAGCGGGTCGTGTTTCCAGGCGAGCTCGAGGCGTTGGGTTAGGGTTTGGGGAGGCGTATCGGGTACGACGTGGAAGAAGAAATCCAAGCATGGATTACCGGTCGATAGAAAAGTGGGAGAACCGTTCTCCGTGAAGCCCATGGGCGGGAGTACGGTGTTGTTAAAATTTTGGACCATGAGGTCCATAAATGGATCCTTCTTGGTGGTGGTGGCGGCGGTGGGGGAGGGTGGTTGGTGGTGGATTTCGGGAGGTCCGAGAAGAGAGACTTGGATTGATGATGGTAGTGCCATTGTTATTGTTTGCTGTGTTGAGAATTGGGGGTTTTCAGAATGCATATTTATTGGAGATAATGGTTATATGAGATCACCGACTTTATTTTATATTTTAAAAATATAATTAATAAATCGTATTGCTTGGCCTCCAAGCTTGAGAAAATGGGTATTTTAGTAGTATAAAAATTCAGTTAAATTTATTTTAAATTTTTGATTAAAAAATGTGATTGGTTTCATGTAAATAATCTTTAATAATTATTCATTTTGATATCTTCTTAATTAACTTGTTTAAATGCAAAATATAAGAAAAAAAACTCTCTCCTTTTATTTTGTTAATGAAATAATTATGTTTCTAAAGAATGAGTTAATTTTTAAATTGGAAAATTAAAATTAATTTTTATTTAAAATTAGAAAAGTATATATATGAAAAAGTAGTATAATAATTTTTTTGAAGTGTACGTGTAGGATGTTCGTAAGAAAATGTTATGTAATGCCCTTTTTCTTAATTAAATTAAAACAAAACACTATTTTTAATTAGTATATAAATAAACATTCTATTAATTTTGGCTTTTATTAATTTTTTTATTAAATATTAAATTTAAAATGAAATTGAAAATCATCTTCAAATTAATACATTAAAAAATAATTAACGTTTTAAAAAGATGAACTCACGCTCAGTACAATAAATCTATAACAATTCAAAGATAGCATACATAAATATTAATAAATCTATAACAATTCAAAGATAGCATACATAAATATTAGTTCACGTAAAAGGCATAAGGATATAAACAATCGATTTTAAATATATGGTTCACACATAACATAAAATATATGTACACAAATTTTATAAATTCTTATAATATCATTCGATCTTTCAAACACATTTCACATATTATAACGTAAACACGTGAAAAATGAAAAATAGAAACTTTTATCTCGAAAATGACGTAAAAACATTTAAAATTTGTATTAGTGTGATACAGTAGAAACTCTATATAGTAATACTCCATAGGAATAAACTCTAGTAATAAAAAATCAAAGTCCCAACTTGGGACCAGTTATAAATAAGAATAAACTCCACATTGTCATAAGTCATACATTTTTGAAATCCCCTCTTAACGATTTATACCTCTATATAAGAATAAATGATTAATTATATAATAAAAATATTTATTAATAATATTTTTATTTATTAAAATCAATAACATGTTTAAAATCACTTAAAATATTTATCAAAATCAATAATGGTCAAAGTTTATAGTCCTTAGATTTATTAATATTTTATTTAATTTGTACGTTAAACACAATTTTTACAGTCAAATTTTATTATTCAAAACTATTAAATTGATTTTGTGAATTTAAAGATAGATAATATTGCATGTATATTATTTTTATATTTATATTATTTTTTATACGAAAAAATTATTTTTATTTTGTAAAACCCCATATAAGAATAACTCTCTATAGTAATATTTTTTTCTGGTCTCAACGATATGACTGTACGGAGTTTTTACTTATTCATAAAATTATATTTGTAAAGCTGTGTTGTTTTGGATTCATTAATAGTTAATTTAAAATCGAAATATAATAATTAATTTATATTATATTATTGAAGTATATACTATACATGCTCATGCATGTCTCCATGCACTCAAGTTTAAAGTTTGGGGCCCGTTTGTAATTAAAATAGTTATTTTGTGTCTTTAAGCTTATTACACTTTGGTCCATGATTTTAAGTTTTAGTTGTTTATGTTGTTCACCTTTGTTATTAGGATTTGGTGTTTTGCTTCTTATACATATAAGAGCTGGGAGTTTGTATTCCATACAAACTATAGTACGTACTTAGAATGCTGATAGAGTGAACTATTATTTGCATTAAGTGAAAACGTTTATTGATACGTCAATATATAGAGTAGAACACAATCGTAAAATAAGAAAACAAGATAAACAATAAATAATAAAAGATAAACTAGAATCATAATAATATATTAGTAACACACTCCCACCCAAAAATATTACTAGCCCAAAAATACACAAGCCTTACTACGAGGTTCGAATTTGGTCTTTGCGTAGTCGCGGAGGCAAGGATACACGCGACAACCAAAGACATGAAAACTCTAATATGCAAGGGTCTAAACGAAAATTATTTCAAAAGGAGATTTGTGGGCGAGGTCTGTAGTGGGTAGTCGATTTATAATGTATATGGCCGTGCTGAAAGCGTCAACCCAACGAGATAAAGGAGTCGAAGAGTGGAAAAGCAATGTGAGGCCTAATTCTGTAATGTGACGGTGCTTTCGTTCGGTTCGACCGTTCTGTGCTGGAGTATGAGGACAAGAAATGAGAAGACGGATGCCAGAAGATGCGAGATGTGATCGTAGGCGATGATTGGTGAATTCCGTACCACCGTAACTCTGAAACTGTTTTATTTTGCGAGAGAATTGTGTTTCAACGAACTTCTGAAAAAGTAGAAATGTATCCACAAAATTGGATTTTGCATGGAGTGAGTAGAACCAAGAAAATCGAGATCGAATGTGATGGAGTTGTATTCTAAATGTCTAGTTTAGTGCAAATACGGAACTCCTTATCTATACCTTAATTCGATATATGATTCAAGCATAATTGCATTTAATGCAATAGTCCTTGATGTATACGTTGTAGACAGTATGGCGTGAGGAGACACGCGGAAGATCATACTGTCGGTTACTCGTATACTATCGAACAGTAGCTCACGACTTAGATGGACAGGGACAATCCATCGGTACGTCGTAGTGTGACTGGTAGATAGTCGGTCTTGACTATCATGTTACACTCGTACACTTGGTGTATTGAGCAGGACCACGGGAGGGCGTTCGATTTATACTAATCGCAGTAATCGAACTAGACCTCAGAAATTACGGATATACGAATTCTTAATCCCTATATAATTATAGGTGCGTGTGTCCAATTATCGGTTCTTTAATATGCCAATGAGTGAGACTAAATGATTAGTCGAGATTCTCGGTAAATTGGGGATCGTAATTGTACGCACGGCATGCTATAGATTATAGACAGGAAACCGTGTCCCGTTTATCGGGTTGATGACGTCCCCGAGATGAGCTCATAAAGTTTATCATGTAAACCCTGCAGGTGGATTCGTTCCACATGATAATAAGGATGAGTGGTACTAGTCTCGGATAATAAGAAACGAATTAATTTAATTATTAGTAATTAAATAAATTCGTGGACGTTCGATATCTTAAACACGGGGAAAGTCGTATATGTAATTTCGGCGGAATTATTATTGTTGAATAATATTAAATTAATTTCGGGAATTCAATTATTATTATTTAGTGGAATTAATAATAATTAAAAGTGTAATTAATTAAGGATTTCTTTTTAAAGACTCCGAGTTAATTAATATTACATTTTAACCCTTAATTAATTTATCCTTAGGTCCCTAACGTAACTCTATATAAACCCCCCCTTGCCCTCTCCTAAGACCTACAGTTCGCCGCAACATTTTATTTCGGCAGAGAAAAATAATTGTTAGCGCAATTAAAAAGTTTCTCTGTTAAAATAAAATAGTTAACGCAAATATAATTTTTCTCTCAGAGAGAATAATTAAAACATTGCGCTGGTTTGAGAAAGGAGAGAGCGGACAAGGAATTCCAGCGGATCGTTGCCCACACAACGGCTGGAGTCGGGAAGAGTCATACGTTAGAAGCTCTAAGGTCTCAACCATCGACCGATAAGGTATGAGATCGAATTCCTTTTTCCGCAATTATTCGATCTCGGTTTTTATCTCGTTGATCATACTTTGAACGTAGATCGGGTTCCGTGGCTTGGATGTGATATTCTCGGACTGCTGGGAGGTTTCTGACCTCCAGCGTGGCAGTCGGATCGAGAAAATCGCGTCGGAACAGCCGGAACGGGCGGATCGCGCCGCTGTTCGCAGCAGGCAGGCGACCGCCAGAGGGGCAAGCGCCCGCTCGCGACAGGTCGCGGGCGATCGCCTGAGCAGCAAGCGCTCGCTTGCCTTGCTGCGCGAGCGGTCGCCTGGTAGGCAGGCGGTCGCCTGCTCCGGGCAGATCGTGAGCCGCGGCTTCGGCCGTGGCGGACGCGCGATCTCTTGGGTGGGCGGCCATGGCTGTCCGAGGGTGACTTCCAGAAGTCGATTGGGGACGTCCGGATGTTCGAGTAGTCGAACGGACGCATCCCGGGTACTCGATTCCCAACAAATGGTATCAGAGCCGGTTTTGTTCGTTCTTAGTATGTTATGGCCAATTTATTTTTGATCTTTTGTGCTGTATGTATGTGGTTTTGATTAAACTCTCGGGCTTGTCGAGATCGTTTTATTTTTGGAAAGTTGCTTGTTTGTAATAGATAAAAACGACGGGTTGAGTCGTTAGGTTTATTTATTTATTTCGTCGTTTCCGGGCATGTATAGGGTCGATCACCTTGTATAGGATCGATGCCGGATTTAGTAGATTTATTCTTGTAATTTTTCTTACTAATTTTGGTGGATCGAGACGAGACCAAAATCCGGAGAAACGAGGATCGAGGAGGGCGAACCGGCAACGGGCAGCCATCGAACACACCCGGTGTTCGCGACGGGCAGCAGCGGGGCTGGGGTTCGTTCGACCCCACGGACGACTCAACGAGGCTCGAGACGAGGCTCCAGTGGGAGGAGTTCGTCTCTTGACCCTCGAGCGAGTCGGTGGTGGACCGAGATCGAGACGAGCAACGAGATGAAGTTCCAAGAGACGTGCATTGGAGAATACTTAAGGCCATAATAATCGGGGCCACGTTAAATGCCTTTTACGTGTTTTACGTGCTTTTATTATGCTTAATTATTTTATGCATGTTATCCCTCAATCGTAAAATACTAAGTGGGAGAGGGATTGGAAACAATCCCGCGGTCTCCATTCTCTGTTTTGAAAGTGTTGTGTATCGACTTACGAGTTGGATTTAGTGTCATCCTCCCTATCGGATAAAGTCGGTACACGGACATCACTTGATCAAAATTCGAATTAAAATTCCACTTATAGAATTGAACAATTATATTTTTCAAAAGCAAGTGCCTAATCTGTCTTTCAAAGACTAAGTTCAACTCGACTCATTCTCACCCCGGGGAGTGGAATGGAGCCAAAGCGCTTGCTTATGTCGATGACACAGATTAGAGACATTCGAGTCATTCGATGACTAGATCGATTGTCTGGTTGGCTCCCTCACCTAGTGAGAGATAGGGCTCAATTGCATGATTGATCGCTGGTTAGAAACTTCGAGTTTCACTTACGAGATATCAAGCTTTGATTAATAAATTGTGAAATTTAATAAATGTAAGAATCAATTAACAAAGTTGTTTGTTTTAGTAAACGTCCACACTATCGTGGCTTGCTGAATGGAAACGGTACTTTGGGTTAATTAAGATTCTATGACATTTAAATAAGTGAGATTCAATTAATAAAGTTGTTTGTTTTAGTAAACGTCCACAAGAACGTGGCTTGCTAAATGGGAACGGAACTTTGGGATTAATTGAGGCTCGACAGTTATAGAAAGTCGTGGAGGACCGCATGTCAACGTAAACGTCCACAAGAACGTGGCTTGCGGTGGGCATGTAGTTCCCGAGCGGTGGACTTAGTACTGAGAAATGGTATACACTTAGGTACGCTTTATAGTATCCTCCCCATCGGAGTCACTGCTATAATGATGTACGACCAAAGTAAAAATCCAATTATAAAATCGTTTGGATTAGTATACGTCCACAAGAACGTGGCATGCTAGTCTGATGGGATTTTGGAAATGATTGGTAGTTTAATGACATTATTTGAGGGAAATGATATCGAATTAAACTCATTGTTTGTTTTATATGGTATTATTCCCATTAAAAGTCAACAAACTCACTGAACCTGTTTTGTATGGATTAAAGGAGAAACTTGGACATTGTCCTAACTGCAGAGGAGTACAATTATGTACTCCAAGTCAATTGACCTGCTGAACCAAATGAAGCTTCCACTCCTGAGGAAAGGAAGCTCATGGAAATGGATCAAGGCTCTGAGATGACGCGGAGCTACATTATGGCTTTTCATGTCAAATGTACTGCAACATCGGGATCAAGCCATGACCATTACCTATGATATGATGCTTAAACCTCAAGAAGCTTTTTGGTTATCAGGACAGGACAGCCGGGCAAAATGCAATGAGGCAACTCATGACGGCCATCGCATCCAAAGGAACACCCGTGAGGGATCACGTTCTTAGGATGATGTGCTATCTGAATAAGATAGAGATTCTAGGATCAGTTATCGATGGGGTAACCCAAGTCGATATTGTGCTCCAGTCTCTGCCGAGAAGTTTTGAGCAGTTCCGCCTGAACTATAACATGAATAAAGGGTCTTACTCATTGGCGGAACTCCTGATTGAACTTCAAGCGGCTGAGGGAATCTCTAAGGGCTCTCAAGCACTTGTGGTTGAGAAATTGGCTCTTCCTAGGCCTCCGGGCGGCAAAAGGAAGAAGAAGCAAATACGGAAACCCAGTGGGCCTAATATATCTGGACCACGGAATGGGACAAGCAAGCCCAAGGGGCAAGTGCTTCCGTTGTAAGCAGTCTGGATACTGGGAGTTTTAATTGTCCTCTCAAGCAACAAGAAGTTGACTCTTCTTTAGTCACCGAAACATGTTTAGTGGTAGTATCTGCCAGTACCTGGTGTGTGGATACGGGAACCACTAATCATGTCTGCACTTAATGCGGGGGTTCCAGGAAACCCGGAGACTTAGAAAGGAAGAAGTTATAACCTACATGGGCAATACTGTTAAGGTAACAGCCGTTGCAGTGGGAGATGTTAAATGTTTTAACGGTAGGATTTTAGTTCTAACAAATTGTCTTTATGTGTCGGCATTTAGAAAGAAATTTCATTTCGGATTTCTAAATTGGTTTAGAATGGATATTCCGTTTCTTTGGATGGTTTCCTACATATCAGAGTAGGAAACGGGGATATTATCTATTCTGTTACATTGATAGACAATTTAATACTAATTCCGTGTTCTTCCACGATGCAACACACCGGAGCTAATAACACATTGTCAAAACCCAATAAGAGTAAAGATCCTTCTAGGATGAATCAAATGTACTTATGGAATCTTAGGATAGATCATTCTAACTTGAGTATGATTCAAAGGGTGAAAGCTGATGGACTACTCAGCTATGTTGAAGGAAAGGACTTTCCAACCTTCGAATCATACTTGGAAGTTTTAATGACCAAGCAACCCTTTACGGTTAAAGGGAAAAGATCCAAGAAAGTACTAGAGTTGATTCGCTCTGATATATGCAGACCTCTTTGAGGAGTAAGGCATACTTATCAGAAAATGGGATTAACTCCCGACAGACTACACCATTTATGCCTCGGCAAAATAATGTGTTGTAAAGAAGGAATAGGACTCTTATAGATATGGGAAAGTAGACAATGAGTTATTCGGAGTTACCTAATTCGATTTTGGGATATGCCTTGGAAACAGCGGCGTTTATCCTAAACTTGATTCCTTTGGAAACTTGTACAAGATATTCGGCTGTTTATAGGATACCCTAAGAAAACGAATTGAGATATGTAATATAGTCCAAAGGACCAGATGTTCATTGATTGCATCAACGTTCGGTTCTTAGACATGGACTATATATGCAAGATCACAAGCCCAAGAGTAGAGTAATACTTAATGTGCTTAGAGGGACTGATCAAGACTTAGAACCAGCCTAACTGAGTAGTTCACTACTATAATCTTTAGTCACTAAAGATACACCGGAGCGTCGTCGTAGTGGGAGGGTTGTTAGACAACCCAACAGGTTCATGTTTATAGGTGAGTCTTCGGACTTGTTACCTGGAGAACATGAAGCCGAACCCTGGATCTATGACGAGACGCTGAAAGATCAAGATGCTCAGTCTTGGCAAAAGTCGATCAGGATTCTTTTGTCTTCACATGGAAGATGGAAGTCAAGACAGATTTCCTAAATCGAAGTCTTGACGGGGCCATCTGTGTGGGACAGCCAGAGAGATTCATCGAAAAGAGCCAAGAGCATTCGGTAAGCAAGCTTAATCAATCTTAGGATTGAAGGAAGCTTCAAGATCTTGGACACATGCGGACCTATGAGAAAATCCATTTAATGGATTCATTCAAGGCATGTTTAGGTCCTGTGTGTAATAAAGATGTGACAGAAAAGATGTGGTGTTTTCTCATTATTTATGTAGACGACATCCCTCTAAATTGGCAACAATATGAAGGATGTTATCGGACATAAAGGGATGGTTGTCTGAGTAATTCAATGTAAGAGACTTAGGAGAAGTCGGGAATGTTCTTGGGATCAAAGTTATAAATGATCGCCAGAAAAGGACATAGAACTTATCTCGAGCCTCATACATAAATACAATTCTTACTCGTTGCAGCATACAGAATTCCAAAAAAAGGTCTTCACCTTTTAGATGTGGAATTCATCTATCTAAAGTTTTGTGTCCGACACAATAAAGGAGATAGATGAAGATTAAGCAGTTCCCTACACCTTAATGGTGGGAAGCTTAATGTATGTAATGCTATGCACGAGACTGATATCTACTATGCCGTGGGCATGGTGGTGAGATATCATAGTAATCCTGGAAAGGATCACTCGATTGATGTAAAGAACATGTTTAGGCTCCTGCAGAGGACCAGGAATTATGTTCTGAGTTACAAAGCAGTCAAGTTGTTTCCTTTGGATTACATAGAATTGGATTTCCAAATCAAACAGGGACAGTCGAAAGTCGAAGTCAGGCTATGTGTTCTCACTGTGAAGTGGAGCAGTCACATGGAAGAATGTAAAGCAGCGATGCATTACGGACTCTACCATGGAAACTGAAAGGATAACGGCCTCTGAGAAAGTTAAAAGGTCAGTGTAGCTCCAGAACTTCCTAAGGGACTTAGATGTGGTTTCTAGTTCACCCAAAGCTATTTTGAATAGCGGTATTGGAAAACTTGAAATGCCACGAGTCCACAGTGGGAGATAACATGTAGAGCGCAAGTACTGTTGGAGTTGTGTACTTAATGTCTAGATTTAAGTATCGGTAAACTCCCGGTCATAGCATTTAACCTATTTAATTAATAAACAATTATTTGCAATTAATTATTATTAATTAATTATGCAAAATATAGTCCTGGATTTTATACGTTGTAGTTAGTATGGTGTGTCGGGCCCACACAGAAGATCATACTATCGGTCACTCGTATTTAATCGAACAGTTGCTCACGACCTAGATGGACACGGACCAATCCATCGGTATAGTCGTTGTGTGAGAGAGAAAATAATTTATCTTAATTATTTTATCACACTTGTACACTTGGTGTATTGGGCAGATCAGCTTGAGATTTATTGATTAGGATTACCTTAGATAATCAATTTAAATCTCAGAGTATTTTATTCTTAATCCCTGATATTATTGCGGGTGTGTATATTTAATATTAGAGACTTTGATTTTCCAAAGGAATTAACCGATTTAATTATTGGGTTAATTACCGGTAAAATTGGGTCGCTATATTTTATATATGACATGCCGTGAATACTTGACGGGAAAGTGTATCCCGAAAGGGTTGATAATATCCCCGAGATGAGTTCATAAGGAATTATTGTGTAAACCTCATGAGTGGATTCGTTCCGCACAATAATAAAGGTTGAACGGTACTAGTCTCGGATATAAGAGATGAATATTATTTATTGAGCAATAAATAAATTTATTCATGGATATTTAAATCTTAAATACACGGAATAAATAATACTAATCGGAGAAATATTATTTGATATAATATGGATTAATATTGGGAGTGCAATTTTATTTATATAGTGGAAAATAAATAAAATTTAATATTGATAAGGATTAATGGATTTGGGTTTGGACCCAATTTAATCTTCAATATTTAGAAGCCCAATATTTAGTCTCCTTATGATCCCCTACGTAGCCTATATAAGCACTACATGGTCTTCACTTTTCACAACATATTTAATTGACCTACGCCAATCATAAAGTCTTGGAGAGTGAAGGAGATCCATAGGAGTTCGATAGATCGTCGCCCACACGACGTTCGAACGAAGTGCGAGGAATAAGTAGGAAGATCGCAAGGTCGTCAATTGGATTCGTTTCTCCGTACAACAAATCGAGGTAATAATCGAGACCCCCTCTATGATTATATGCTTGTATTAATTGTGATATATACATGAACGCACGATCCGGGAAAACGACGAACCTCGGGGACGGGGATTCGAGATCCCCGGCGAGGATCGAACGCGGCGGTCGAACCCTAGGGTTCGGACCGCCGAACGCGCGACGAGAGGGGAGCCCCGGCTGGACGCCGGGGCACACGATCGAACCTAGGGTTCGATCGTCGGGGATCCGCCGTGGGCTGGTGCCACGGCGGGAGGATCCGCCGGCCACCCTCGTCGGAGGTGCGTGGCACGAGGAGCCCTCGGCTGGAGCCGAGGGGTGCGATCGATCCTCGGATCGATCGCGGGTAAGCTGCGGGGTCACCCGCAGCGACCCCGTACGTGCTGCGGGTTCGCCCGCAGCGGATGCGTGCGGGGCTCGGCCCTCGCGAGCAGCGAGTCACGCGACTCGCTGCGGGGCTGCTACGAGCAGCCCCGGGGATGCCTCGCGCATCCCCAGCGATCGTCCGTAGACGATCGCGAGCCCCTCGCGGGGGCTCGGCTGGCGCACGCGGCCTTCGGGCCTCGCTGGGCGTTCGGTCGGGCCCCGGCTCGTGAGGTGGTTCGCGTTCGTGGATCCGACTCGTGGGGGACTTCGGCTGGGGGCGGGCTGCGTGTCTTCGGGCGCGTAGTCTCCAAAGGTCGGACTCCTGCGGATGAGTCGGTGTTCCAATCTCCGGCGATCTAGGGATTTTGATCGGGTTATCGGTTCCGCATTTTTTTGATAACCCGGGACATCGAATCCCAGCAACTGGTATCAGAGCGTTTGGTTTCGTGTTCATGTATATATTCGATTATTGTTCTACCTTGCAGGATTTCCGGCTATCATGGTTAATTTAATTATTGCTTAATTAATTATCATGATTATTAAACTCTCGGACATGTCGAGATTCGTTTTGTGTGGTTGAATGTTTGTAATAGTAAAAATTCGGGGGTTGACCGAATTTAGGATTTATTATTACGTTCTTTATTTTCCGGAAAATGCATAGGGTCGATTTCATGTATAGAATCGATACCGGAATTGTAATTTAAATTTTGTAATTTATTTACGTTGGTTCGATGATGAGACGATCGCCGGAAGACGAAGACGTGTGACGAAGACGTAGAGGACGAACTACCGGGGATCGATCGAACCCCTTGATCGATCCCAAGCAATCGACCCAAAGGAGGGGTCGATCGCCCTCGGCTAGGGCTGCTGCCGGCGACGGTGGTGGCTGGTGGCTGGGCGGCGGCGCTCCTCCCATGTGGCGGTCGATCATGGCGGGGATGGCGTGGGGTCTCCCAATCCCATGCTATTCCTACCAAGATATTACTTTCCTAATTAATTCGGATTTTTCCTATTTGAGTGTTCTCCTTTTGGAAACTCTCATGGATTAGGAAAAGAATTAATTTGAATTAATTTTATTCCTATTGATTTATTTCCTTCATGGAATTATTCAAAGATTAGGAATTTAATTAATTTAGTACTAAATTTATTTTTCCTATTTGATTATTCCTACTCATGGGAATATTCATGGATTAGGAATAAAAATTAAATTTGGAAAGTAGTGAGTCCTAATTTATTTTATTTCCTTGTTCTATTATAGATATCTTCTAGAATATTCCAAATTTTACTTGGATAGATTATTCTAGAGATTTAATAGAACTAGATAGGAAAATTAATAAATAAAAAATATTAATAGTATTTAATTTTATTTTTTGATATATTCAATTGACTTAATTTTCGAATTAAGTAACTTTTGGATTAATTGAAAATAAATAGATTTAAATATTGGAGATTAATATTCTCGTCACATGAAGCATTCAAGAAACGAAGACTGAAGACTAAAAGATGCATATGAAGATAAAGCCATGATAGTCGGGAAAATAATTTTCTAGCATTATTTGACTATGTGATCTATGTGCTTTATTGTTTACATGCATGCTATATGTGTTTATTTTATGCACTAGATAGCGTATCCCTTTATCGTAAAAAGCTAAGTGGGAGAAGGGATGGAAACATTCCCATGGTCTCCATCACTGTTCTCTTGGTGACTTTTATGGACTCTCGAAGTTCATATAGACAAGTCATTGAAGGAGAATTCTTGTAATTCCTTTTACAAGAAACATTGATCAAGTTTATCAAACAATGCCTAATTTGTCTTTCTGAAACTGACTTCAAGTCGACTCATTCTCACCCCGGGGAGTGGAATGGAGCCAGAGCCACTTGGTCATGTGGATGACACAAATTAGAGACCTTCGTACCATTCTTTGATAGATGGATCGATTGTCTGCTCGGCTCCCTCATTTATGAGAGATAGGGTCGTTCGCATGGTGAATCACTGGTTGGAAACTTCGAGTTTCACTTATGGTTCTCCACGTCTTGATTTACAACATCAAATGGATCAAGTAATTGGATTTCAATTATATAAATCTATTTGGTGTAGTAAACGTCCACACGAACGTGGCTTGCTATACTGAAAGGGATTTTAGAATAATTGATGTAGACAGTTATAGGAAATTGTGAGGGATTGCGAGTTATCGTAAACGTCCACACGAACGTGGCTTGCGGTGACATAACAATTCTAAACGATTCGCCTTAGTACTGAGTGATGGTTTACACTTAGGTACGCTTTATAGTATTCTTCCCAACGAAGTAACGCTATAATGATGTACGACCGAAGCAAACCTAATTGCTAAATCATTTGGGTGGGTAAACGTCCACACGAACGTGGCTTGCCTTACCTGATGGGATTTTAGACGCAATTAGTGATTTAATGATATTATTTGAGGGAGATAATATCGGACATTAAATTGATTGTTTGTTTACATGTGCTTATAGGTTTAGAGAATAGCTATGAATCCACTTTCTGTGATACTCAAGGAACATAAACTCACTGGTCCCAATTATATTGATTGGAAGAGAAATTTGGACATTGTCCTGACTGCTGAAGAGTACAAATTTGTACTCTCTGATAAATGCCCTGCTGAGCCCACGGCTGCCTCAACTGATGAGGAAAAGGCAACATATCGGAAGTGGAAAAAGGCTGATGAAATGGCTAGGTGCTATATTTTGGCTTCCATGTCAAATGTACTCCAAACCCAACATGAGCCAATGGACACTGCCCGGGATATGATGACTAACCTCAAGGAGATGTTTGGGGAGCAGGATCGTGCGGCGAGGCAAGAAGCCATGAGAGTCCTCATGTCGACTACTCAGTCTGAAGGAACGCCCGTTGGGGAGCACGTTCTTAAGATGATGAGTTTGTTGAATGAACTTGAGGTCCTAGGAGCTTCCATTGATGATGAGACGCAAGTCGACATCATACTCCAGTCTCTGACCCCTAAGTTTGAGCAGTTTCGTATGAGCTATAATATGGGTAAACTATCTTATACTCTTGCGCAACTCCTGACTGAACTGAAGGCGGCAGAGGGGATCTACAAGAAGGGCAAGTCTCAAGTGCTTGTGGCTACCAAGTCCAAAAGCTTGAAAGCTATTGGAGGTAGGGGCAAGAAAAGGAAGCAAGCCATGAAACCCAGTGGTGCCAAGAGGAATGGACCACGAGTGGGGGCTAGTAAGCCAAAGGGCAAGTGCTTCCGATGCAACAAGTCTGGACACTGGAAGTCTGAATGTCCTCTCAGAGGTACGAATTTTTCTTTAGTCGTAAAAACATAGTCAGCGGTATTATCTACCAGAATTCTGGTGTGTAGATATGGAACCACTGACGGTATGTGCATTATTTTAAATGCAGGGGTTCCAGAAAACCCAGCGACTTAGAGAAGAAGAGTTCGAGTCTACATGGGCGAAGCTGTTGGGGTAGCAGCGGTTGCAGTGGAAGACATTTTGTTTTAGGATTTCATTTTAAGTTATTGCTTTATGTACCCCTTATTTTGAAAAGGAACTTTTGTTCTGGTTTTCTTTATTATTAATGGATATTTTATTTCTTTAATCATTTGATGGTTTGGATAAGAAATAATGGTGATATCCATTCTGGTACATTAGATGGCAATACATGAATGATGAATCCTTAGTCTACCACGATGCAACAAACCGTTATGTATAACTTGTTTTACTTATTAGATGTATTTCTCTTATCAATCATTATACTTGTGAATTCTTGAACTTGGTAGTATCTATTCAAAAGGGATTCAAAAGGTCGAAATTGATTTGATCAATTATAGTTGGAGGAATGGACCTCCCGACCTAAGAATCGATCTTGAAAGATGATACAACTGAGTTAACCTTTCTGGATAAAGGATGGAATTCGGACAAGTATTGAAAATGATTAATGATTAATGCGGTGACATGTGTAATTGGAAAGGCACGAGTCGTTCTTTCGAGAATACTCGAAGATGGATTAGAATACTTGATATGCCATAAAAGCGGAGTGTTTTCAACACAAAGCCATTATGGGGATCTTTCCAAGTATATCCATTGAAAGCCTGCGACTTGTTCGCGGAGGCTATCACCTATCTAAATAACACATAGCATAAATCAAAGATTGAGATTAAGTCTCAAATGACTACACCATACACTGATGTGTAGACATGGTGTGTCAGGAATAAGAAATAGAATTCTAATAAAAGAACAAGTTTGTTCGGAACTACCTATGTTCTATGGATATTTCTGGATACAACGGCACATTTTATGTGGTTGTAGAATATCCTAGAAGAACAAGTGATTGTATGTTCAATAGTACTACGAACCAGAGGGGTGTCCTCGCCCGGTTCTTAGAGGAAAACTATTAGATGAACTACAATGCCCTAACTGACAAAGTGCTTTAAACTGAGGAAAGGGAAAGACTGAGAACCAGCCTGACCGAGTAGAAGTACACCACTAACTGCACCTGATGTTGTTACTGTTATACACCGGAACGCCATTGCAGTGGGAGGTTGTTGAGCAACCAGAGATGTTCATAAGACTGGAGGAGTTTTGAACTCTGGATCTAGTATACATGAAATCGATCCCTAGTTCTGCATAGGAACTTGCGAATTAATGAGATAGTCCATTCTATGGATTCATCAAAAGGCAAGGAGAGGTGTGTTAGAGACGTAATGGAAACAAGGGTGGTGTTTCTCGGAATTTTGTGTAGATAACACTTCATCGTTGGCAACAATGTAAAAGTGTTGTCAGACATAAAATAGAGGTTGTCTAAATAAATCAAGATATAAGATTAAGATGAAGTCGGATCATGTTCTTAGAAATCTTTTTGATCTCTAGATAAGAACATTTGAACTTCTCTTAAGATATCTTATACGATTATGGTTTATTTTAAACATGCACAATTCTGAGAAAGGTTATTGCCTTTCGAGAACAGAATGCATCTATCTAAGGTATGTGTCTTGAACACATGAAGGAGATAGATATAAACAAAGCAGTTTTCTACACTTCGAGTGTAGAAAGCTTTGTAGATGCAATGTTGAAAAACAAGAACCTGATATCAACTATGCGGTTAGCGTAGTGGGAGGATATCAAAGTAATCTGGATAAGAAATATTCGAATGCTGTAAAGTACTTGCAAGTACTGGATTACTGGCAAAACGAAATCTTCTTAGATTACAGTTTCTCAGATCCAAAATCAGAGAAGGACCAGTGTAAGTCGATATCAGGCTATGTGTTCACTTTTAAGAGAGGTGGAACCTAAGGATGAAAGAGTGATAAGCGTGATGCTTCTCGGACTCTATCATAAGCCAAATAGCAGCCTCAGAGGCAGCGGAAGTTTTGGTTAGGTTCCGGAATGACCTCTGAACTTGGATATGATTCTTGGTTCACCAAAGGCTATATAAATAGCGGTGCATGGAGAACTGGAAGAAATCATAAGTTCAAAAAGGTGATGATAAAACATAGAGCCAGTACCACCTGATACGAGTCATCGTCAGAGAGACGACGCAGTAGTCACCAAGATAACTTCAGAGCGGCAACCTAGATTGCTCATTCACATAATACTTCTGGGAAGTATAACTTAAGCACGTGATGAGTATGGGAGTCGGGAGTTTGGAGGAAATGACTAGACCTTAGTACAAGTGGGAGATTGTTGGAGTTGTGTACTTAATGTCTAGATTTAAGTATCGGTAAACTCCCGGTCATAGCATTTAACCTATTTAATTAATAAACAATTATTTGCAATTAATTATTATTAATTAATTATGCAAAATATAGTCCTGGATTTTATACGTTGTAGTTAGTATGGTGTGTCGGGCCCACACAGAAGATCATACTATCGGTCACTCGTATTTAATCGAACAGTTGCTCACGACCTAGATGGACACGGACCAATCCATCGGTATAGTCGTTGTGTGAGAGAGAAAATAATTTATTTTAATTATTTTATCACACTTGTACACTTGGTGTATTGGGCGGATCAGCTTGAGATTTATTGATTAGGATTGCCTTAGATAATCAATTTAAATCTCAGAGTATTTTATTCTTAATCCCTGATATTATTGCGGGTGTGTATATTTAATATTAGAGACTTTGATTTTCCAAAGGAATTAACCGATTTAATTATTGGGTTAATTACCGGTAAAATTGGGTCGCTATATTTTATATATGACATGCCGTGAATACTTGACGGGAAAGTGTATCCCGAAAGGGTTGATAATATCCCCGAGATGAGTTCATAAGGAATTATTGTGTAAACCTCATGAGTGGATTCGTTCCGCACAATAATAAAGGTTGAACGGTACTAGTCTCGGATATAAGAGATGAATATTATTTATTGAGCAATAAATAAATTTATTCATGGATATTTAAATCTTAAATACACGGAATAAATAATACTAATCGGAGAAATATTATTTGATATAATATGGATTAATATTGGGAGTGCAATTTTATTTATATAGTGGAAAATAAATAAAATTTAATATTGATAAGGATTAATGGATTTGGGTTTGGACCCAATTTAATCTTCAATATTTAAAAGCCCAATATTTAGTCTCCTTATGATCCCCTACGTAGCCTATATAAGCACTACATGGTCTTCACTTTTCACAACATATTTAATTGACCTACGCCAATCATAAAGTCTTGGAGAGTGAAGGAGATCCATAGGAGTTCGATAGATCGTCGCCCACACGACGTTCGAACGAAGTGCGAGGAATACGTAGGAAGATCGCAAGGTCGTCAATTGGATTCGTTTCTCCGTACAACGAATCGAGGTAATAATCGAGACCCCCTCTATGATTATATGCTTGTATTAATTGTGATATATACATGAACGCACGATCCGGGAAAACGACGAACCTCGGGGACGGGGATTCGAGATCCCCGGCGAGGATCGAACGCGGCGGTCGAACCCTAGGGTTCGGACCGCCGAACGCGCGACGAGAGGGGAGCCCCGGCTGGACGCCGGGGCACACGATCGAACCTAGGGTTCGATCGTCGGGGATCCGCCGGCCACCCTCGTCGGAGGCGCGTGGCGCGAGGAGCCCTCGGCTGGAGCCGAGGGGTGCGATCGATCCTCGGATCGATCTCGGGTAAGCTGCGGGGTCACCCGCAGCGACCCCGTACGTGCTGCGGGTTCGCCCGCAGCGGATGCGTGCGGGGCTCGGCCCTCGCGAGCAGCGAGTCACGCGACTCGCTGCGGGGCTGCTACGAGCAGCCCCGGGGATGCCTCGCGCATCCCCACCGATCGTCCGTAGACGATCGCGAGCCCCTCGCGGGGGCTCGGCTGGCGCACGCGGCCTTCGGGCCTCGCTGGGCGTTCGGTCGGGCCCCGGCTCGTGAGGTGGTTCGCGTTCGTGGATCCGACTCGTGGGGGACTTCGGCTGGGGGCGGGCTGCGTGTCTTCGGGCGCGTAGTCTCCAAAGGTCGGACTCCTGCGGATGAGTCGGTGTTCCAATCTCCGGCGATCTAGGGCTTTTGATCGGGTTATCGGTTCCGCATTTTTTTGATAACCCGGGACATCGAATCCCAGCAAGTACCACCTGATTCGAGAGATCGTATAGTAAGACGATGCAGTTGTCACCTAGATAGCATCGAGAGGATTGCCTGGTAAAACCATTCACAGAAGCTCTTCCAGCGGAAGCGTTGGGTAGGCGTGATAAGGTTATGGGAATCTGATGTTTGGTAGAGGGCGACTAGACTTTTAGTATAAGTGGGAGATTGATGGAGTTGTATTCTAAATGTCTAGTTTAGTGCAAATACGGAACTCCTTATCTATACTTTAATTCGATATATGATTCAAGCATAATTGCATTTAATGCAATAGTCCTTGATGTATACGTTGTAGACAGTATGGCGTGAGGAGACACGCGGAAGATCATACTGTCGGTTACTCGTATACTATCGAACAGTAGCTCACGACTTAGATGGACAGGGACAATCCATCGGTACGTCGTAGTGTGACTGGTAGATAGTCGGTCTTGACTATCATGTTACACTCGTACACTTGGTGTATTGAGCAGGACCACGGGAGGGCGTTCGATTTATACTAATCGCAGTAATCGAACTAGACCTCAGAAATTACGGATATACGAATTCTTAATCCCTATATAATTATAGGTGCGTGTGTCCAATTATCGGTTCTTTAATATGCCAATGAGTGAGACTAAATGATTAGTCGAGATTCTCGGTAAATTGGGGATCGTAATTGTACGCACGGCATGCTATAGATTATAGACAGGAAACCGTGTCCCGTTTATCGGGTTGATGACGTCCCCGAGATGAGCTCATAAAGTTTATCATGTAAACCCTGCAGGTGGATTCGTTCCACATGATAATAAGGATGAGTGGTACTAGTCTCGGATAATAAGAAACGAATTAATTTAATTATTAGTAATTAAATAAATTCGTGGACGTTCGATATCTTAAACACGGGGAAAGTCGTATATGTAATTTCGGCGGAATTATTATTGTTGAATAATATTAAATTAATTTCGGGAATTCAATTATTATTATTTAGTGGAATTAATAATAATTAAAAGTGTAATTAATTAAGGATTTCTTTTTAAAGACTCCGAGTTAATTAATATTACATTTTAGCCCTTAATTAATTTATCCTTAGGTCCCTAACGTAACTCTATATAAACCCCCCCCTTGCCCTCTCCTAAGACCTACAGTTCGCCGCAACATTTTATTTCAGCAGAGAAAAATAATTGTTAGCGCAATTAAAAAGTTTCTCTGTTAAAATAAAATAGTTAACGCAAATATAATTTTTCTCTCAGAGAGAATAATTAAAACATTGCGCTGGTTTGAGAAAGGAGAGAGCGGACAAGGAATTCCAGCGGATCGTTGCCCACACAACGGCTGGAGTCGGGAAGAGTCATACGTTAGAAGCTCTAAGGTCTAGACCATCGACCGATAAGGTATGAGATCGAATTCCTTTTTCCGCAATTATTCGATCTCGGTTTTTATCTCGTTGATCATACTTTGAACGTAGATCGGGTTCCGTGGCTTGGATGTGATATTCTCGAACTGCTGGGAGGTTTCTGACCTCCGGCGTGGCAGTCGGATCGAGAAAATCGCGTCGGAACAGCCGGAACGGGCGGATCGCGCCGCTGTTCGCAGCAGGCAGGCGACCGCCAGAGGGGCAAGCGCCCGCTCGCGAAAGGTCGCGGGCGATCGCCTGAGCAGCAAGCGCTCGCTTGCCTTGCTGCGCGAGCGGTCGCCTGGTAGGCAGGCGGTCGCCTGCTCCGGGCAGATCGCGAGCCGCGGCTTCGGCCGTGGCGGACGCGCGATCTCTTGGGTGGGCGGCCATGGCTGTCCGAGGGTGACTTCCAGAAGTCGATTGGGGACGTCCGGATGTTCGAGTAGTCGAACGGACGCATCCCGGGTACTCGATTCCCAACAGATTGGTCGTCAATAAATATAGCATAATAACGAAAACTCGCGACGGCTGTAACAAGTGCATGACCCCACAAATCACAGTAAATCAAATCAAAAAGAGCAGCATCACGTTTATTATTTGCAACAAATGGCAAGCGAGTACTTTTGGACAATTGGCATGTCTGACAGAGTGCATATGAAGGGAGTAAGATGTTCACTAATAATAATCCATTTTTACTTAATAATGTAACGGTAGAAAGGACAACATTCCCAAGGCGAGAATGACATAATTCGAACGAAGGTACTGACCGCGAATTTCCAACGACTGTAGCAAAGGCATGGGTCTGAGAGTGCAGCAAGTAGAGGCCCCGATCCCGAGTGCTGGTTGCGAGTACCTGTCTGGTGTGTCGATTCTGAATACGAAAATCAGACTCATTAAAAATAACCGTGATCGGATGATCGCGAGTCAGCTGGCTAATAGATAATAAATTTTTGGTTAAGCCAGGACCGACAAAAACATCATGTAAATGAAAGTTACGAGAAACATGAAGAGAGCCGACGTGAGAGATAGACAAATTTGCACCATTTCCAACCGTTACATGATTGGTACCCGAATAAGGAGAAGCACTGTCGAGGTGACTAACATCCGCAGGCTCGCAGCCATATGTGCGGAAGCGCCGGTGTCAAGATACCAATCTGAAGAAGAGGCTGGAGATATATTACACCCAACAGAAAACACATTTTTTTTTATAAAGGTTTTAGCCCCCCTTAAAAAAAATTCCTAGATCCGCCCTTGTCCGCAGCCATATGTGCGGAAGCGCCGGTGTCAAGATACCAATCTGAAGAAGAGGCTGGAGATATATTACACCCAACAGAAAAGGCTTCAGCGATGTTGGTCGTATTCGATGGTCGACATGATCGATCATAGGTGTAATCAAATCGTCGAGGACAATCAAACGCATCGTTGTCCGTTTCCCGACAAAGGAAGCAACGTGGGGTGAAGTTTCGACGCCCACAACCAATACCATGGCTACTGGAGTTATTAGAGTAGCCACGATCGCAAGAGGAGGAAGATCAGTGAACACGATTATTTTTGGAAGTTCGACCACGTCCGCGAGCAACCGCAGTGAAAGCAACATGTGAAACAACCCCAACATGAGTAGTAGAATCAATAGTCCGAAGTAAAGTGGGGATATCGGGAGTAGCCATGGCTAGGGCGAGACGCGTTAAAAAATACAGAAGAAGAAGCGAGGTGAGAAAGATAGAAAATTAGGGTTTCATGCCAAGAGTTAGGCTGATACCATGATAGAGTGAAATATTATTTGTCTCAAGTGAAAACGTTTATTGATACGTCAATATATAGAGTACAACGCAATTTTAAAATAAGAAAACAAGATAAACAATAAATAATAAAAAATAAATTAGAATCATAATAATTTATTACTAACAAAATATATATATATATATATATATATATATATATATATATATATATATATATATATATATATATATATATAGAGAGAGAGAGAGAGAGAGAGAGAGAGAGAGTTAAAAGCATTTAACTCTAAAGCTTTTAAAAGAGTTGCTTTTAACTCCAAATCTTTTGATAAAATTTTTCTCTTTACCCAAAATATTAATTTAAAAAACTTGAATTTCAATATATTTTAAAAAGAGTATTCTACCTTAAAAATATTTATAAATAAATATAAATTAAATTTCAAACAAATATCACATTTTTTAAATTTTATTTAATTATAAATTTTTAATTAGTTTTGTAATTAATTTATATTGTAATTAAAATTTAAATTTAAATTTCATTTTAATAATAATAATAATAATTATTATTATTAAAATGATATTGAAAAAAATACTAATATTTTTTTAATTTTAAAAATTAAAAATGACGATGTTACTTATTAAAATATAGTATGTTATTAATATCATACAAAAATTAAAATTAAATATTTTGAAATTTTTAGTAGTTAAAAAAGAAATTTAATTTAAAAATATATTTTAATTTTTAAAATTTTAATTAATAATGTGATATTTTGTTTTAAAAAAATTACTACTACAATTTATTATTAGTTTTTAATTTTTTTTCTATTATTAAAATAAATAAAATTATAAAAATATAAGCTAAATTATTAACATGATCAATTGTAAAATTTTAAATACAAAAAAATTAAAAAAAAATGTAATATTCATTTGAAAATCAATTACTTATTATTATTTTTTAAATGAAAGTACTTTTTTTATTTTATAATTTGAAAATTAAAAATTTTAACAAAAAGATTTTGGACAAAATGCAATTTTTACTTAATACTCGGTAACACTTCCTTTGTAAATTACAAAGGAAGTCAATTACAAAAGAAGTGTGACCACTTCTTTGGGTGAGAAAGAATATTTTAGTGCATAGAAGACATTTTATGAAACATTTAGATGTAAAATGCAACTTTTAAAATTTAATAATTTTAACCCCTCACACACATATATTAATTTGTTAACAAGAAAATTATACACATATATTTATATTTCAATAGTTTGACAATTACATTTGCCCAAGATAGAAGACTATTTATATATATTTAGTTGTAATTTTTAAAACAAAAAATTTCATTTTGCTATAGTATTCTTTAGGCCTGTCAATCGGGCTATATGGGTCGGGCTTTAATTGGCCTTGACTCACCCATGGAATTTTAAGGGCTATGAGCTTCGGGCTTAAGCCTTTGGGCTTGAAGATTTCAAGCCCAAGCTTGAATTATAATAATATTAGGGCTTCGGGCCTAGAACGGGCTAAGTCCTAACATTTCAATCTAAAATTATTTTCACAATTTTTTCAAAAATATTTTTAAAAAATATATTATAATTGATCGAGTAGCAACAAAACAAATACAAATCAATAATATTATCAAAACAAAAACAAAAATTATTATATTTTAAATCTTGTCCGCATGAACCATGTAATGTTCGTCAACACTTCTATTTAGAAGGATTTGAAAAAATAAATATTCAAAAATAAGTATTAATAAAATCATAAAAATAAATATAAACAAGAAGAGAAAAAATAAACTTATTACAAGAAAAATATTATTTGTACATAGATTGTGTTCTTTATCATAATTTTAAATTTATTTTTATTTATAAAATTAAATTAATTAAAATTAATTATTATATACGGTCGGGCCTATATGAGGCCGAGCTTACTAAAGTTCAAGCTCGGCCTATATATAATATGGGCTTCATTTTTCGGCCCAAGCTCGACTCGACCTTAAATAACATTAATCGAACGAGGTTTTTCTTAGGGCCGAACGAGCCGAGTTAGGACCGGCCCGACCCGATTGACAGGCCTAGTATTCTTCCCCTTTTACAAATATAAGACTCTTTTTCGGAAAATTTAAATTAAGGAAAATTTAATTATTTTTTGATTTTTTAAGTTAAAAAATATAGGACTCCTTCATAAATATATTTTTAAGTTAAAAAATAAAATGATTGTTAGTAAAGTTAAAAAATATTATTTCCCTTTCACAAATATAGAGACTTTTTCATAAATATATTTTTAAATTAAAAAAATAAAATGATTGCTAGTAAAGTTAAAATAAATAGTAAATAAATTAAGAGTAATATTGAATTAGTATTTTAAATTGAAAATTTTAAAATATTTATTTCTTTTTTAAAGTTATATTATTATAAAATTTTCATTTAAAGAAAGTGGTTTTATGAAACAGATTTCAATAACCTTCTTTTCCTAATAAATGCTTCTGTAATCAGTTTTGTTTCTTCGTCTACGGCTTTCCCATAAAAACATAAAACCCTTCCATTTCTCATTTGGGGAAATGAAAACATAAAACCCTATTGCCCGCTTAAACCATCTCAGCTCTATGGCCTCTCAACAATCCCCCCAGGGAAGCGGCGCCGTCCCAAACGCGGAACAACCAGTTGCAGCTGAAGCCGCCGAGGCCGAAGGTGAGGACGCCGGAGCCGCGTCGACCGAAACTCCGGGTGTGGTTGAGGAAACTTCGGCGGCGGAGGAGAAGGATAAACGATTGGAGGAGATGAAGGCCAAATGGTCAGGTTGGCCGGGGTACTCAGTGTTCCGGTTAGTTGTGCCGGTGCTGAAAGTCGGCGGCATTATTGGTCGGAAGGGGGATCTTGTGAAGAAGCTCGCTGAGGAGACTCGTGCCAGGATTCGCGTGCTAGATGGCCCTCTCACTTCTCCTGATCGCATTGTAATTCCCCACTTTTATCCTTTTACTTCTTTGTTACTTTGTGCTCTCTATTTGTTCTTCTGCATTATTATACAGGGTTTGCAATTTATGTTTTTTATTGGTTTATTTTACTTAGTTACAGTAACTCTCTCTTCCTGGATTATTGGGTTATTCTTATTCTCCCTTAAGATTTATATGAGACTTTGTAGTTGTAGATTGAGTTTTCCTTGGATGCTTTAGAAAGGGGTTTCTCCTACGATACGTAATTTAATAAATGGCTCTTCACACATGAGAATTGTCTATGCTTGATTACACTAACTGGGGGGCGGGGGCCAGCCAGTGAACCCAATGTCGGAATTCATGTCCTAAATCACTGTTGATTTGAAGAGTCTTGAAGAAATAGCCATGATATGCATTTCCCGATTTTTTTTTTTTGCCGTATTACCTTAAATCAGTATCATTAAATAGTGGGAATCTAATTTGGAGAAACAAATGGCGAACATGTAGTATATGAATGGTATACGTGTTGACATAAATGATTGAGGAAGAGACCATCTTATCGGTTAGTGGCTATTAAGAGATTATCTTCTTTGATTTGTCTTCGCTGGTTGATATCAAAGATTCCAGCCCGTGAATGCAAATTTGGTACCCTGTAATGTGCATGTAAAGATTTCGATTCATTTGTCCCGATGCCTGGAGCAATAGTTTCTGTCTAAGTTTTTGGGAAATTGCCTTGTTCTAAAGTCAGTCTTGACTGCCTACGTCCATTGTGTTAATTGTCGCCATTTTGGCTTTCTGCTCTGATTGTACCGTGAAAGTTTTCTCTTACTGGGGATTTGTTATATTAGAAAGTCAGAACTGGACCGTTAATCCGTGAACTAGTTATGAGAGAACCCTACCTTATTACATAAATTTATGTATTTATTTTCTTTCTATATATAGACATATAGTAAATACTCCTATCGATATGCAATTTGCATGCGTGGGATATGTGGCCAAATGTACACTTGTTCACAAATTCAGTTCCTCTAATATTTTGGATTTGCTTTTATCTTCCCTTATTTATGTTGGGTACTTTGTCTCTAGATTTCATTTCGGAGGAACACTATTTTGCTTTAAACCACTGTTATGTTTCCTCTATCCTCTTGTGATTTTTTAAACTGATTTTGTCGTTTATCTTTTGACTAATTTATTTATATAGAACTTACACCACTTTGCTGGCGACAATTTTTTTTAGTTATTGTATTATAAGAATTATTCGAGTTAGGTAGTCAACAACACAATGGATACTCAGTTCTAAAGCGATGTAGTATATCATTAATGGCCCTAGCATGCTATATCCTTTTAGAAAATTATTTATTTTCAAATTATTAGTAGTAGTATTTTACATTTATACCATGTTGGCCACTAAAGGGTACCTCCTTAACTGAAGCAGAAATGAGCATGATGTAGCGCCAAAAAAAAAAAAAAACAGTTGGCCTCTTTTGTATAAGACAGCAAATCTTGCCACTTATCTTCACCTGATAATGAGAATTCCAGTCGCCTTTTTTGTTCCTTGATCTAAGCCACTTGAAGTTGAAAACTTGATGCCTTTAAACTGAAAATTTTCAGGTTTTAATATCTGGGAAGGAAGAACCAGATGCAGCATTATCTCCAGCAATGGATGCTATTATAAGAGTCTTCAAGCGTGTTAATGGGCTGCCTGAAAATGATGGTGATGGAAAAGTTGCTGTTGCACCATTCTGTTTGATTCGATTATTGGTCCCATCAATACAGGCTATTACTCTAATAGGAAAACAAGGCTCAGTGATCAAGTCTATTCAGGAAACGACTGGTGCTTCTGTGCGTGTCATTTCACTTTCTAATGGTATTATAGAATCTTTCCTCTTAGTCACTTACATTATCTCATTAATGTACCATATTCATTTTTTTCTTGTAAAAGTGATGATACTGTCTGTTACTTTTGCATCAAAAAGCCAGGAAATTTTATGTATTTATTTATTTCTGAAGTAATTACTACGTATAGTAAGTGAAAATTACAAAACTACCCTCAAAGTTCTTGTAAATTACAAAAAATAACCAGTTAGAATTAAAAATTATAAAAACTTTCTTAAGATTTCAGTCTCTTTACTTTTTCCACATGTTAGTGGTGCTAATGGAAATCGATGAGATTATAAAGAGTTGAGGAATGTGATTGGATGATATTTGATTTCTTCCAGGTCAACTAGCGGTTGTTCAAACATTTAAATGGGACCATTTTGAGGTTTTAATAATTCTCAAAGTTTGAATTTTTAAAATGTTTTTGGTGTGTAGATACTTTAATCTGGGGTAGTTATCCTATATATTCTGCTCACCTAAAAACTTGTGAAAACTTTGAGATGGGGATATCCTTACTTTGATGAAAAATTTCAAGTAGAATGACCTAGTAGGTTCCGAGTAATCCATGTATTAAATTCATAGCTCAACTCTTTTGATTAGGTTTTTTTTCGTAAGAACCCAGTTGATTAGGCTTGACAACTATCCCAGTTTGTCATTTTATATACTGATCAAGGAGATTTGTTTATGTATACAACTTTAATTAGCAAGTTTTACATGCATAGCTCAACCGATTTTGTATGGTCATATACTGAAACACAAATTGTGCAATTGCATAACCAATTTGATGAGGAGAGAAACACAGTATACACTTTTTTCTTGTCATTTTCTGCCTCATGCACAGCTTTACAGAGCTCTATTTCATTTGAATATGGAATTTGCTTTATTTAAACTATTTTATGTGGTCATCTTGGGAAAATTACTGGCCTTAGGATGAAATTAACTGATCCTCCTCATTTTGTGATTCAGATGAAATGCCATTTTATGCCAATCCTGATGAAAGGATTACTGAGTTACAAGGGGAGGCTCTCAAGGTTCTTAACGCATTGGAAGCTGTGGTAGGACACCTGAGAAAGTTTTTGGTGGATCAGAGTGTTCTTCCATTGTTCGAGAAGAGTGTAAGCTAGAGCCATTTGATTAAGTGTTAATTAGTAAAAAAAGTACCCTTGAGGTTTGACCTAATTCCCCAAAAAACATCAAACTTTCAAATAAAAAAATACCCCTGAAGTTTTATTGTCTTACATGTACCCTCTTCATAAGCAGGCAACACTTCACATTTATAAATATCGAACTTAAATCCATAATTTGAACACTAAATCAAATTAAATTCTTAATTTGAGTTCTTGAACTTGAAATTAGGACAAAATTTTCTTTTTGAAAATATATCTTACTTACTATGCCACAAGACTATATTTGATGTTGATTTTCTGCTCTTACAGTATAATACATCAGTCACTCAGGAAAGACAAGCAGATTCTTTGCCTACCAGAACACTGCTACATCATACTTCACAGGCCTCTGTAGGGGATAGTTATCCTGTTACAGTGAAGAGGGACTCATTTTTCCTTGAGCGTGATAACCAGATGGATACTCGTATGACTTCTTCTAGACGTTCATTATATGAAGCAGATTATGGACTCGGGATTCGTTCTTCGACATTTGGACGTTCTGGAGAGCCGGTATTGAGTGCGTCTCAGGTTTGTGCATTTCGCTATTTAACTATTTCACATGTTCACTCAAGGCCTTTTATCAAGGTTAAAGAATGATTACAAAAACGCACACTTGGAGGTATTTTATTAAATCTAAGTATCTAACTGATTTTTGAAACTTACACTTAAAACTAAGGGGCTAATTGAATTATTTTCATGAATTTAAACCTATTTTTTATTGTGTACTACATATTTGATTTTGAGGGGTAATTGTAACATACAAGTTTTTTTGTTTTTTTTTTTTGTAATTTTTTTTAATTATATCAAACCTAACGAGTTCATTATAAAAATGCTCTGGAGGTTTATTCAAAATCCTAAAAAACAGCTATTCTTTTTTAAATTGCACCCCTCAATATTGTTTTTTACAAATTGCACCACTAGTAGTAATTTATAATTGACAGACTACTACAGTGCAATTTCCCCAAATATGATAATATGGATGTGGGCTTACTTCTAAGTTCTCACCTGTAAACCTAATGACATGTTGACCATGCCTTGCTTCAGTTTGTGCACACCATGCAAGTACCTCTTGCTTATGCAGAAGACATTATTGGGGTTCAGGGAGCAAATATTGATTACATTCGACGTAGTAGTGGTGCTACTTTAAATGTGCAAGAGGGTGTAACACCTGAGGAAATTACTGTGGAAATAAAAGGTGCCTCATCACAAATTCAAGCTGCTCAGCAACTCATTCGGGTAGATATTCCCCCTCCCTACCCCACCCACCCCCAAAGTAGATATTCCCCTTAATCCCCACGTGATGATATAATACTGAATTATCGTGTGATTATGCAAGGTTAATTTTGACTTTGAATATTTAATACTCATCTGATGATATAGCCTGTATTACCTGTCCAATATTTTTCACTAAGAACACATTTCTAGTTTTGCTTTACTCGTCATTTTTCCTGTATCGACGTTTTTGGCATGGTAGCCTCCTTGAAGTAGAATGTTTTATCCGGGCTTTGGACGTTGGTAATTTAATTTTAGACTGGTTGCTGAGTTTAAAACCAGTACCCTAAAGAGCAAACACATAATTGATCTATTCAGAAAAGAAATCAAGAATGAACTGCTGATTGAAGACTAATATTAATTTTCACTACTTTATAATGAACAGGAATTCACCGGTGGTCTCAGGGAGCTGCAATTTTCGGGCAGGCCGGACCCCAGTTTAAGGCCTTCGTACTCTCGCTCTTACCCGACCTCGTCATTCCCAGAACAGCCTTACAGTAGCTATGGATCGTCTGGTGTTGGAAGATATAGCAGTTTCGGGATTTAATTCGATGATAGACAGGGCTGTCCTTGATCGACTCTAATCTGACTCTGATGAAGAAGTACATTCATATGTAGTTGTATTTGACTTTTGTTGTATAGCCACAAGTATATTCCTTGGGCCTTCATCCTTGTATGTTTTTTCAGATTTTGTGGTGCACATATTTTACAACCATTTGAGAACTGTTTGTAACATACTTTGATTTTATCTATCTGTGCAGGTTTTGCCTTCTGCAAACATAGGAACTTCATTGAACAATTTTATCATTGATTCCAAGCATACATACGTGCTACTTGCGCATGAATAATAAATGTAACATCACTATTCATAGAGTGAATTTCTCTTTTTTTGTCAACGGTTTTTTTTTTCTTTTTTTAGACTTTTCACATTATATTGTGTGTTGATCATTTTATCTTTATTTTTCTCATTAATTATATAATTTAGAGGTGTGAGATTGAAATTTTAATGGCAAAGATATGGTATTAGAGCTTTTGAGCCGATGTCAATTTTATAACAATTGGTATTAGAGATAGGTGATGACTAAGTGATCTCGCTTGTGTTATGGGACTAAGGATTTGATTATATTTGTGGATAACTAACATGAAGAACGAAATTTCGTTGGTGTGCCAGTAGCACTAGCACATACGACAAATCAAGGTGTAGGTGGTAATGACCTTCCTGCAACATGATGAGATTTTGTGGTTGATGTAGTAAAATAATGAGGTTATGAGAATAATCGTGTTTGATGTATCTTGAATTCGATTGTTTGTATCATATGTGTCAAATTTGAGACTCTGTTACTTTTGATACTTTTGAAATCATCAATTACACAAGAAAAAGTGTGAGATAAGTAGAATATAGACTATTCGAATTAAGATGTTTAATGAGCATATTCGAACTATACATTAGAGTCTTTACCGATTAGAAAAACCATTTAATGTAGTTGAAATAACTGAAAAATCGAGTTCTTGTGAATGGACAAAGCCAGATGCTCTTATTTTACGACGATATGGACTATTGCTTCCATTACTGACCAGAATGACACAAAAAACTATATAAATAGAAAAGCTAACTCGATAAGTGTACATTCCGAATTTAAAAACATATAATTTCTCACTTAATATCATTAAAGGATAAATCATTAGTGACACAGTGATTGAAATCTGTGTACAAAATTTAGGTTGATTGTTTTGTTTAATTTAAAACTATGAACACTCTCCATTATTCTTTACGTGAAATAACGACTTACTATTTATGAAAGTATATAGTCATGAAATGATTATGCGACTCAAATGTAGATGGATTATGTCATTGAAAAAATAGCATTTAATTTAAAATTGAATCTATAATCTCAATGTATTAAGTTGATGTTTGGTTACGCGTGTAATTTCGTTAGTCTATTTTTCGTAAAAATATTTAATGTTCATCGATGTATCAAGTTCAATGTTTGATTACACGTGTAATGTGTTTAATACTATTATTATGTGCTTACGCGTGTATAAAAAAAATTAAAATTTCATTTAAATTCTTTACGAGTGTGGAGTTAGTTGAGAAATCATGATCTTTGTAGTAGAAATAAAATTTTAAAATAACCGTCAAATAAACTTGTTTGATCAACATGAGCTTCAAACACGTAAACCTGTTTGATCAAATCTAAACAAAACAAAGCACGTCGATGAGCTTTACACTAAATGTACGTCATGCTTAAAAAGACAGGTTACGTATATTTCAAATAAACTAAATTGACCGCACACGTACAAATTTGAATATATAAGTTGCTAAAAACATAGTACTTAGTACTCATTATATCCTTTTTAAACTTCATTCAATCAAATTTGAATATTTGTTTGGAAAAAATCAAGAAATGCATTTACCAAACAAGTCACAAAGAAGAGAGCACTACTACTCAGTACTCCCAAATCCCAAATGTAATTTTCAAATAAATCACAACACAATAAAGCACTCTCATTCATTCCCCATTCACAAAATCCCAAATGTATCTGTCACAAAAACAAGAGCAGTCATTACTGAAATCCCAAATGTAATTTCTCCACAACTTTTAAGCAATAGAAAATCTCAAATTCTCAGTATTTCATTATTTGTAATTCAACCAAAAAGCATATTACTATAATCTGTTCAACTCTCTTTTTTTCTTTTTCTTTGCCTACACAACACATATAAATATCAGTTTGCATACCCCATAATTACATACTAATCTCCCCCCTTCTCTCTCTCCCCCCTTGTAAGAGAGGAAAACCCCAAAGCCCGGCCCGGTTAAAGCAAGCTGTACTGATGCAACTGCTGCAATGGCGGAGTGAAGGTATAAAGAAATCAAAATCCATTTCCCTGTTGCTTTATTTCCTTGAGTTTTGTGGTGTTTTTTCTTGAAGGTGTACGCAATAAAAACTGTTTTTTTTTTCTTGATGATATGTGCTTGATAGGAATTGATAAGGATTAAAAACACATGCTTGTACAACCCGGATTGAAATGTTATTTTTTTATCTGTTCAATGGATTTCTTTAATCGTTTGATTTTACTGGTGAGGGATGTTGTATAGGAAACCCTTAAAAAAATGAAAAAGGAAGGGGGAAAAACAGAGAAAAATGAAATAGGGATTCTTTATTAATTGGCACATCAATCTGATGGAGGGGGATGGATAGGGAGAGACTGGTGAGAGGTTTCTTGGAATCAGATGGGTTTCGGATACGGGTTAGAAGATTCCGATAATGTGGACATCACATCGAAGGGGTGGGTCTGTTAATAAAATCAAAGACCAAAGAAGTCACTCATAACGTTGCTCAATGTTGATTTTATGTAGATGTATGTGTTTCGTTATTGATGGGTTCTCACATAAGATGCCCAAGCTTCGATTTCATAGAAATCGTTTGGGTCGCCATCTTGTAATTTTCTATTGTATTGGATTGGGGAAGTCATTTTCCTTGGGTTTCTTCACCTTTTAGAGAATGATAGGCCTTCACTAGTAGGGCATTGATCTAGATTGAAGAAGCTCGTATCAATAAATTATTCATTAGAGTTTATAATATTGAACATTGAACCCGCCAGATATCTATGGAACCCAGTAGGTTTGACGTAACATTAAAAATGCTTCAATATTCTTAATCTAGTTTAACGAAGTACTGGGTCATATCCGTTACCTTCATGCTTTTGATGTTTTATGAACCAGAGGTTGTTTAAATGCGCTTAGTCTAACTTATGAACATGTTGTAGAACTCTTAACTCGCTCTTACAACCTTATGTCCTCCTTCTAACCCTATTTCAATATCCAAAATAAAAAAAAGCGTGTTTTGTTGGACTTCTAATGTTGAAATGAAGATTTATATATACCTTGTTTTCTGCTGTGAAGGTGTTGGAATGCATTGAAATTCACGTTTATGATGGATAAATGTAATGACAAAGAAGGTATGAAGCTAGAAATCCTAAAGCTTAATTTCTTATGTTCTTTATTTTGTCTAAGGTGTAGTCACTCTGATATCTTATTAGTCAACCTAGTGCATTTTTAGGTGCTTGTGCATTACAGTATTGTCTTCAGGTAGAACATAAGACAAGGTTTGAGTATTTGTTTTGTGACGAGCTGAATATATAGAATCTTGAACATTTTGCAAGGAAAAGGGTTAAGAAATGCACTATGATAAGTAAATAGAAAAAAGAGGTACTGAGTAATATATATTTGAGGCATGTTAATACCTCTGCTATATCTTTAAATGTCCTTAAATTTGCAGTGTAAAGAAGTTCATATAATACCTCTGCCATATAAATTTTCCTATATGGATATTGGGCCAAAGTTAGAAGTTCGTTCTTACATGTAGCATTCAATATTGATTCAGTCAGTCTGTTTGTGCTTTTTTGTGTCGGATATAGCTAGAGTTATGTATAGACCTGTAGTTGATTTTTGTTCCGTTCGTTTGAAAAGTTTATTTTTCCTTGTAAAAAAACAATTCATACATCAACTCCATAATGACTTAATGCCAGGTTTACATGTTACCGAACATCATTTGAATGCTTGTGGAGATATCATCCAGAAGGGAAAGCAAACGGATTCCATAAACTGCACAGGGATTAATTCCCAGATCTCGAACATGAGCACAATGTCACGAAGCTTCTCTCCAGCTTTCGTATACCAACGCAGAAGAAAGCAAAATGAAAACTCCGCCCCCATCTTTACAGTCGGGATCAAGCCAAGCGACATCTCTCAATCTGCCATAAGCTCTGAAGCCCCTCCAGTTGAACCCCATATAATTGCCACAGTTTCTGCTGACACAGTGAACAGACTCTTGACTATCTGCAATGCCAACGAGAACTGCTCTTCTTCCAAATCGAATCTGGAACTCAACTCGTCTTCTCGGAAACTCAGCACGGATGATGCTGCTGAGTGCTCATCTTCAGATGCATTACTTAATCAGAAAGTGATTTCAGCAAAAGATATATGCATTTCTTTTCTGAAAAGCCAGGGACTACTTTGTAATTCATTTCAGAGAAGAAATAAAAAAGGTGGCTTTCGGACTGAGAAACTCAGTTCGAAAAAGGCGTGCGGAGTTTGTAGGCGTGTGGAAAGTACTTTGAATATGCTCGTGTGTGATGATTGCGAGAATGGGTTTCACGTCTCTTGCTACAGTCCTGTTATAACTGTGTTGCCGGCAGGTGAGTGGCTCTGTGGGGCTTGCTTGAAGAAGAAGAAGCATGATACATTGAAGGATAAGGTGTCCTGTGCCTGTGATTCAAATAATGTGGGCAATGAAGGTAAAGATACGTGTTTGGGATCAGAAGGTGATCTGGGTTCATTAGAATTCATGTTTAGGGACACGGAGCCATACATGTCCAATGCGAGAATTGGCGATGAATATCAAGCGAAAGTACCTGATTGGTCGGGCCCTGTTGACGAGTATGTTCTTTTAGTTTCATGTACATTATAATGGTTTAGATTTATTTATTATTAATTGTTAAGTTTATGAGCTAAATTATGGAGAAGCATAGTAACACTTAGTTTAACACACATCATATTCTCAAATGTTCTACGAAGGTGGCGTGTGTGGTATTCTGAGGTTTACTGTAATACTTCAACTAGCACATCTTACAATGGGCACAATCTTATTAGTCATGTTTGTAATGATTTTTCTTTACATTTAATTATATAGCTCTCTTTGTTCTACTTTTGATGTTTGTAACTGCTGCAGGGAATGTGGTATAGTTGGTGATCCATTGGAAACGAGACCTTGTGATGACATTAACATGCAGGTAGTAAAAGAAAGAATTTGTTGACTTAATTTTGTTCATGAAAAATCTTGTGAGCACTATGTTTATGAAGGGTGTTAAAAACATGAGCTTTTTCTGTATATAGGAAGGAGATTCTATCAAGCCTTTGAAGCGTAGTTCCATTGGTAATTGGCTTCAGTGTCGAGGGGTAATAGAAGGCGTTGGGGATGGAACTGATGGAAATATTTGTGGGAAATGGCGCAGGTAATTTTTATTTATTTTTATATTGAGCATTAATCTCTATCTTGTTAACACTTGGTAATGATCCAATTTCCTTTTTTGATATATCTTGTGGATAGTTCGTTTTAATTTGCAGTACTGAGCTGTCACTAACTAAAAAAAATTGATTATTTCTACTCTTGCGTGTATGGCAGGGCACCTCTCTTTGAAGTACAAAGTAATAAATGGGAATGCTTCTGTTGTGTTCTCTGGGATCCAGATCATGCAGATTGTGCTGCGCCACAGGTCTTTTACTAACTCAATTTTTTTTAAAGAGTTCAATGATTACAGTAAACTTTAATTGTCTCCCTTACACTAGAATATTCATTTGGTTTCCAAGATATGTGACCTTAACGGGATTTGCTTTGTTTTGATTTTCCGAAATTAGTTGCATTAAGAAGGCATTAATTGTTGGAATCGTAATTTTTTTCTGTTTATTGCGATGTTTCCCCTTGCAATAATAAATGCCACAAAACTTAAATTACTATTGAAACTTCGTGTGTTAAAGAGGGGTATGTCGGTCAATGGATAAGTTATTAATACTCTACATAAGGAAACTAGTCTATGATTTTGGACGTCTCGACATGGAAAATAAGTCCTTTTTTGTGTTTGTATTTTTATTAATTATGCAACTATCTTTGACTCGTTGCCTTGTTTCTAACACCTCTATAGAAGTGGTTTTCATACTAGCTAATACGATATGGGTGTGGATTTAATATGATTATCGTCTCTTGCTGACCCAGGAGCTAGCAACCGAAGAAGTCATGAAGCAATTAAAGTACATAGATATGGTATGTTTTTTTTATATATATTTTTAATAATTTTGTCAGCGAGCTTGTATCATTATTCGGGGATTGCAGTTACTGACTTATTGTAATGCTTTTTCTGGATAGAGTGATTTGAATAAAAAAATCTATCAGCTGATCAGGTTCATAATTACAGGGAAAAATAATCTATTACCAAAATTACAAAAACCTTTTCGACATATGTTTTCCTTTTACAAATTGCGACCCTGATTTGTACTTTTTGTGATTTTGAAAGATCGTTTTTGTAAATAGGCGAAACTTCGGGGGTAGTTTTGAATCATCAGCATTCTAAAGATCGATAATCTTAACAAATTGGAAAAGTAATAAGTATCTTGTGACATCTGTGCAGTTGAAACCGCGGCTATCTTCGAAAAGGCGCAAAGTGGATTCTCGCTCAAAGAGTAATGGTTCACAAGACCGCTCGTAGGATGAAAATTGGAGGATATGCTGTCTTTTGGTGCCATCTAACTCTTCAGATTCGGAAGAAGGGGAAAAGTGAACTTGCAAAAAAAATGCATATGGACGAATAGAGCTTGGCAGGCTCGTGTGGAGGCTATTGTTCTATGGAGGGCTGTTTTTTTTGTTTTGTATTTTTGGCCATGCCTCAAGCTCAAACTGTTTCTTGGCAGTTTAGAGTGTGATTTTGGGGATTTTGATTTGCATGTGTTCATATGTTGTTGTGGCAATCATCTCCTTGGTGGTTGAATGAAAATAGTAGTACCATAGTTTGGAGGTGGTTTACAGGGGCAAAGTTGTAAAACTACATGGGTGACAAATTAGGTATTTGAAAACTACATATTGTAATGGAAAGAAAATGAAGGTTTTGGTGAACTTAATAATGACTATTTTTATTTTGTTTTTAATTGTGATCAATAAAATTAAAAAATCCAATTTTTTTTTCTAGAAAGATCAATCAATATTCATGTATTTTTACTTATCACAACATATTCTTTCTACTTTCATAAATTTTTCAATAAGTAATTTGCATTTTCTTTATTGTTGTATTTTAAGCACATATACTTTGATTATTTGAACTTGTGTAATTTTATTTTTATTTTTGAAAACTAATTTATTGAATTTAATTTTTTTATTAAAGTATTTTCATAATTTAATATAATCCAGTATTTTTTATTTATTTTAAAATAATATTAAATATTTATTTAATAATAATAACAATTTATTAAAGAAATGAGTTGAGTATTTTCAAATGCGGATTGCAAAAAATGTGCTGAACATGATATGTGTTATATTATTAAAAATCATTTTAGAAAGTAAGTTAAGAAAAAACATGTTTATTCATGAATTCAAAATATCACTATTGAAAGCAGTGTTAATAATAAAATTGTTGCATGTGCCACCAAACCGGACGAAGGAGATTTTTTTTGTTAAGTGTCGGCCGACACTATATTCTTGTCGGTCAACAGAATATCGGGCAGTGGCGCGGATGCGTCAGGATTGTCGGCCGACACCGACATACTGTCGGCCGACACCGAGCCCCAGCGCACGGGATTTATTTGGAAAGATTTCCAAATTAATGGGGATTAATTCCTATTCCCTTTAGGACTCTTATGGGCGAGAATTATTGTTTCCATACAATAATTAGGACTTTCCTCTATATAAAGAGAACTGCTACATTGACACAGATGAGCCGTTTATTTTAGCTATAACTATTGCGTGAGATTTGAGGGTTTAGAACGTATATCATCCTTGTAATCGTGAAGCAATATTATAGTGATTTGTTCGTCATTCCTCTCGTGGTTTTTCCCGATTTGAGTTTCCACGTAAATTCTTGTCTTGATGCAGCCCAAGAGTCGTCGTTGATACAAGACCCGGTGCGAGTTCCAGCTGGACCAGTTACGCGTTCGAGAGCCAAGAAGTTCAAGGCAAGCTTGATGTCGATGATCCAAAAAGTATGAGCGCAAGAGCTATTGAAGAAACCCATTGGTGATGTGGAGAAGCCAAGCCTTATCAACCTGATTGCGTACGAGGAGGGCGATCCAACAGAAGACTTTGAGTTTCAAGCTGGAACCATGAAGACGAAGCCAGAACAGCTTGTGTCGGACGACATGGAAAGCTGTCGGCCGACAAGTGGTTGTCGGACGACACCTCTAGAATGTCGGACGACATGCAGTGTAAAAAGGGGACGGTACAGACAGGATTCGCAGGTTGAGCCTGCGAACGACGGAGATTTGTCGGACGACAGGATTTCCTGTCGGACGACAAGAGGATGTCGGACGACACTCTTTTCTGTCGTCCGACATGAGTCCAGATTTTTATGGAAATCGCGTTTTCGCGATTTCAAGACCTTGTTGCGTATTTTCCTTTTGTTTTGTGACTTTTTAGGTCAGCCTATATAAGGCCTTGAGCCCCAATTGTTTTAGAACACAACTTTGAAGATAATTAATATATTTCGTGAGATTATTCTCTCTTTTTCGTTCTCTTTTCGATTGTGCCAAAAGAGATCAACCCGACGAATCAACGAAGCATACATACTTCGTTTGTGTGTCATACATCGATTTCCGAGTTATTGCATCGATCGCGTGTTGGAGTTTAGGGTTCCGTCCTTAAATTATTTCACGAATCAGATTCAGAGGTTTGAGATCATCCGCCAGGTATCCAATTTAATCGTTTTCTTCTTCTTTCCGCTCAATACATCAACGAGGTACGTATCATGTCTTCTCTATTTTTCTCGTTGATTTATTTTTTTCGGTATTCTCGATATTATCATACTATATATCGTCCCTGATCGTCAACAAAAATCAACTCATAAAATCAAAAAAATATCATTTTTTAAATCTAAATGTTTATCGATGCATGAATAGTTGAGACAAAAAATGTACTCGTAAATCATAAAAATGAAAAGGAGTCATCTAACCACTTATTAGAACCTTCTTACAAACTAAGAAATTTAAAATAAAGATGACTAATGTGTAATGTTGACTTTGATAAATTAAAATATAATATTTTTAAAATTTTGGTAATAAAGACAATTTTATTTTATTTGAAAATGAAATGAAATTACATATTATTTTTTAATTTTCCCTTTTAAAAGAAATGAAACATTTAGACGAAAGAAATAATATGTTTAGTGATTGAATGAAATACTATTCATTATATTCCACCACTGTTTTTCAGTTTCCTCGTTAATACAAAGAAATTGAAAAACAACGGTGAGATAGTAAATTAAAATGTCAAAATTTTCTAAAAGTATAATCTCATTGTGACGTGAGTTCATGTGCAATATTTTTTTCGATTTTGAAGAGTTTGCACACTTCTTTTGTAATTTACAAAAGACGCTAAAAAGGTATTTAAACTCTTCAAATTCGGAAAAAATAATTTTTTTTAAAAATGGATTTAAAAATTAGAATGTATACTTTTATACAAAGGGTCAAACTTTATTTGAAAAAATATTAGTATAACTTTTAATAAAAATAGTCATACTTAGTAATCATTCTTTCTTATGCCAATGGAGTAAAAATAGTCATACACTTATTAACTATTCTTATGCGGCGAATGGGGTAAATTTTTGATGCTTCCTTTGTTTTCCCCAACCATTGGTAACCATTGAAACCAAATTAAACGACCAAGTATCTATTAATAGGATCCGATACCAAGAAAACCGACCCGTTTACATGAACCTTCCCCGCTTCTTTATCCACATCCACTAATTCTCCACGTTCAAAAACAGTTACGCACTTGGAAGCCTAACATCTATTTAATCAAATATCTCTCTCTCTCTTCAAAATAAAATTCCCCCAATTCCCCGTCTTTCCCTCTCTCTCTAGATTTCATACCATACGATACGATGGCCTTGTCCCGAATCCTCTCGCGATCCTCCCTCCGCCCGCCGACCGCCCTCACCACCCACCGCCGCCACCGCTCCAGCAAGTCCCGCCGCGCTCAGCTCATCGAGGTGGTGGAGGTCGACCAGGCCGATTCGGCGGAGGTCATCACCCTCCGCCTCAAGAAGCTCGAGGACGCCATCCACCGCATCATCGTGCGCCGCTCCGCACCGGATTGGCTCCCCTTCCTCCCCGGGTACTCTTACTGGGTCCCGCCGCGCTCCTCCGCCACGCGCCACCACGCCGGGAGCATGATCGGCGTCGTCGGTAAATTAGCCGCGGCCTCGGGGGCGCAGGAAAACCACGGCGGCTCGCCGCTGGATATGTTGTCGGAGGACGAGAACATGTCTTTTACTTCTTCCAAGGGGTGGCCGGCCTCCTCCTTTTACATCGAAGGTAATTAGTTTCATTTCTCCACTGGATCGATCCTCAAATCATGAATTTCTGTTTTTTTTTTCAGATCGAGGTAAGATTGGTGGATTTGGGAATTATAGATTTAAATCCGATCTGGTTATTAATTATATCCCCAAAAATGTTTTGAGAAGATCCCTCTTTCTCATTGTTTGTTATTTTTTTTCCCAAATCCTTCTCTCTCTAATTCTACCCGAAAGAATTAGGTCCGTCTAAGCTGAAATTGTTGAATGTAATTGATTTGAAAAGAAATAATGTGTTAAAGAGGTAAAGATTAAGAAGACTTTTTTTTTTCTTCACCAAAGTCAAGTTCCAACTTCCAAACAATAGAAAAATAGTATGGGAGTCTATGAGATGACTGGAAAAAGTATGTTCCCAATTAGTTTGGGTGTTGACTTGATTTAATCCCGAAACTTTTTGAATTAACCCAAAGCTAAATGATCTTATGACGAAACCAAATACAAATCCGTTCTTTGAAAAGAATCAGAGTCCAATCTTATAGTTTGTGATGGCTTTTTCATTAGTGTTATCTATCAATGCAGGGACTTCACCCGTACATCCAGTCCCACTCATGGAATTCGAGACGAAAATTCAAGATAATGAAGACCAAGAAGACGACGCCTCCAGCTCTGAAGACGAGCAAGGATGAAAGTATAGCCAGCCAACTTTCGTACTCTGAAAAATCTATATGGTAACATAAAGATTGTGAATACTTGTATCTCTAATGTAATTTCTCTCTAAAAATGTGTATCTAAGCCCTGAATTTCTTAATATTGTAACAGGGTTTGTACCATTGTATATACATCTCCAGAGCAAAGCAGATAACATTGTTGTACATATGCAGTTGACTGCCTGAGGTTTTCATCTCATATGGTTTTTATTTATTACCGTTCTCTTGTGTGTGTTATGTAATAATAATTGGCAAGGTGAGGGATTAAATTAAAATGTAATTTCCTGGCATGTTAAGGTATTAATTACTATCTTTTACAGTAATTTTTACAGTAATTCTTACATGTTATTTAGTTTTTTTTTCTTGCATAATAATTATTTCCTATGTATCAGAGCAATAATATTATATGATGTATCCAGCTCCGGAATTAAGAAAACAATGTTTGATATGATTCATATGAATATATGATGTATCCAGCTTCGGGATTAAGAAAACAATGTTTGATTGATTTTTTTTTATCAAAAATAAACAATAAGATTTTTTTTAAATCAATGAAGTAAACTAAATGTCAGTAAAAAATTAAAAAGTAGTGAAAATTTAAATAAATTTGTCTTTTAAAACCAAAAAGATAAACAAGTATTTACATGTATAAGGTGAAACAATTATTAGCAAGTAAGGACATGTTCTTTTGGACTTAATTTTAGTCCAGTTCAAATCGTTTCAGTTCAGTTCAGATCGCTTCAGTTCAACTCGATTAAGTTCGTTTCAAAATAAATTAAATAAAAATAAATAAAAAATAATTTCAATCAATAATTTTAAATATACAATTTTAGTTACCGTTAGAATATTATTAATATTTTTAAAAAAATATTTAATAATTTATATAAATTATTATTATTTTTATAAAAAACCAATATACAATCTAGTTACCGACATTATTAATATTTAAAAAAATTATTTAATAATTTATAAAAATTATTATTATTTTTATAAAAAACCAATTCAATTTAGATTGCTTAAGTTCAGTTTAGATCGCTTAAGTTCAGTTCAATTCAGTTCAGCCGGTTTCAATCCAAAAAAACATGTCCTAATTGACAAAAACAAAAAATGTGTCTATTGAGATTCAAACTGAATTCATAGAGATAACTAAGTTTGCAAAACTCATAAACATCAAGTCCAAATTTGCAATTTCACCTTTTCATTTTCAAAAATATTTATTTGATTGGTAAATGTAATTGTGTTTTTTGAATTTAATATAAAATTAATTCAATATATAATTTTGTTGCCACTGAACAATCTCTTGAAATTATACCATATAAAAATATTTTAATTCAATTTATATAAGTGAAATTGATATCAACATGAAACCATGAGCTAAAAACACAGTAGTATTAATGAAATTCAGATAAAGCATGACAAATCAATAACAGCTTCACTGATTTTCCAAGGTCTTCCACTAAAAATCATTTGAAACTTGGAATTAAATCTATTATAATTTACCAATGATTAATGATAAAGTAAGAGAAAATAGGGAGATTCAGATTCGAACTGCTAAAAGAATAGACGATGCAGATTTCTGTACATGTGTTGCAACTTCATCCTAAGCAATAGGTTCGACAGTTCGATTTAAAAGAAAAAAGCTGAGGATTTCTGTACATGTGTAACAAAACTTACTCCTCAGCATAGTTTCAAAACCAAAGAAAGTCTCAGCAGATAATCGGGGCCGGACCATACGTCAGTTCAACTGGGGCCACCCTGTGTATAAAGATGAGAAGGAAAATAAATCAGTAAGTGTAATGTAAATTTGAAAGAAGAGCAAGTGCATATGATACGAGTAGAGGTATGCGCCAAACACCGACACCATTTGGACATTTCAGGCATGTTTTTTCACAATACTACTTCACATGTCTCCAGAATTAAGAGAACAAAAATACAAGGTCCATGCACAAGCGAGACATGTGCCATTGTCCTAATATAAACCATGGAAGTGAACATCTCGGTTTTGGGGAATTTGACCTTAGGGTATGCTGTTCTATTGGAAGAAAGCAACTAATATTCTCAAAGATGATGAACTTCTACAAATGACATAAGAAAGAACTGTAATAAATATATAGAGAGAAATGGATTTTAGTATTCACTAATTAGAATGCGACAAATGGATTTTAATATTCACTAATTAATATTCTCAAAGAGGAGCTGTTTTATTTTCTGCAAGAAGACTAGTTAGTATATCAACTGAGTCCATGTTAAAACATGCTACAAACAGAGTGACCAGTAGTCAATCAAATTAAAATGTATTGTGAAATCAATTAGCAAAAAGACAAGTAAAGCATACAGCAAAAAGAAGGTTAGCGAGAGACGTGCAAATTCTGATTGTCCTAAATTTTGAAATTAGGAATTCTAATTTCTCAATGTGAATGCTTGCAGTAGAAGTTTGTGGTTAAGAAGGGGTGCTATAACTCAATCACCTTTGCCTAACTTTAAGAATCCCGGTGCCTAGTGGCATTGGGATGCCCATAATAATGCATTCACTAACTCCTTCAATCTTATCCACTCTCCCATTAACAGAGGCGTTAAAAAGGTGATCCGAGGTCTTCTCAAACGAAGCAAGCATCAGCACACTGTCCTTCATTTTCTGCACACCCTGCCTTGTTATTCCCAGGACTTCACCCTGATGGAATTAATACATGAACGTGGAAAAAGTTAATTAGGTCCGATTAAGGAAAAACACAGTAGTATGTGTAACAAAACTTATGATGCATGTTCAGACTTGTCAAAATACAGCAGAAATTTAAAATGTGGTTGGGTATTTCTGTAACTAAGTCAAACCTCAAGTGGTATATTTTTTAAATTGAACAAAAAACCTTTAGAATAATGTCATGAATGTGAAACGTTCCGCCAGTGTTGGGGTTGAATTGGATGAAAGCCTTTGAGAACAATAATAAGACTGTGCAACCCCAAATACACCAGAAACAGTCACTGTTAAGAATTTGAAGAATATGAAATCACCTTAAATGTCATCAAATCAGCGAGAAGCATCATGTGACGATTGTCAATGGTCATGCCGTGACTTGACATAGTGTACTGTATCTCGTCAATTATTTTCTTCCTTGCAGCTTCAATTCCAAGTGTTTTTTGTACTTCTAGGATATGGTTACTAGTAGTTTTACAGCCATCAACTCCGTCAATGCCCATGACAGACAAAAGACCAGTCCTGCATATAAGAAATAACATAGTGCACTTTATATATTGGCGAGTATCAAAGATCTATATATTGTAACTATGATTCTTCTCTATAGATATTATAACATGGATACACAAATACTTAATGTGATTGTACCAAAACTTATACCCCCTCCGATTCTAAAGAGTTTGCCTACTTTCCGTTTTTTGATGTCTCTTAAAAGTTTGCACACTCATAAATGAATTTTTTTTTATAACTTTATCCTTTCAATACTCGTCAATTTACATTAATATCATTATTTTTTCACCTAACTCATTCATTACTTGCACAACAATACCTATTATACCCCTACTTTTATTATTTAACACATAAAATACTAGTTTTTCTTTAAATCTACGCTTATTTTTCTATGCAAACTCTTTAGAATTGGAGGGAGTACAATTGATGAACTTTATTTCTTAATGAAATCACAACATACTTTGCATCATAATGTCCACATTTATCCTTTAAGATTGACGCTAAGTACCATGTTCCATGGAGGATATTGTGAACTTTTATATCTTCCACCCTCTGCTTATCAAGGTACAGATGACTTTTTAACACAATATGGCACTACTTCAGTATGCCTTATACTCCAGTAAAGTGCCCGCCCCGCAATATATATTAGGCTTTATTAGGATAACGGGTAACTATTGTGTAACTATGTAAATAACTACTATACAACTATGTAAGTAACTATGTGGCATTTTTTTTTAATGTCCCTATTATTACTTTCTCAGTCCCATAATTTTCACACTTTGTTTGTCAAGAATATTAAGAATTTTTTTTACTTTTGGGCTTTTTGGCCAAAAAGTAAAGGTTACAACTGCATTTTTATGTTAAGTAATTATGAGTAAAATTTGAAAAGTAGGGGTAACATTGTATTTTAAAGTGAAAAAGAAAAATGATGATTTCCTTTTTAGTAGTGCATATTATTGTGTGACGTCCCAAAAAGAAAATTGGGAATAATTTTATTGGAAGGAGGTAGTAATATGTAGAGGTATCTTAAAACAATGAGTATACTTTTTTATCACAATTAATTATTCACCATGTCTGCGTTTGATTCATGTGTGACACCGTCTGCATATTAAAATTGATGTATGCAGCAGGTGGAGGACAAAATCAAATGATCTATAATGTAGTTACTAGTTATAGTGTATGGAAAATAAAGTGCCTTCTAAAAATTGAAAACACCCAACAACTACTTTGGTGTAAGAGCAGATATGTATGTTTTCAATTTCAAACTAAACTGAGACAACGAAAAAATAGAGAACCATATTGCATTTAACATAAAACTTACCCCTCCACCAGTAACCTCAATCGTTTGTTTACACTTGAATCTTTTTCCTTTGCTTCATTTATTATTATAGCCCGCTCAACAGTGCTAATTCCCTGCCAATCATAGCGGTCACCCAATAAAAAAAAATGAGAAAACATCGCTCAAGTCGCAAGGACAGTAAATCTAAAATCTGGTCTTTTAATCTCCAAATCAGATTCACCTTCACAACAACTTTGGCAAGCTTAGCCTTAAGTTCATGGAGTTCAAATTGAATTTTATTTCTATCAGACTGCGGAACAACTTCAACCTTCCTTGGATCCAATACCTTAATTTGCTGCAGTAAACGTGCAATAATAAAATATTATGAGCATGTATGTTTGCACAACGACATAAAACAGAAGAGCTTCATGAAGTAACACACATAAGCACTCAAAGACAATTGTGGTGAGCATGCACACACGATTTTTCACTTCCAACTAAAGAGATACGGAAGAAAAAGTCATATTGTACCTGATCCTTCAGTTTCATTTTCTTAGTTTGTAGGATAGATGCTTTCACGGTATGACCATCAATAGACAGTTGTGCTCCTTGTATTCTTCTCATGTCTAGTGTTATAATAATGGATGCCTTCCTTGCTGTTTGAGAAGTCTTTATACTCTTAGCTACCTAAAGAATATAAAGTGATGACTGACAAGAAGAAAAAAAAAAGACCAATCCAGTACTTTTCTCATGCTCTACACTACCAAAAAAATCTAAAATCTAACCTATTATAATGTCTGAAAAAAAAACATATTCTATTAATAAGCATTTAAATGTACAGTAGATGTTAATAAATAGAATGAGATACATTAAACCAACCATTCTATTCGCCTGAAGAAAGCTAAAAAATATGCAGCTATTTTTTAGAAATAAAGTGCAATTGCAACATGATACGTAAAACATGCATTGGATATCACGAATTTGAAGGGATGGAGTTTACCTGTTCCAAAAGGGTTTTTTCAATCCTCCCCTTCACTAATTTAGCAATTATGTCATTGTTGTTACACTGCAAACTAGTAGTAATAATTGGAGTGTTGATTCTTTTAGAAGCGTTGATGATTTCTTTTATCCGTGGAACTCCAAGAGTGACATCTATTTACACGATTAAGTTGAGCATATTGAAAGCTTCAAACTAAAATGGAAAAATATAATCTAGAGAGCATTAAGGGAGTTTTATATAGTAGGATACTCATGCTTGCGACTCCAGCAAAATGGAAAGTTTTCAACGTCATCTGTGTTCCTGGCTCTCCAATACTTTGTGCTCCAATGGCACCTATGGCAGTCCCAGATTCGATTCTCTTCGAATGGTAACGAGCGATGCATGTTTCTAAGAAGACCTAAAACAATAAGAACAGTGCAGTAAGATTTAAATTCAATATTACAACATTCTGCACATGAGTGCATTCTTATGGTGGTTTTTGTCTAGAATGGACAGTACACGAAGTAAGAAGTTAAAATACATATTTGACTATTCTATACATTTAGAATTTTAAGAATTAAATAAGCATAAACCTATTTTTTTCTAACAAACAATCTAAGATATCCTTTTTGGTCTCCTCTCTCACAGATGCCCACTCAAATCCACACATGGTGTAAAGAGATTAACTACATTATCCAACCAGGTACGTTAGCTACGTGATGGTGATGATTTTCTAACTAGTCTTACTTGATCCTTTCACAAGGAAGTTATAGCAAAAGAAAATAGCCGCATATGTTTTAGCTCTGCTACTATGCTCACATGTATTAGGAAAAGAAAATTCAAAAACAAAAGTTTATTAAATGAGGAATGAGAGTACTTAATATGTTAATAAAACAATCAGATCATAGAGTATAGGTTTAATATCGACTCGCTCTTACCCTGAACTGCACCTAACCAAAAGTCATGTTTTAAACTTCCAGACTTACTCTCATCTCCTGGCTGTACTTTATTAGAAAAACATTTATTATGAAAAATGAGATTTGCTCACACATCCAAGAGAGATAATTCTCATTTTACTACTAAATTGCTAGTGATCAAGTGTAATCTTACTACGATCAGTTGTATTCAAAGAAAAATTGAGAATAAATGGAAAATAAATTTACCACTAGTTGTTGCCTAGTAATTCCAGATATATTTGAAGCAACATTTTCTAGGCAAACTCGCTCTTCTTCAGAATGTGGCCTTTCATTCAATTTTAGCATGAGAACTGAGCTTGGATATTTCTTCTTAAGGAAATCCCTCAACGAGCTTTCAAATGCTTCTAGGCATCCCTCCATGGATTGCTTATCTGATGAAAGAACATCCAGTGCAGATCCATCTTCAGGAGTTTTAGTATCTTTTGAGAGCCTCTTCTTAATTACTTCGTCAAGGATTTTCTCAATCTCCTCGCTAGTCAGACATTTTTGTTCTATTGCAGGGCTGGTGGCCTGTATTGAAAGAAGATTGATAACCACCATAATTTTTACTATAAATGCTGTTAACTAATACCTACCTTGGCTTTCATGAATAACCTTTCAAGGTTCAGTGGAAGCCCACTTTTGTCTTCCATCTGCGCAGGATCCAAACCATCACCACCATACGTAAATTGAACAATGCAAGCACTGGAAGTTCTCACAGTATTGTCATACTGAACTGAAAGGTCCTCCAGCGCTTTCATAAGTCGACGAGACATATATCCTGTGTCAGCAGTCTTAACCTGCATCATCAAAATAAATTATAAGTTCTAACAACTTCTATTCAACAAATCTAGAAGAGAAGAAATAAATCGTACCGCCGTATCCACAAGTCCTTCTCTCCCCCCCATGGTGTGGAAAAAAAACTCAGTAGCTGATAGACCAGTGTAAAAGGAATTCTGAACAAAGCCTTTTGCCTGAACTCAAAATACACGTATGAATTTAACATGTTTGAGACGCATAATTAGTAAAGTTGATTGTTAAAGCATACGTTCATAGTTAAAGAGGGAGTAGCATACATCTGGGTCCTTAGCATGTCTTTCAAAATGAGGTAAAGTTCGATCAACAAATCCATTTGGAGCTCTACGACCTCCAACAGATTGCTGACCAACACAAGCAACCATCTGACAGATGTTAATGGGAGATCCTTTTGACCCACACTGTGACATAATCAAGGGGCTGTTCCTCCAATGTAAATTCTTCATACAAACCTACTAACCAAAAACATTGCAAAGTATTACTGCATCCATAAGCATCACGCTAAAACACTTAAACACAGGTTAAATTAAAACAAAATAATTCTACAGATATTGCAATACATTTGTTTAGTCACAAATTAGAGCAGGTCTAGCTAAACACTAAACATACACACAAAAACATATGCTAGGAAATGGATGGAGAAAAACAAATTAACTCGACTTTTGGAGGTATGTTTACACAAAAATGGTAAATGCCACTCCAAGTTTCTGATGATTACCACAAACCATGGGCTGACCTCCGAAGAAAAGTTTGCATTAGTATAGCATGAGAAGAGGATCACAGCCTCATCGATAAGATGTCGATACCTTTATTTCATCCATCAATTTCTTTTAGGGACAGCTCATTTTCAACTTACAGTAACAATGTCAGGTGAAACAGAAAATTAGTGTGAATTAATTGTTTGAGAATAAAACCAAAAACTGAATCTTTCTTAAGTAAATCTTGGATTTTAGGCAGCGAGATACAAACTTCAATCACCAAGAGCAGCAGAAGAATTTTTTCCAGGAATTTTTCATTCAGTATGAAACATCCGTGATTCCATCCCAATCTCATATACATCAGATCTCTTTTACATCAGCAAAAAGCAGGATTTTTACTTCATAAGTAATTATCTCAATCACCACCTAAACAATGCAGCTTCTTCCTTTATCCTTCGGAGAGTTTTGTTTGTTTCTTGCATGTGAATGGGATGTTAACCTCAGCGTTAAGAAGTTAAAAAAAATGCCACATCAATACAAGCTGCAACAACCCTTGATCCCCTGTATAATTAACTGTAACACCCCAGAAAAATACAAGTGCTTAAAGTAATTGAATATGTTACTCATACAAACAAGATGTATCTTCTTTTCTGAGCATCCTCCTATAAAAACTCCAAAGTTAAGCGTGATAGCTCTACAATAATTCTGGGATGGGTGACCCCTGGGAAGTGTCCCAGGTGAGCACGAGTGAGGACAAAGTGAACTGGAAAAGACACGTGTTGGTACAGTGGGGCCAGAATATCACTCTCGATTGCAGTCATTGGTAACCGAGCCGTCCCATTAGGGTCGAGCTTCGGCCCCACAACGGGCCGGGGCGTTATATTAACTAACTAGCACTATTACCCTTAAAATGGTTATTAAACTTGATTGTTGTTTGGCCTCTTGATAAAAACATTTAGGAATACATCGCAAATATATTGTATCATTCATTCTTTTATTATTTACAGAGAATATAGGACATAACACTTGACAAGTCTCTTTTATTCACTTAATAACCTGGTGAAATATTGAGCACAGACCAAGACAATGATTCCTTTGACATCAATCTCAATTATAAAAGGCATCATTCCTGTAATCTGACGATAGAATAACCGTATAAGCAACCCCAAAACATCTTCATCCACAACTCAAGACCCTTTTAGTCGTCCCGACAGACAAAAACCTTATATTTTCTGATAGCATCGGGCCCGCTGGAGTTGGATGATAGTTGATTATCTAATTTAGTTTGCTAGGGTTTAAGTTATCAGATTTAATTAATGGGCTTTGTTCTTGGGCTTTAATTAGGGTTTAATTAATATCTATATAAGCGTAGGTTTTTCATTAGGGAGGGATATCAGAATTATTAGGTTTGCAGCGTAGGCTGTGGCAGCAGAGAATATCTCTGTGGACCTCTTTGAGGTATTTGGCTTAGGTTTTTCATTAGGGAGGGATATCAGAATTATTAGGTTTGCAGCGTAGGCTGTGGCAGCAGAGAATATCTCTGTGGACCTCTTTGAGGTATTTGGATTTCTTTTATTAATATATCGTATTCTTTATTTTCCAATCATCTTCACTCTATCATTTTCAGTCCAAAACAAAGATGCACAATTGCACACCTATACTCAAGTGTCAGCCTATGGTTTACATATGTTGCAATAACAAAGGACAAGGGAAGATTAAACTTTATAGTTTATACTTTATAAACATATCAAAACAAGCAGGAATTACAAAAGGCAGTATAGAAGGGCTAAAATCTATAGATATTAGTCAGTTTACTTGTCATACTACAGCCACAGGGAAAATTTTGAAAAATCATTTAGATTTAGAATATTCATGAAAAGTCAATAGTCATAAAACTCATAAGGATGTAGCCTGTTACCGTAGCCGTTGTTTCTCGAATATTATTCAGGGTTCCAGTTATCTTGGCTTCAAGAGTCTCAGCTTGGTTGCAGCCTGGTAGTAGCTCGAGACTTCCAGATTTATAACTTTGGATATAGTCTGTACATTGGCCATACTCCTTATCAATTGTCACCTTCTTCTCCTTGTTTAATTCTATACCAGGTTGAACGTCATTGATTCCAATTGAGAAACCATGATTTCCAATCCATCGAGCGCTACAAAAAAATGGTCAAACTAAACTTCCGCTTCTTCACTTCCAATAAATTTGAATTTAAGAATATTACAAAATAATTTGTATCTATAAAGTATAAAGTACTGTATACACATATCAATCAATAACACAAAGATCAAACACAATATCAATCTCTTACAAAATAAATAAATTAAAATACTGATATTCCACCCAGTTTATTAGTAAACCATAAACCTGAGGTCAAAATTCTTTTATTATGATCGACTCCTGCTTTATGTTTAGCAAGCAACTGTAAAATATACTCACGTGAGTTTATTTGATCGGGTATTGCAGGAACTTATTTAAAAAGTATTTCCTTTTCTAATACTGCACATATTTTTCCTAGGGGCCATTCCTGACTGAAAGTATTGTAGAGATTTTTGCAGTACGGAAAAATTGAACAAATAATATCGATATTTAAGATCAACATTTGTTCTTTATAGAGTTATCTTTTCTTGCACTTGGGCATGTAACGTGATTTTGAGTTTGTGTTTCTTTTATCCTAGAAGTTACAACTGAGCAAAGAGGATTTTAATGTGAGAATCTTTAATTTAGAGGAGAGTCCCAAAAAGAGTTTATCTTTCATTTAGCTCTGAGAATCTTACAGCAGAAGCGTTCGAATAAGCCATTAGATTTCACCAGAACATGTTGTGGTTGACATAGTTGAGTAGTTTGCTTAGAAATAGGATAATTAGGCTGTCAGATTTAAAAACAACCTTGTCATTAGAATATTATCCCTTAGGACTTCATCTAACCCAATTATTAACAAGGCACTATGAATAAGGAAGGATAGCCACTGGCGCAAGTAAGCAAAATGAAATAACTAAATTTGCGAAAGCTTGGATTTTATCAATCAGAAGTCTCAAACAAAGAAAACTCATTGTAGTTTGCATGGAAAATGAAATTGAAGTATATGGCACATAGAGAGTCTGGACTCGGTCAAAAAATAGTCACATGCCTAAAATATTTGGAGTTAATAATGTCGTAAAACAAGGTTATGATACCTTAACTTTGCTAAGCGATTCATGCTAGCAGAAGCTGCATGTGCACCGTAATCCCTGAGAAGAACCGAGTAAAGTCCTTCCTTATTCCCATTTCCTGTTTTACAATGATTAAATGAGCATTAAAGTTGACACCAGAAAGACCAAATAAAGCTCTCCTCAGTCAATTCTGCAATCGCATATTAATAAAAAAAGAAAACTAGCATGCACTCCTAGATTTGTTAATGTCTAATTAGCAAAGACTCCGTGGAGAATTTTGAAACTAGCTAGACTATTGAAAATTGGTCTAGCTTAGTTACCATTGGCTTTAGGCCAATGAACTCACCAATACAATGAAGAGGAAATAGATGGAAGAAAACATTTAAAGAAAATAAATTCAAGTCATACATTGAACTGTAAGAAAGAGAAGAATATATCCAAGTAAAATGAACCCAACACAGGAAATAATATATTGGGATAGGAAATAAAAATTTATTATTTTAGAAAAACAGCAAAGGGCAAGGAGTCAGACAGAGTCAAATCCTTCGAACCAAACAGAGTCTCAGGATATCTAAAGAAACACCAAGATACAGGTTTTGCTATATAAGGATCACGACGAGACATAAATTGTTGGCGTTTATTTATTGTGATTACCAATGTACGTACACCTGGCCCATACATGAACCCGGGCTGGTTTCTAGGTCACCATGTCAACTGTCAGATCACCAGGTTGATTGCTGACCCGGATAAGAAAAAAATTAAAATAATATATATTTACACGTACAGTATGTTCTCTTATAAATTAAAGAATTAGAAACCTATTTATTTATGCAATTTTATTTTAGGACATATAAATATTTCATAAACAAATAATGTCATCTAAATATAATACATACAAAAATACAGTAGATTTTTTTATATATATACATAGGTAAAAAAAATAAGTGTAGTGAAAGAGTGAATATAAAAATAGTATATTGGTGATTGGCTCCACATTGATTCAATAGTGTTCATTAAAAATCACTTGTGGTATCATTCCACATTAGTAAGGCAAAGTAAAGTAAATGAAATAAGTAAAGGACCTGTTCTGGACTTAATTGCAGTTCAGTTCAACTCGATTAAGTTCATTTAAAATTTTATTAAAATAAAATAAATAAAAAATAATTTGAATTAATAATTTCAGGTATACATTCTAGTTAATATTCGAATATTATTAATATTTTTTAAATAATACTCCATCCGGCCATTAATAGATGTCATACTTTGCTGGACACGGAGTTTAAGAAAATTGTTATTTTTTAATTTTTTTATTAAAAAGTAAAGAGTAAAAATATATTTTAAAAGTTAAAAGTAAAGTAGTTGTGAGTAAAGTTTAAAAAGTAGGTGGGGTAAAATAGAATAAAATTGTATATTAAAATAAAAAAGTTAGAATAATTATTTCCTTTTTGGGGTGTGTCAACTATTGTTGGATACCTCAAAAAGGAAAGTATGACAACTGTCTTTGGACCGAGGGAGTAATTTTATAAAAAAATCAATTCAGTTCAGTTCAAACTCATTCAGTTCAGATCCATTCAATTCAGATCATTCCAGTTTACCCAATTTCAATCCAAAAGAACATGTCCTAAATAGTTTTCCATAAAAGTGATGAACAACATTCATTCTAATCAAGTAAACAAATTGAAATTTTTGGGTCTACCGGGTCAACCAGTTTGTGATCACCTGGCCCGGGAGAACGAGTTAAGAAAAGGCCCTTGTAAAGTGATATGATTGAGCAGCCAGGCCCTGGTTTGGTTTCCAGTCGGGCCGTGCTGAGAAACACTGGCGTTTACTCTTTGAATCAAATAGTTCTCTTTAACCCATTACAATGATCAGATAAAAAATATATTGTAAGTTTTTTATGATGCGTGAATCTCTTGATGAGATATGGGATGTAAATTAATATTAAGTGGTTTTGTGGTCTCTTAGTCATAATGCAGTTAGGGGTATTTTTATATCTGATGTATTAGAAATTGGAAATAAGCTATGCAATCAGACATTGTAAGCATTGTAGGGGGTGTGTTTCATTTATAAAAAATATAAAAATCTCAAAGCACGTCAAATGAGTGTATTATGCTTGCATCCATATGTGGGAGAAGGCACCTTCGATGTGCATATTATGCATTCAAAAGAACATATAACATATATGAACAGCAGTTGCTAAAAAATAATCAATAACAGAAAGCAGACTGACCTAATGTAGCCTTCCCAAGTTGCCCACTGATAAGCTCACTGTTACGAAAATAAACAAATCCATCCTTTGGGCACATTGTCTCTCTAGATTTCCCATAATTCTTTTCTGCTAGAGTTAGGTTTGCATATACTCTAATTTTTGCATTGGGACGCAACAGTACACTAAACAACTGTTTACCAGTCCAAAGCTCAATTGGCTGCAATGAGACAAAATAAACATTAAATATAATTAGACACGAAACATAAAAACAGAAAAGGCAACATCAGCAATCAAGGATACATGATAGACCACAAAAGCATTTTGGTTTATAGAAGAAAGTGGCACATTAAAATCAACCTCTTCTGCCAACAGTTACAAAGTTTAGTATATGCTTAGAATATACAATAAACAAAACGACTAAGAACTGACATGTTACCAATGTTCACAAATTAAGATTGTAGCCAAGAAAGATGTGCTACGAGAAGGTTCCTACTTATAAGAAAATGATCACAAGTCACGGACTCACGGTATGGAGGCAGCTTCTGCACATTGAAAAGATATAAAGCACATGCAGTGTAGCTTATTTTCTTTCCTACACCGACACTTGAACCATTTGTGATACCAGGAACAGTCTTTAAGTAAGACAAGACTACAGTCGAAAATGATTAAAAAAAATGGTTGGAGAACTAATCGAATCTTGAGATTTCATGCCTAATTTAGTGTTTATTACGGATTTTACACCCCAGGATCTCGTGATGAAACAAAAATATAACATTGCAAATGAAAATTGTACTAAGAGACAAAGAAGGAAGGGATCTTAATGTGGACATTGAGAAGAATAGCACAGCAAAAAGTATAACAATAAAGATATACGACAGCATGGAAGGCACAAAAGCAGCTTACATTAAACATATCAGGAAAGCAATACCAATTTGATAAAGAAGAATAAAGTGACACCGGTACGTAAAGAGCATCATCATTAACAATTTAAACAGTGGGAATGTGTCCTCCATAAACTCACCTTTATTAATGCAGGTGTTGGCAAATCAATTGAGTCCATTGCATCACCCATGTATGCACACATTAGTGAAAAGGCAGAGCGGTCATAAAATGTGTCCTTTCTTGTTATAAGATAGGACGACGTTAAAAAATCCTGTGTTGAAGCAACCAAGATTTCGCCATTTTTTGGGGTGCATAAATTATTTTGCACCTGCAAAAAAAGACAGAACATTAAATTTAGCATATATGGAATATTTAACAAAATTATACAGAAGTAGCCACCTTCTTCTATAAACCAAGCAAATAAGTAGTTAAATATTAAAAATATCAATATTTATTTCAAATACTTTCAACTACTTATCCATCAAATACTTATAATTCTAACTTAAAGTTTCAGGGTATGTTGGATCAAGGATTTTACCAACTCAAAATCATAAATAGTAATCCGTTTACAAATGACCTATGCCGATTTAAAATAGTTTACGAGACTAAATATTACTCCCTACGAGACTAAATATTACTCCCTCTGTCACACTATAAATTTTTGCTTGTTCCAATTTTAGCATCCTTACCCCCATTAACATAAGAGCCTCGGTGCGTGCCTATTTAGTTTACGAGACTAAATATTACTCCCTACGAGACTAAATATTACTCCATCTGTCACACTAGCATCCTTACCCCCATTAACATAAGAGCCTCGATGCGTGCCTCTTCTGTTTGTGGTGCATGCATATTCATCTCATCCCCGTCGAAATCAGCATTGTATGGATTGCATACTGATTCATTGAATCTCAGGGTCCGCCAAGGCATTATCCTTGCCTGCAAGAAACAAATATATGATGTTCTAAATCATAAGATCGAATAATTATTCTATAATATTTGCTTCATTTGTAGTAGGTACCCGATGGCACATTATCGACATTCGATGTAAGCTTGGTTGCCTGTTAAATAAAACAACATCGCCATCTTCAAGATGGCGATCCACAATGCAACCATACTTCAACTCATCCGCATGGCGCTTTCTCTGACTAAATTGCAAGGCTCTGCCACACATAAATGGACAATATAAACAAAATTAAGAGTTGAAGCACCCTGGAAAAAACAATCCTAAATGAATTGCATCATTACATGTATATTCAGCACTTACATAATCGTGCCATCAAGGTTCCTAATGTACTTTGCTCCAGGATACTTATTGGGGCCATTACGAACACATTGCCGCAATTTCTCAATATTATGGTGTGAAACACGCTCGGGATAAGTTAAGATTTGAGCCATTAGGACAGGAATACCAACCTAATAAGAAAAAAAATGAAATAAGACTAAAAATGAAGAAGCTTGAATCTAAAAATAATAAGAGAGAGACTGACCTGAGTGATTTTCAAATTTGGGTCTGGAGATATAACGGTCCTGCCAGTATATTCCACACGCTTCCCTGACAGATTACCACGGAACCTTCCCTGCTTTCCTTTCAGCCGCTGAACAAAACCAGCCAATGGCCTAGAAGCATTAAAATCCATTGGCAATCCACGGACTTCACTATTGATGTATTGTGCAACCTCAGCTTGCAGAAGATCCCAATTATTCTAGTCACACATAATAAACAATACTTCGTGAGAATAAGACAGTTAGTTGGATACCAGATAGACGAGAAAAATTATTGCTATAATGCATAATGTTAGGTCTACAAACATAATTATTGATCAATAGAGTTCACCAAATAGTCTGGCAATGATGCAATGTAGTTATTTGCAAAATACCGACACCTACTTACAAAACAGTACCCTAAGTGGTTGTGGTCTATCGCTAAACCTATGAATTTATTGCCCAATAAAAGGAGAGAAGAAAAATAACTATCATAAGATGTTAAATGACCTTAGAAGTATCATGAAATTACCTTAACATGTGAAACTCATATATTAAAGAGCCCAATTTACAATCCGTTATCCTCTAAACTACACCTACTTTCTAAAAATGTTGAAACAAATTATTTCAATATGCCCTTTCACTAAACACACACGTGTATAATCCCAAAATACCCTTACAAAAACTACCCTGTTTCATTTCTCTCATATTTTAACATCTACATCACCCCTCTCAGCACTTCATGGAAAAGATTAGAAGTATTGTAGAATTTAGTCTGGTCAAATAACAAAGGTAACAATTTCATATTGAATTAATGATTATACTTTACAGCCCACCCATGAACAAAGATGTGCAACTTTAAAAAGGTTCATAAGGTATATTATTTAACTAATATTGCACCCCAAAAACCTTGGTATTAGTAGGTTATCATCTGCCGAAGAAAAACAAGGAACAGTCCACAAACTTAAATCCGCGACACAGTTCCGACAACACTTTTCACTTCTTTTTTTGGGTGCTCTGCCTCACTTCATTATCTTGGTGTTGTCTTCCTTCTATTCTATTTTGGTTGTTAGTAATTGAAGACATTGTCAGACTAATGAATTTCCTAAAGTTTGCCAATGATTCTTGAGATGTCAAAGCTTAAAATAACGGTATTAATATACATATTTGTATATATTATTTATAATATGGTAGAATTTTGGATCCGCCATCCACCATCGATAACATTGGTTAAAAACATGTCAGCCAAGACCACGTCACACCAATGATTAAAAACATACAGAAAAGGTAGATGGAATGAAGTGAAAAAGGAAACAGGATAATAACTTCAGAACATTGTGAGGTTTATGAATATATCTACTTGTAGATTTCCATTGATATATGAAGCATTGTGTACCCAAAATCTCAATCAAACCAATGTCGCAACCATGTATGAAGCAAATTCTTCAAAATCAAAGGTAGTGAAATGAAATATATATTCAAGGATTACTATTATGCCAAGATGTTTTTTTCTTCTGTTTAGACAAACTGAAGTAAACATTATACCAGTCTCTTGCTATTAGCGTTTGTTTGGCACAACTCCTCGTTAAGACTAGCATTTGCTTGGATAATGCGTTTTAGCCTCTCTGTGATGTCATTCTCATTGCTACACCAGACACAACATACACATATTTTAGAAAAACAAATTTCAAAGAAGAACAACACCATGAGAGGGAATAAATTGGACAATGAAATTTAAAATATATATATATATATATATGACTAATGTTGAACCAACTAACATGCATTCTAAATTACTGAAACCAACTCTTGACACGGATCAAATACACAGAAATCTCCTTTGAGCTTGTGGCATATTATTCATCACAAATCACTGCCACTGCTCTCTTTATAGTTAAAGTCTTCCAGATAATCAGATTTGTAAGAATTACGAGAGTTGGGTAGTCTTGATAGTCAAAAAACAAGTTATTTTGGTTTTATTCAATAAAATACAAGGAACAGAAAGTGAGTGTAAACTTGTGCTTCAGATTACCTTCGTCCACCATCCACAATAACTGAAGGACGTATAGCTATCGGAGGCACAAGAATATTTGTGATAACAAGCTTTTCAGGTCTATCATTCAGATAAAGTAACTCACAATCCTGTAGACAAGAACAAAAGGAAAAAAGGAAACAAAAAGCAAAATGAAGATTAGTGAGCCTAAAGAAAAGCTAGTCAAAATAAAATCTGAAAAAAAAAATGTACATAAAATTGAAGATCACACTTCGATTTTTTCATCAAATAATAAAATTGCGAGAGTACCTCATCCAGCATATTTTTCAGTAAATTATAGGCAGTTTTAGGGTCAATTATGGAAGTAACAGCAGCATGTCCTTTGTATTCTTTTGTGTGGGAGATAGCGGACTTGCATTCTTCCAAGTATTTATCATCACATTTCGTACGATCATGCAGAATCTTCAAAGGTCCCCTCTTTACCATACCTAAAATAAAAAAATTGATGAGAAATTATCAATAGTAGAAGGGGAAGAATGAGATGCACAAGAGCCCAACCAAGGACCTCTTTCTTTTTACAGGGAGGAAAAAATTTGATACTGTATTTACCATAACTTGTGATATTCATAAGAACAATAGACTGATATTTTTTCACCTTTAAAATATAGTTATCTTGTTGTGAAGCATCAAGGTGCTGCCTCAAAAATTACAATTATAGTTTTATGGTTGACAGTGTGCAGTTGATAATTAATTTTCAAAAAAGCCTTCCTCAATCCTGAAAGAGATAAACCTTCGGTTTTCTTTGTGTTTGATATAAAGGTCACAGTTAAGAGACAACCACAGAAGATTAAACCAAAACTAAACCAACCCATCAAAGAGCTAGCCTACAACTTCTGATCAAATCAGAAACAAATAAGTGTTCGAACTGTTATTTGAAATCTGGGACCATAAACGCCTCACAAATGACAACTGTGACAGTGTTTTTATGAGTCTCTAAAGCATGCCTACAAATTAAACACATGCCCCTGTTTCTCCTCTGTACAACATGACAGGTAGGGTTCTTATTCTCAACAACCACGAACAACTGAACCTATATAGGCAACCTCCTTATATCGTCTAGTCATTCCACCAGATAGAAGCCTTCCAGCAATTCCAATGGTTACATTCAAGTGTTTGGTTGGTTGATGTAAGTGACTCTACAATTCCAACTTATTGATTGAATCATCCTTGTGATTAAAGATCAAGACAACCACAATCCCTTCTACTTTCTGAATCCAGTAGAAATAAGATTGTAGGGATTACATGAACAACAAATGTTGATGCATTAATTTATGTTTGACTGTTCGGGAAAACAAAAGCAATCAATTAAATACTTTGCCACAGTTAAGTGCCTAACCATTTATATATCCACATCGGGAGCACTTTACAGCTCTTCTACTCGCTGCCATGCCATTACACTTCTTCACTACACTTTTCATTGTCTCAGTTTTCCTCAGAGGCTCAGCTCTTGGATTTCTCATCTTAATGAGAAATCCTTGATGAAGTTCATCATCAAGAAGTACCCTAGAGCATTTCTGTTAGTCAAAAATAGAAGAAATAGTAAGATGATTAGTACTCAGCAGTATTTACATAGGACAAAAAACAATATCTAACTTCCTGATGTAAATATGATGCTGCTGAATGCTGATGATAAAGAGGGGGTTAGAAGGAGTACGGAATAAAAAGATGCCAACAATGATAAAGGCAAGGGCATAATCATTACAATTGTGCAAATACTTATAGCAGCATAAGAAAATAAAAATGTGTCACAAGAGGAAAGAAATAATGTTTTCCCTTCACATGTTAATAACTTTCTACACGACAAATGCCTATAAACATATAAAGATACACTTACCTCTTCAAAGCCAAATTTAATGTTTTATTTTAAATTAAGAGATTGAGTATACTTCAAAACATGACAGTGTAAAATGGTTTTTTAATAGGATAATAACTTAAAATGAAAATGAAAATATGATGATAAATTTCAATATCATAGGCAAGCACAATTCGAAATGAAAATGCAATTGTATCAACTGTTTTTCAGATTATTTATGGATAAAAATACGATGATAAATTTCCAACTAACACATCTAAGAAAAAAAGAGAGGCGGTTTTGATACCTTGCAGATGCACTTCATTACATCTACTAAGGTATTTAAATATCCAACGTTGAACACAGGAAGAGCGAGAGTCAAGTATCCACAATGTCCTGGACAATCCTTAAACTTGCCATGGCAAGTTTTACATAAACCTATCTTGTTTGGTGGCCCCTGATAAAAAAAAGTAGAATAGCATCATTGACATGTTTCGACAGGTTTGATAAAAACAATGGTCTGTATATAAATATGTGGTAGAACAATATACAAACAATCAAGCCAGTAAAGCTGTTTAAAAATACATTGATTTAATATATATAAAAATTGTAGCCTAACAGGTGCTTATGCCAAACTGACCCACTATGATACAATGAAAACCATGTCTATGTTCTAATTATTTTTTTACTCTCATACACACAACTTTTACAATACAAATGAAGCGGAGGGCGCATACCATGTGAGGATCTAACAACCCATTTTGATAAGGAATTCTAGTCGGATCATAATAAGCCCCGCGAGAAACTTGAACTTCTCCAGCTTTTAGAATATCGGTTCCGGAAAATGTAGAAAACTGGATGCTCTCACTGGAAAAACAGAAACAGACAGTAAAAGGCTTTATTGAACAGCAGCAACATTTCTTACCGAAATGCAAACAGCAACTTACATCTTACGAGGACCAACATCTTCGACGTACGGCTGCTTGGTGAACTGTATAGCTTCCGAAGCCTTCGCCATTTGCTCCTGCGACCACCGTCAAAACTAATCAAAATCAAACCCAATTCGCATTGCAACATATACATATGAAATCAAAACCATACATACGAATCAGCACAACAGTTCACGCACAAAAATCGATTCTTGAAATTTATTATAAGAAAAAATGGACAAAGAAAGAAAATTAAGCGGTTTCGATACTAAAATAATTAGGGCTTAAGAATAAAAAATATTTTCCAAAATTATAAATTTAAACTATTTGCACACTAGGTGAATAAAATTATAAAATTAAACTAAACTCTTAACCTAGAGAGAATCCCTCCACAACCGGGCTCTCCCACGCCCTTATAGCGTCCAATATTTTATTTTTTTTCTTGCCATGTGTAATGGTATGATTGGTGTTTTATTTGTTTTATTTTATCTATATATGCTCATATATATTTTATAATATATCTAATATTATATATAATATAATATAAATATAATTATATCAAAATTTTTATTTTTTTATTCTCTACAAACAGAGACCAATATTCATATATTTTCATTTATTATATAATTATGTAACTTTTGAAATAATGTTTAAAAGTAATTTATAAAAAAATAAAATTTACTTTATAGTATTTTATGTTAATTTATTTTTCTTTTTAAAATTATTAATTGACGTATTTTAATATTTTATATATTTTTTAATTTATATTAAATATAAATTTAATAAATAAATGTTACGTAATTATTTAATAATAATAATAAATGAAAAATTAAAATGGGTTGTAAGTTGTAGATAAATGATGAAAAATTAAATGGTTGAATAAAGTAATAAATGGGAGAGTGAAATGAATAATTTATTAAAAGATTGGCGTGGATTGGGTTGTGGATAAAGATGGTCTGACATTTACACTTATTATTTATTGACATTTACACTTATTGATATAAGGATTAGTCTTATTTAAACACTAATTTTAAAAAAAAAATTCTACACATACAAGTCCTTTCGGTCACCACTACTTCGCTTTCCTACGCGAGTGTTTCGATCCCAAGGCTATAATCACATAATTTTGTGTAAATCAGAAAAGACTCCTCTTTCAACATTTTGAATTCGGGCCACGAAGAAAATGGATTCTTCAACGGAGATACTAGACAGATACGGTCGCGAAGGAGAATGAGATGGATAAGGCGGTAATAGTGGCGAAGTTCAACATTCACAGGTACCCTAATATTCGACTGTAAAAACCCTAATTTGAGGGGACGACCCTTTAAGCCCACCACACTTTTCTGCTATGTTTTTTTTATAATGGCCACGAGGGTTTGTGTATTTTTATTGAAGAAGAAATTAGTTTGGATTAATCATATAGAATTTTTAAATTTGGCTCTGCTTTTGTTAATTAAAAAACGCAACAATGAAATTTATTGTTATTTGTTCACAGTTAATTTAAAAACGCTGCAATGGAAACCGAGGAGTTAGAGCGGTTGATTGTACGCAAAGAATCAGGTGGCTTAGAGCAGGATACTAAGCTTGTTAGTCGACCGCGGGCTCTAGTTCAGAATGCAGTTGATTGACGTGGTGGCTAGCTGGAGTCGAGTACTTTTAAGAGGACCGACGATCTATGTAGACATGTTCTTCAGCTCGTGTAGGATGTAGTTGACATACGAGTTGTACAGCTGGAGTCATGTATTTCTCGTTGGATTGACAGTACCTTATGTGGCGGGGTACGAGACCAGTTAATCTCGCTTATTCGTAGTTACACCCAATTGTTCCGAAATCTAGGACAGTGATTCATCCTCACGAGAGACCTTACGCACCTGCACCTTCGTTGATTCCACTAACTACTCCAATTAGTTCACCAACTACTCCTCCGTATCTGATCCTCACCATTGTGGCTGCTCAGAATCCGTTCACTCTTCTATCACCGTTGATCCGTATACCGATTTCAACAATGGTGATCATGCCTTCAAGCGATTCTTACGATCGCATTAGACGTGGGTTTCGAGAGCTTGAAGCCATTAGTCCGCCTTCTATTTATCTTGTTGCACCAATCTGGTTATTATTCTCGAATTTTTCAAAATATGGTTAATAGGTGGAGTATTCAATTGTTTGAGCTCAAATACTATAACTACAAGAAAAACTGCGGATCCCTACGACCATTTCCGTAAGGAATGCTGTAGGGATCACCTTTCCCTACGGGGGTCCCTACGGGAATGGGCCGTAGGGGCTTGCCTCGTAGGGAACAGATTCCCTACGGGGATTTGATAGCCGTAGGGGAACTCCCTACGACATTCCCGTAGGGAGCCCCTAGGGGAAATCGTTTCCACCTCCCCTTCTCCCCGTAGGGGATCCCTACGGCCTACTGGTTATTATTCTCGAATTTTTCAAAATATGGTTAATAGGTGGAGTATTCAATTGGTTGAGCTCAAATACAATATGTTTTGTGCAGACTGAGGCTTACTCATGCGGTTTTTCCCATTGAAATGTACTATATATGGAGCAAATTTATTTTTTTTTTCAAAAATACAATCATAAACAGCATTAAAACATTAAAAATTAGGAAAATAAGAAAAAAATATTATATTAACAAACATAAACTAAAAAATAACAAAAAACGTAACAAAAGTAAATTATTACCTTCAAAATATATATGTCGTATAAAAGAGATACATAAATAGAATGAAAAAAAAAGATATAGAAGTCGAATGAATAAAATAGAGTGAAGAAGATAAATTGGTGTACTTGTGTGGGCGGATCATGAAAATCAACATAGGTTGATAGAGCATTTTGTTAAAGTGAAGATAGGATATTATTTCGGTCCCCAAGAATTACTTCGGTCCTAGATTACTCATTTCAGTCCTTGAAAAAACATTCGGTTTCGGAAAAATTATTCGGTCTCCATCACTTTTTACAGAGGGAATTTGAGGTGTATTTGGATTAATGTGTGTAAAAAAGAATTTTATTAAATTGATGTGTAAAAAAGAGATTCACTATATCAATAGGTGTTTTTTTAAAAATTTCCCTTATTATAAGGTAGTAAGAAAAAATTGACAATGTATGAAAATTAAGCGATTCCGATGCAGAAAATAATTAGGGCTTAAGAATCAAAAACTGTTTTCCAAAGATTATAAATTTAAACTATTTGCACACAAGGTCGAAAAAATATTATAAAATTAAACTATTTAGACACAGGATTGAACTCTTAACATAGAGGAAAAAAACCTTCACCGGTCGTGCTAATTTAAATTATAAAGCTTTAAATAATTTAAATAATAACTTATACTTTTGGAAATATTAATTAAAAGAAGATAATATTACATATGGTCCTGGATTCCAAAAGTAGTCATTTATCTTTAAATTTTCCGCATTTCTTCATTTGACTGGATAAAAATCTCAAAATTAGTCCTTTTGAGTTTTGACCTATAAAATGTTAAAATAATGATGTGGCACTTAATAATGTCAAAAAAAATTAAATAATTAAGATGGTATGGACAGAATTCGAACTCTGGACCCATTAAAACAAAATTAACAAAAACCACTCCGACAAACTAAGCTACATTATTCAAAGCTCAACCTTTTGTAATATACCAATTATATTATATTAAAAGATAAATAAAACAAGAGTAATTTTGGATGAAGGGAAGTTTTTAAAATTTTGTTACAATTAAATAAACCACTTTTTCTCAATTATTAATAAGAGCAGATTACATAATATTATTTTAATTTTGTTAATTACATGGCTGTTATTAATTTTACACGGACAATTATTAATTATAATATTTGCGCAGTTATTACTCTGTTTTACAATTATAATTTTAAACTACTCCAATTTATGCGGTAAAACTTAAAATATATTAAACTATATTAACTTTTAACCTAAATAGTTCATAAAACAATCATATTATATTAAAACAATAAAAATAATAATCATTTAATATATATATATATATATATATATATATATATATATATATATATAATAAATCATTATATTAATACTACTATATGATTTAAATTTAGTAATTAATTTCTATATATCATAAATTTAATTAATTAAATGTTAATTAATTTAAATTTAGTGATTAACTAATTTAAAAACATTTCAAAAAATATAACATAAAACAATCAACTAAATACTAAATAATTTAAATTTAATAATAAATTAATAAACAAACAAAAACAATTAACAAAATGTTAAACATGAAATTAATTAATTTTAAAAAAATACGTTAAATGATATAATTTATTATTTTGATTTAATTAATTTTGAAATATATTTTAGGGAAAAATGGCAATAAAGCCAATTTTCAGCATTTTTTCGGCAATAAGGCTTTCGAGAAATTACGCGTGCCAATTAGACCGCCTAAAACGTACAAAGACATCGTTGTCCTCGCATATATACATATTTGAACAAACGGTTTCCTCATTAATTACTTTTCCCGCACACACGAAGCCCCCCACGAAACCCACACCTACTGCTCTCTCTCTTTTTTCTCTCTCGGCTCCCGCTAGAACAACACACAGAAAACCAACACACAGTGTGCTTCGTAACCACCACCAACAACACACGGAAATCCTCTCTCACTTTTCCTTCTCATCTCAGCTAATATGGCTCCATCGAAGAAAACCGCCGCCGCGAAGAAAACCGCCGGGAAGAAATCGACTCCAACCGCCGCTGCTGCTTGAAAACACTGAACGGAGACTTGTTCAGTATACTCCGTCGAGTGAAGAGCAGGCGAGCCCTATCCCTCAGCCTGCCGCCGGCGAGAAGAAGGAGAGGAAGTAAGTATTTCGAACCCTAATTCGATTTTCACTTTCAATCTGTTAATTTCCATTGCATGAATGAATGTCTAGTGTTTTTTATG